>KZ062127.1:27254-159937 GCA_002091835.1 Anopheles maculatus
GCCGTGTGCCCTCTTGAGAGCTAGTTGCCATTCATAGATGGTGCTATCAAAAAAGGTCGAATGCGCATTTTTGATGAATATTGCATTTGCACACCAACATAAAAAGACAACGATTATCAGCGTGTTAAACATAAACAGGAGTTGCACAATAACTTCACTGCCTACTTTCACTGGTGATGTTTGCTACAACATCACACAACAACAGCTGATTGAGAAATGGTAGCAGAGCTAGCCTTCTTTATCACTACCAACCGGGCGCACAGCAAAGCATGTTTATATTAAAAAGTTCTGCTTTAGGAAAATATGTCGAGATGGTACTGGGAAGTGAGCAAATTTGGATATTGTTTGGTTGTTATTGGAGGAATAAAATAGTCTACAGATGTTAACCCATCTTACGATACAATTGTCGCGAACGCTTGTGCTCTTACTCAAAACAGAAACAGATATCGTCCTTTTTAAAGATCACCAGGCGACAACTAAGATAAGCCAAACTGCTGACCTCCACCAAATCATCCGTGTGCTGAAGCAGAAAGAAACTTCACTTGAATCACTTCTTTCGATGATTGCCTGCCCCAAACCTTGCCTGTACACCTCACACATATACACACTTCACAGAGGACAATAACGAACGAACACTGCGCTTAGAGCGGGATTTAGTTGTTTTTTCCTCTCCTCTTCACACTTCTTTATTCGCACACACCGACGAACCACCCCTGTCCAAACAAACGACGAAGCCTTCGATTATTTACAAAGCTCCGGCGTCTCCGTTCATTTCACACCGTGTTCTGCTTAATCTTCCGTCGATTCGACGTTTTCGGTCTGCAGTTCCCGGAACGTGGGCACTGGGACGTATGTGACCAGCGTGTACAGCTTGTTGGGCGAGTCCTCGTCGTCGTTACGGCGGCGGGAAAGGCGCACGCGTATGCGGAAAGGTGGGTTCCTGTAGGGACAAACAAAACTGCTTTAACAAACCACTCCATCAAGCGCAACCACTACTGCTCGCTCCCGTACCTGATTCCACGGTGCCAGATAGCCTTGTTCAGGCGGGTGTCGATGCGTACGTCCGAAGTGCCCATCTCCTTCTCGGCAAACTTGCGCACGATCTTGATCGCTCGGGGGGAGCGCTTTTTGTAGCCAACCTTGTGCAAGCGTCGGTTCAGGTTGATGGTGCACTCCCGTGTCACCACCTCGTTGATAGCCGACTTGGGCTTCTTCTCACGCTTGGCCTTTACCATGTTGGAGGATGTTTAATTAAACTGTAATTACAGAGCACAACGAAATAATCAATTAGTATTGCGTTTCCTTTCGACCATTTTACTTTTCCATGCCAAAAAAAACACTGTATTGCTAGCAAGGCTCATGAATCCACGGAGGCTGGGTCGCGATCCGTTTAGCTGAAATGTTGACAGTCCCCGTCATGAAGCGGCTTCGTACACAACACCGACTTTCGAAGCTAATATTTATGTTTTCCACGAGCAAATCACGGAATATCCATGTGCCATAGTAACTGCTACCCTTCCGACGCATTATTGACGCAATACAGTGGTTTTTCGGCACGAAAAACAAAACTTACAGAGCAATTCTTTTAATTAACCGAAATGTGTCCGCTAGCACTCGTCGATGCCGGAAACGAAAGAACGCTTACGTGGAAATTTGACAGCGGCTGTCATTCACGGTGGAAGGTAGAAACGCGTGAATACAGTTGCGGTTCAAAGTACGCGTTTTTCGAAAAACGCACACTTTTAAAGTTCGTTAAAAGAGGCGAACGTTTCGTTTCGTAAAGAATGTTTGTATACTTTTTTACGGTTAGTTTTGATTCGTACCGAAAACAAATGAAACAGAAACAAGCTCATAATTTACAATCACAACTTTTGTTTAAATATATTTTTAAACCACTGCAGCCTATGTATACAAATAAACATTTGTGCACTAATTATGAATAAATAATAAATATAAGGCCAATATACAAACACGGTAACAGTTAGACAAACACCAATTCTACAAAATCGGTAGACTCGGGGCCTACAATCGCAACGATCTCTTTCCGTGCCAATCGCAGCTTCAGCACTGATATTTTTTTTGCCTTCTGACGAATGGTATTCGTCGTTAGTATTTCTCTGAATCCGGTTACCCCTTCATAGCGGTACACCACCAACGGATGCAACCAATTTTCCGTCAGCGTATACAGTAGCATCTCCTTCGATGGCAATATCGAAAACTGCAACTGTTTCGGCAGTTTGGTCAATATTAGCTGATGTTGTGCGAAGGTAGCATTGGCAGTTAGCGCTTTGCGCCATATTTCAATCGATCCATGATGTGCCGTGTTCGGGGTGTGTTCTGAGTTGATTGCAAGCATTAGCTGATTTTCATACCTTGCCACGCTGAGGTACGAGGGGTGGGAGACGCTAATTGTCTGATGATGTTTCAGGTAAAAACTGGCCGTTGCACGCCAAACCTGTATTCGTTCACTGTTGTCCAATATGATGAGATGGTTTTCCAGGGCAACAATTTGCATTGGCACAACCGTTTCTTCGATTTGTCGCACGTCGAGTATTTGTACGAGATTGTGCTCGCGGAGGCAACGAACCTCAAGGCCCACCGTTCCTTTCGTGTACATCACGATACAGTCCAGCTTTACTATTCGCATCCAGATGGCATCCCGTGCTCGGGTGCTATTCATCACGTACAAAGGAACAAATTTGTGCGTGGCAGAGGTTTCAGAGCTCAAATCCAAAATTTGCTGCACGTAATTAATGCTTCCGTGCTCCAAAAATTCTACAAACAAGTGCTGACGAGGGCCCAAGTTCACTCGCTTCACGTTCACGATTGTACGATCACGACCAACAATCGGGGGGAAGGATTTGGCTGGTACTAAGCTTGACCTTTTATCGCTCCAATGATAAAATTCAATGGCAGAAGGCCTATTGGGCGCTGTGCTGTGTACAACAACCAAATCAATCGGTCCAGCAGGAACATGCGTACTGCTTGTACGGCTAAAGGTTTCATTTTATCAAAATGACTAAATACCGGACTGTTTTCGAACACACTTTGTGCCAGCCTATCGTTAACACTGTTTAGCGATCGTACCTGAGACGCTAGTGCGTTTATATCTTTGCGATAGGACGTGTTTAGCAGAAGTTGGGTAACGTTTGTGCCAAAAATCATGTCTCCTTCGAGAACCGTTTCTTCCGCCTCGGAGGGATGGAGTAGCGTCACTGGAATGTTGATTACCAGCGGATTTTGACTTATCTGAGCAACATTTTTCATGAACTGTTCCACGTTCTTTCCGTTGATGGCTGTTGCATTCAGCGACTCAAAAACTAGAGGAAAAATTATGTTTTCCTTCGGAAATTTCGTCACAAGTCGCAAAGTGCCGTTAACGTTTTGTGGCAACGATTTCAGCAGCAAGTGTTCTACGTCAAATTGCATTCCGTTGACTGTACCTAGGACTTCCAGATTCCCCGTTATGATTGCATCGTGTATGTAGAGCGTTCCTTCTATCGTTTGATTACCCCGCAATCGTAACCCGTTCGCGTACCATTCGTCCATATTGACGCCCTGTATGACGCAAGGAGGCGCACAAACGATGCTCTCTGCATGCAGCTCGCGGAAACGCTTTGGAGCGGTGAAGTTTCCAATGGGAACATCCTTTCTTAGTAGATCACTTTCAATGTTGTAACCGTTGAGAGTTTTTGGGTAGAAATCTCCTACGATCATACATAAAAAGCGTATTATTAAAAGGTTGCCAAATGATGATATGACCGGGATTACCGTGTATCTCCACATTATGAAGCAGCCACTTTCCACTAATTTCCTGGGGTTCATGATGGCGCAGCGCGTACTTATCATATTCTTCCACATTTATGCCGGGAGAGCTGAATAAAAAAAGAGAAATATTTTTATTTCAATTCAAATTTTGTACCACTCCACGCTCTACGCCTACTGTAACTATGCGTTTTCTACCAACTGTCATTATTTGACCGCGTTTTGCGAGGTTGTTTTGACAGCACATACACACACACGATTTGTTTTGTTTTGATTTGGTGCCGGAAAGTGTGCAGAGTGCGCGGCAAATACCGCTATTACGGACCAGTAAATCCAAGGTAATGCGCTTACCTTTCGGTACTTTTAAGCGTTCCTTGCAGCTGAACAACTTGAAAATTGGCACCCGCACGAACAGTGACTTCGCCCAGAAATTCTAACGGTGCCGTAATGTTTTGTGGCCGTTTTCTGCTCAGGCATCGTGCCTCCACTTCGTTCCAGTGCAGATGATTGATCGCTTGATCCTGAGTGGGAAAGACAAACAATTATCATCAAGATCGCTTTTAAAGAAAACTTTACCTAAATGCTACCTTTAAATGAAGGGCTTTTTGAAATTCAACACTCTCGAAATGATAACGCCCAGTTAGCACCGTTGGTCGGTGGGAGAGCCACACTTCGCCATAGAGTTTCTGCACATTCTGTCCGTTCAGGTGGATGACGGTTGGATCATGCTCAAAGTACACGTTACCGTGTACGTCGATGTCGATCGGTACATTTTCCGTCCCGGCACCATTTTCGGATGGGTTAAAAAATTCCATCATTTTTGGAAAATTGATACCGTTTAGCTGGCTCAGTATATGCAACTCCCCTTTAGCGTCCAGTGCACCGGATATGTGCATCGTGTCTAGTGTTTGTATTTCCGGGGACTGTTTCAGCAGAATGTCGCTGGACAGGTTAAGCCCTGACACTAAACCACCAACGCTAGACGGTTCGTATGTAACGATCCCTTGGTCTGGAAAATGGAATTTAAAAATAGATTATTCCAGTCACATTAAGGTTGCACTGCCGTTAAAAAACTTACCAAACACTGCCTGTTCGATGTACTCCTCTCGATCAGTGCGATAAGCATTTTCCACCAACTTTTCCATCGTAACTTCGTTAAGCTTGCCGGAAACATACAGATGGTCCGTAACGATATGGTCGAATGATTGTCCTACCGTAAACGTTTGATTGCCACCGTACATTAGCCACGCACGGCAAAACGCGTCCTTCGGAATGCCGTTTATGGAACCTTCGAACAGAAGATGATTCACCGTAATGTCGCTCTGGAAGTGGTACGGTTCGTTTTTGATAATGGTCCGATTGTCACCGGCAGCAAGAATGTGTTGCAAATTTTCCACCGGTATTGCATTCAACGTAGCGCCGTCCTGTAAAACTAACCGGCCAACTGTGAGATTCCGGAATGATTTTAGACCCGCTACGCTCGGGACATTCGTTTCGTCTGCATTATCGAGCGTTAGTGTGTCTTGTAGCAGATGCTCCAAATCGTATCCATAAACCGTGGACTCATTGTCTGCATGTATCTCCTGCGCTACAAACGAACGACTGACGTGGACGGTGCAGTTTTCGAAGCGCACCGGTGCACTTACATTCTGGGCAATGTCTAACCGCAGCAGACGATCGATACGTTTCGATTCGAGCAGAACGCTCGCGCTGTTTACAATAGGCGCAATAATGGTGTCAAAATGTATCGTTCCTTCGATGGTTTGCTCGGGACCCGTTCGGCGCAAGATTGTGCGATTAAGCAGATTCAGATCGACCTTATTGATCTCATTCGCGTCGGCCACACCGTCGATCTTGAGCTCCGCTACAAACGTCTTGCGGCCCGTTATGTACTGCACTTCTCCAGCGGTCTGGGGCACCAGATCGTTCACATCGAGCTCGTTGATCTTATCCGCGTGCAGATGTTCGACAAAAACGGGCTGCAGAAATTTAATCACTTGATCGCGAGGAGGTGCCTTGTTTACGTGCAAACCGTGCGTCGTTAGTCGGTGCAGATGGTGTAAACCTCCGGGGCTTAGTATGTTATGCGCCCACAGTGGTCCATTGAACGTTACGTTGCCGTAGATTGTGTAGTCACCGTTCAGTACGAGATCGTCTCCGATTGTCATGATCGGGTTCATTTTGCTTATACTTTCTCCATCGATTTTGCCCTGCAGTTCGATCGGTTTCTGCAGCGTAACGTAGTCGAAAGTTTTCGTACCGGTAATGGATTGAACTTCGTCGGACGCTAGATGCAACACCTGTAGCTTTCCGTCCATTACAGGAATGTGATTGAGGCGATCCTGCAGGAACAAACTGTCCACCAGCATCGGTTGCACAAACTGTAAATCCTGAACAATCATTTGCTGGTCACCGGTAGTACGTGCAACGTTTTCTATCTCAATTCCCGATAGTTTGGTATCAACAACATCCACATTATGCGCTGTTATCTGATCTACGACTAATTTGCCATCGAATTTTTGATCTGCCGCAATGTCGTGTAAAACGTGCTCGCTTAGCACGCGAGGATCAATGTCGTTGAACAGACCCGTCAGCTTTAAGTGGTCCGCATCGATGGTTTCGAAATCGCTACCATACTCCTGTGGCATTGCTCCACGGGCTTTAGCAAGCAACGTGCGAGATTGATCCATCATTCTCTGTACGGTTACCGCTTCGGTCGAGTTGAACCGTTTGCTGGTCAACCGATTTACGCTCAAATCTTTTACCATCAAATTCTTGGCGCTGAATATTTGATTCACATTGGGCAGCAGAACGTTCGCCGGGTGAAAGAATATACCATCGATCAGCTTGTTAACGTACAGATTACCACCGACGACCACTTTTTTGGCCGTTAACGAAAGATCTTTCCATTTCGGCGGTTGGTCATCCACGAGAAGCAAACTTTCTGCCGCATGGCCGTTAAAGAATTGCACACCAGTGATACGATCGACTATCAGACGGTCTACCACGATCGTATCGTCCTCGACCACATCTCCCCTTTGCGCTTCCGTGTGGCGCGTCTTGTGAGCCGCATTGTTCAGCATCTTTACATCGAGCTGCTTCATCTGGCCAGCCGGAGCTATCAACTCCGAAACAGCCAAATCACCATGCCAACGCACTGTGTCATTGGTTAGCACACTGCCATGGATCGTTTGTTCGACCAAATCCATCTTTTCCTTTACGCGCTGCACGTACTCGTTCACCTCGATCACGTACGATAGCAAGGCATCGTCCACCAGCAGCTGTTTGGTGTGAATCGCTTTGGTACTTATCGATCCTACCATCGAATCTTGCAGCTCCAGATCCTTCTGCACCATACGTACCCCATCCGGTGAATTGTCTGGCAAACTGATCAGCTGATTGTACAGTTGTTCCAGATTCACCTGCGCTATCTGTTCGTGCATTGCTTCACACCATTCGATAAAGTGTGCGTACACCTGGCGCAAATCGTTCTGCACACCGTACTGCGGTGTGAAAAGGTTTATCGATTTGCCAAACAAATTGCTGTTGGCTATTACAATCACGCTTGCATTTACAATGTGTCGATAGACGCGCATATGCGATACGCCGGCGGCAAACGCTTCTCCCGTGTAATCGATACGCGACGGGACGAATTTCCAACCGTCGTATTCGTAAATCAGCAGAGGCTGATCGTGACAGAGTACGAGTAAAAGAAACTCTCCGTTTTCATGCTGGAAAGGAATGATTACTAAAAATGCTTAGTAGTGTACAAGAGATTTGCTTTATAACACTACTTACCACCACCGGAAGGAACATTTTTACACCGGTCAGTTCCAAATTTTGAAACGGCACAAAGTATCCATCGACAAACTTGTAAACGATAGAGTTCTGATCTACTGAAATATTTTTATTTCAATTCAAATTTTGTACCACTCCACGCTCTACGCCTACTGTAACTATGCGTTTTCTACCAACTGTCATTATTTGACCGCGTTTTGCGAGGTTGTTTTGACAGCACATACACACACACGATTTGTTTTGTTTTGATTTGGTGCCGGAAAGTGTGCAGAGTGCGCGGCAAATACCGCTATTACGGACCAGTAAATCCAAGGTAATGCGCTTACCTTTCGGTACTTTTAAGCGTTCCTTGCAGCTGAACATCTTGAAAGATGGCACCCGCACGAACAGTGACGTCGCCCCGAAATTCTAACGGTGCCGTAATGTTTTGTGGCCGTTTCCCGCTCAGGCATCGTGCCTCCACTTCGTGCCAGTGCAGATAATTGATCGCTTGATCCTGAGTGGGAAAGACAAACAATTATCATCAAGATCGCTTTTAAAGAAAACTTTACCTAAATGCTACCTTTAAATGAAGGGCTTTTTGAAATTCAACACTCTCGAAATGATAACGCCCAGTTAGCACCGTTGGTCGGTGGGAGAGCCACACTTCGCCATAGAGTTTCTGCACATTCTGTCCGTTCAGGTGGATGACGGTTGGATCATGCTCAAAGTACACGTTACCGTGTACGTCGATGTCGATCGGTACATTTTCCGTCCCGGCACCATTTTCGGATGGGTTAAAAAATTCCATCATTTTTGGAAAATTGATACCGTTTAGCTGGCTCAGTATATGCAACTCCCCTTTAGCGTCCAGTGCACCGGATATGTGCATCGTGTCTAGTGTTTGTATTTCCGGGGACTGTTTCAGCAGAATGTCGCTGGACAGGTTAAGCCCTGACACTAAACCACCAACGCTAGACGGTTCGTATGTAACGATCCCTTGCTCTGGAAAATGGAATTTGGAAATAGATTATTCCAGTCACATTAAGGTTGCACTGCCGTTAAAAAAACTTACCAAACACTGCCTGTTCGATGTACTCCTCTCGATCAGTGCGATAAGCATTTTCCACCAACTTTTCCATCGTAACTTCGTTAAGCTTGCCGGAAACATACAGCTGGTCCGTAACGATATGGTCGAATGATTGTCCTACCGTAAACGTTTGATTGCCACCGTACATTAGCCACGCACGGCAAAACGCGTCCTTCGGAATGCCGTTTATGGAACCTTCGAACAGAAGATGATTCACCGTAATGTCGCTCTGGAAGTGGTACGGTTCGTTTTTGATAATGGTCCGATTGTCACCGGCAGCAAGAATGTGTTGCAAATTTTCCACCGGTATTGCATTCAACGTAGCGCCGTCCTGTAAAACTAACCGGCCAACTGTGAGATTCCGGAATGATTTTAGACCCGCTACGCTCGGGACATTCGTTTCGTCTGCATTATCGAGCGTTAGTGTGTCTTGTAGGAGATGCTCCAAATCGTATCCATAAACCGTGGACCCATTGTCTGCATGTATCTCCTGCGCCACGAACGAACGACTGACGTGGACGGTGCAGTTTTCGAAGCGCACCGGTGCACTTACATTCTGGGCAATGTCTAACCGCAGCAGACGATCGATACGTTTCGATTCGAGCAGAACGCTCGCGCTGTTTACAATAGGCGCAATAATGGTGTCAAAATGTATCGTTCCTTCGATGGTTTGCTCGGGACCCGTTCGGCGCAAGATTGTGCGATTAAGCAGATTCAGATCGACCTTATTGATCTCATTCGCGTCGGCCACACCGTCGATCTTGAGCTCCGCTACAAACGTCTTGCGGCCCGTTATGTACTGCACTTCTCCAGCGGTCTGGGGCACCAGATCGTTCACATCGAGCTCGTTGATCTTATCCGCGTGCAGATGTTCGACAAAAACGGGCTGCAAAAATTTAATCACTTGATCGCGAGGAGGTGCCTTGTTTACGTGCAAACCGTGCGTCGTTAGTCGGTGTAGATGGTGTAAACCTCCGGGGCTTAGTATGTTATGCGCCCACAGTGGTCCATTGAACGTTACGTTGCCGTAGATTGTGTAGTCACCGTTCAGTACGAGATCGTCTCCGATTGTCATGATCGGGTTCATTTTGCTTATACTTTCTCCATCGATTTTGCCCTGCAGTTCGATCGGTTTCAGCAGCGTAACGTAGTCGAACGTTTTCGTACCGGTAATGGATTGAACTTCGTCGGACGCTAGATGCAACACCTGTAGCTTTCCGTCCATTACAGGAATGTGATTGAGGCGATCCTGCAGGAACAAACTGTCCACCAGCATCGGTTGCACAAACTGTAAATCCTGAACAATCATTTGCTGGTCACCGGTAGTACGTGCAACGTTTTCTATCTCAATTCCCGATAGTTTGGTATCAACAACATCCACATTATGCGCTGTTATCTGATCTACGACTAATTTGCCATCGAATTTTTGATCTGCCGCAATGTCGTGTAAAACGTGCTCGCTTAGCACGCGAGGATCAATGTCGTTGAACAGACCCGTCAGCTTTAAGTGGTCCGCATCGATGGTTTCGAAATCGCTACCATACTCCTGTGGCATTGCTCCACGGGCTTTAGCAAGCAACGTGCGAGATTGATCCATCATTCTCTGTACGGTTACCGCTTCGGTCGAGTTGAACCGTTTGCTGGTCAACCGATTTACGCTCAAATCCTTTACCATCAGATTCTTGGTGCTGAATATTTGATTCACATTGGGCAGCAGAACGTTCGCCGGGTGAAAGAATATACCATCGATCAGCTTGTTAACGTACAGATTACCACCGACGACCACTTTTTTGGCCGTTAACGAAAGATCTTTCCATTTCGGCGGTTGGTCATCCACGAGAAGCAAACTTTCTGCCGCATGGCCGTTAAAGAATTGCACACCAGTGATACGATCGACTATCAGACGGTCTACCACGATCGTATCGTCCTCGACCACATCTCCCCTTTGCGCTTCCGTGTGGCGCGTCTTGTGAGCCGCATTGTTCAGCATCTTTACATCGAGCTGCTTCATCTGGCCAGCCGGAGCTATCAACTCCGAAACAGCCAAATCACCATGCCAACGCACTGTGTCATTGGTTAGCACGCTGCCATGGATCGTTTGTTCGACCAAATCCATCTTTTCCTTTACGCGCTGCACGTACTCGTTCACCTCGATCACGTACGATAGCAAGGCATCGTCCACCAGCAGCTGTTTGGTGTGAATCGCTTTGGTACTTATCGATCCTACCATCGAATCTTGCAGCTCCAGATCCTTCTGCACCATACGTACCCCATCCGGTGAATTGTCTGGCAAACTGATCAGCTGATTGTACAGTTGTTCCAGATTCACCTGCGCTATCTGTTCGTGCATTGCTTCACACCATTCGATAAAGTGTGCGTACACCTGGCGCAAATCGTTCTGCACACCGTACTGCGGTGTGAAAAGGTTTATCGATTTGCCAAACAAATTGCTGTTGGCTATTACAATCACGCTTGCATTTACAATGTGTCGATAGACGCGCATATGCGATACGCCGGCGGCAAACGCTTCTCCCGTGTAATCGATACGCGACGGGACGAATTTCCAACCGTCGTATTCGTAAATCAGCAGAGGCTGATCGTGACAGAGTACGAGTAAAAGAAACTCTCCGTTTTCATGCTGGAAAGGAATGATTACTAAAAATGCTTAGTAGTGTACAAGAGATTTGCTTTATAACACTACTTACCACCACCGGAAGGAACATTTTTACACCGGTCAGTTCCAAATTTTGAAACGGCACAAAGTATCCATCGACAAACTTGTAAACGATAGAGTTCTGATCTACTGGACGCGTTCTGCTTCCACCACCAGCACCGGAACTGTCCTTACTGCCTTCGATCTCGTACGAATTGCCAGTCACGAGGAAATGTTCCCTTCGCTCACGTGCTTCGAAGAAAAAGTACGCAATGTCCGACACGGAATAAATGTAGATCCGCTGATGTAGCACAAGCTTTTGCGTATCCGGATTCAGTAGAAAGATGTCCGAAAATGTATCCTTCCCCTGCACGGCAGACATCTGATTTGCAACTGCAATAAACATTTGCTGCTCGATTGAGAACGCTTCAATGTGCACAGAATTGTAGCATGGCATATGATCGACAACGTCGAAGTAGTATCCGGCCCAGCGATACAGCGGGCAAACGTTCGAGCGGGTATCGTCCAGATTGATGTACGTGTGCGTTAGATACACGTGCTTCCCATGCACCCACAGGTGTACCGTGTTCTGGTTTGGCTGGCCAAAGGTTTGCACGATCTCCGTCTTGCCATCCTCGGTGAGCTGAAAGACGGGCGAACCTTCCGCGAACACGTTTAGCTCCTGATCGTGATAGTTGACCACCGCCACAAATCCCAGGTGCGCAATGGACACACAATCGAAGTGACGTGCAGTAATCGTTTGATGTTCGTGATATTTTTCAAATTTTCCTTTCACCTATAAGAAAAGGTAATCATAAAATGGCGTTGCGCTGGTGGTGGTAATAAAAACTGTTCACCCTTCGATAAAACGATACAGCTGTGGCGTTCATCGTCCGATTGCTGGTTTCGCTTTGGTGGAGGGCCGCAGCAAAGATAGATTTGCCGACGCGAAGCAGACAAATGTCGACTGGAAAATTAACAGGCACTTGGCCACGTTCACGAAATCCTTTTAGATAAAGCTGTCGTGCTGGAAGGAAGACAGAAGAAGTGTATTTATTTTTTAAATTGACCGCCTGTAATTCGTTACACTGAACAAACACCGCGAACATTTTGTTTTGGTTCTTCACAGACAACCGATCATGGACGACAGTAATGCAGAAGAAGTGCAAAGGGCTTTGCTAAAAAATGGCCTTCAAAAGCAACTTGATGAATTTCAAATGCTTTCGGCAATTTTCTGCAATCCAGGCGAGCTTCACGTGGACGATTACGGCTGCATCGACAATCTAAACAGCTACATCAACGGGGAAACAAATCGACTAACGACAAAGCTGGACTACCGGTTCGATCTACCGCTTGTACCGAACCAAAAGGTACAGATTCTGGTAGAGTTGCCGCATCTCTATCCGGCGCTGGAAATACCACGAATCGTTATCCGTTCGGCAGTGATTCCGCGCGATCAGGAACGCTTGCTTACTAGCAAGATCGAGCAATACATTGAGGAAGAAGTGGTGGAACGTGATGAACCGTATGTCTATCAAGTGGTAGGCTGGATACAGGACAACTTTACCGAACTGATGCAAACAACCGCCGAGAAGAAGGAATCAAACCATACCGCTCCCGGTAAACGCTCCGTCCCCGGCATCGAACCGGTCGTATTCGAACGGTTATGGATATACTCGCACCATCTTAAAAGCAAAACGAAACGTCAAACCATTATCAAAACTGCGCGAGACCTGCAGCTGACCGGATTTTCGCGACCCGGCAAACCGGCCATTATTTGCGTGGAGGGATCGCAGCACGATACGCAAGCATTTTGGCGCACGATAAAACCCCTCAAATGGCAGAAGATACAGATAAAGTTTAACGAAACGGAAACGGTGAGCAGTGAAAACGAAATGGCGGCTTTGCGACACTTTCAGTCCGGGTTTCGGGAGGAACTGTTCTGCGAGATGGACGAAGATTTCGACACGGAGGATCAGCCGATGAGTATGAGCCTGTTTATGAAGTTTCTGGAGAAGCACAACTGTGGCTACATCAAGAAGGAGCTGTTTGGATTTCATAATTCGAGCGAAAATGCCATCAGCTAGCTATGGTTGGACGAACGTTGCAATGATTGTTACCATTTGGTGTGAACCAATAAACACTTGTTACTAAGGTTGTTGACCCAAGTCCGCATGCGTTTTCCGTTTGCTTACCTTCCGCAGTGTCCGCTTCGATGGCTGCATCGGCATCGCTCGCATCACGACGCATTCTTTTCCCTTCATCATCGGTTTGCTGGCGTTCGATTCTGTCACGAAGAAAGCTTTGTATTCTTTGTGCAAGAACATTTTCAACCTCATCACGCCCGTTGGCGGCAATACTGTCCGCATAGTCTTGTATCAAATTTTGTCGATAGATTTCTTTTAGCGACTCAAATTCACCGTCAGCAAGATCAGGTTCGTGGGTATGTTTTTGTTCATACAAATCCTCTACACTATTAGCACCATCCACAGTGATTGCTTTAAAGGCAAGCAATAGGCAAATTGGTTGCCAGAACCACTTCCACCGGAGCACCACCATAATGCCGAGTTTGGTGGTTTCAGTGTAAGCTACTGCACACTATCGACTACTACACGATACTAACGAAAAGGGGACAGATGAACCACAGCTTTGCCTATGTCGCATAAATTGATCTCTCGCAAAACAGGAATTTTAGAAAGAGAGCAAAGGTCAAAAGCACTGTGCACACACTTGCACAATACGCATGGATGTTCGTTATCCGTTCGATGTTCGATAGATTACTCATACAACTCAAGCCAGTAGATCATTCACAATATTGTAGATACTTTGACTATTGTGTTTTCCGAATCAAATGGTCATCATCTTAATATATATATATATATTATTTAAATTAAATTGTAAGGACCAAAACTCCTATCACAATTACACACTGGACATATTCCTTTTTCAAATATTATCTTATAAATACGTTCTATTTACTATTAGATAACGGAAACAAAACTGAAAATTGGAATGTATAGATTGCATAGTAAAAGCAAATTAAGCAGAAGCTTGTGGCTCCGAGATTTCAAGGCATCATTTTTCTATCAGCGGGCTATATGGTCTTGGAGGCAATGAGCATGTAGAGGGCCACGAACATCGTAATGGGACATCATGAGCATGCCAAGTGGATAACCAACATGACCCCTCTAAGGCAATAAACGTAGATGTCCTATCATTTTTTTCTTCACATTTCCCGAAGGTATGGTGTTTCACCAGGGATCTGATGCATTATGGCGAGAAACAACAGGATGAAACGAAACCAACCGGCTTAACAATGTGTCTTTAAACGCGCACGAAAAAGAGACAAATTAACAGTGATATTCAAATAAATTTTTAATGTTATTCAATGCGACTTGCGCTCTATGGAGAGATCGAGATGCGGTCTAATAAACGACAGTGATAGGGATCATTCATATCGTAGATCAATTCGAAAGGAACCGCTAGTGGCTCTACTACCTTGGGAAGTCTTGGATTCTCAGGCTTATTTGACTTAATTTACTCATTACTTTATAGTCCTTATTGTTTATGGAGGAACGTTCCAGTGAGAATTTGGCCAGATTCTTCGTGATTCTTCGAGGCATCAGCAATCAAGGAATTCAAGATACAGATAATAAAAATAACAAGTAAAGACCGGTAACACTTGAGGAATATAATAATGATGAAAGGAAGGAACAAAAAAGGCAAACAAACTAACACGTTTCAAATCCGTTAACGTAAACAACACAAATGTATGCTTCAGTGCAACAGGTGTCTTTTTTTTTAAAACAATGCGCAGTCGCATAAATTCCGCCACCGCTTTGGTTACCATGGTTTCGTGAAAACGGAAAACACAACACCATCCTTATTTAAAAGGTTGTTAGCTCGGTGTTAAAAAGGTATACATTTTCGTGATGGAACTGGAATTAACACGTGTGGACTACACCAATGTTGGATTAACGGGGCCAAACTGCTTGCAACTGTTGCCTCCTACAACCAACGTTACAGCCAGCGGTTCCAACAGTGGATACAAGCAACAGCAAAAGGTGGCCATCGGCGATCAGGATGGAGTGCTGCAGGTGTTTTCGATGAAGAAAGACGAACTGCAGGTCCACTTCAAAACGCTACCGAATGAAAAGATTGCATCGGTAAAGCTGGGAGGACAGTCGGGCTCGGTGGCTGATAAAATTTTTACCGCCTCCGAAAATAAGGTGCGAGGTTTCAACAAAAAAGGTAAACTGTTTCTAGCCTTCGAGACGAGCCTGACGGAAACGATACGCTCGATGTGTGTCAGCGGAAGTGATCTGCTGGTTTGTGGGAATCATGTGTACAATCACTACCGAGATTGCAAAGAGGTAGGCTCGTACCTTTGCGGGGATGTCATTGTGGATGTGGCGGCTCTTTGCCCCAACAACACCAGCCGGCTGATAACGGTGCTCGCCTGTTCCGGGCGAGTGTTGCGTATTCTTGAGCATGCTCGCGTACGTCAAACGCTGGAGCTTGAGAGCGTCCCGACGGTACTGTACGCACCGAAGGGTATTGGCGATAGAATTCTGTGCGGTTTCTCGGACGGAAGTGTGATACTGTTTCACCTGAACCTACTGTCGACGGAGGTTAAGCGAGAAGTGTTGGTCGCCGACCGTGAGGGAGAAGGTATTTTGAGTGCCGTAACTTGCATCGCTACCTACGATCTTTCGGGCGATGGTAAGGAGGAATTGATTGTCGGGCGACGCGATGGAACGCTGCAGGTGTTTGTGATGAACTCCGACGAATATCAGTTTGAGATGGAATGTACGCAAATCTATCGCGAGAACTTCAACGAAAGCATATCGGCCCTTCAGGGTGGATGTGTAGGGGCCACCAACTACACGGAGATAGTGGTGTGTACGTACTCTGGGCGTATATTCGGCTTGACAACGCAATGCATTAGCAAAAGTTTGGGCGATAATGGAACTCGCGCGGAAAAGAGCCCAGGGACACCGATCGATTCTTCGGCCAAGCTCCAACGCATAAGGGCAGAAATTTACGAACTGGAGCAAACGATCGCGAAAGAACGGGAACGTTATCAACATTCCACACAAGCGCTTTCATCCGGTTTGTCGGCAATACCGATGCTACCGATAAATGATTCCTTTGTCCTGTCGAAAGATGACGCCACGTTCCTGCTCTCACTTGAAATTCCAACTCCGATCGAGCACGTGCTACTGCAGTGTGACGCACCGATTACGCTGCTGGACGTGGAGAAAAATACGGCCGTAGTCAGTTTCAGTGAGTGCGATAAATTGAGTGGAAACAGTTTGCTGGCAAGCTACCGGTGTCAGCTAAACACGAATCGTATCGATCTAAAGTTTCGCACCATCGAAGGTCAAAGCGGAACGTTGCAGGTGTACATCACGCCCAACCTGCAGCCCAAATGTTGTCAGATGAAGCGTTACCCGATCAAACCACTTTCGCTGCACATGATCGTACATAATGCAACGGACGAAATGCTTGCACGACCGATGAACACGCTGACGCTGAAAGGTCCTTTCAGCCAGGCGGAAATGCACAATTGGATGATAAACAGCATCCCTGAACTGCCGGAAAAGCTGTACGAAAGCGGTAAAGTGCAGTACACGTTTAGGCACGTGTTCATCGGTACGATGCTGGTCTGTGAGTACGGTAAAGGGGAAGCTACCTTTCGAAGCGACAATATATCTACCATATCGATACTGAAGGATTTCATCACCAAGGAAGCGACAAAGAAGCGGATAAAGTTGGAAATTTCGACTTGTGAGTACCTGTTTTTCGGAATTAATACATAATGACTCGAACATCCGGTTGTTTTTCGTCTTATTACAGCTATTAATGAATCTACAATACCCTCGCTGATCAAGCTTATAGAACCCATGATTCTACACTACAACAAACTTATCAAGGATTATCAGCTCGCCCAGGCTCTTCTCGATTTGGACATTCGGGATGATGACGAGTTCAATACACTGTCCGAGGAATATCGCGCACTCGTTCGCAACCAGCATGCGATCGGAACCGAGTTTCGGAAGCAACCTACGATACTGAATCGAATTTATGGCATTCTCACGGATTTGTACATTGACAAGTTCAAATTTAAAGGTGTGAACGTGAAAACCAAGTTACCACAGTTGATTGAATTGCTCGAAAATTATTCCTACGACGAGCTGGTACAATTTTACAGCGTAATTAAGGCCGGGGACGAAGAGATCGGTGACACCTAAGCGATCGTGGCTTTCTTTTCCAACACTACACACCAATTTCCCTGATCGTAGTAGCTTTCGATTAGTTCGATTTCATCTTTGCCACTGTGCAGACAGAGTTTGTCCAGCTCGTGTTCTTCGAAAACATGATAGTATCGTAGAAATGTAGTCTTTTCCATCGATTCGTTAGTTCGCAGTTTCCATGGCACGAGCAAATCTTGATGTTGAAACTGTGTCCGGTTCGTATGCACGGGAAGAGTGCAATCGGTTACTCCAACAACGACATTTTCCGTTTGCACTATTTGAGAAGCTTCCTGGGTTAATTCTGGATCGTTTTGCGTGGTAGGTTTGTTGTTATGTTTGTTTTGCCGTAAGTAGCTGGATTTTTTTGCATTAGCTTCCTGGTTTTTGGCCCACACGTAAATCAGTGCTTTGCCACTGGGTCGTAGCACGCGTATCATCTCTGAAATGGCTTGTTTGCGTCGCTGATCGGTTGCCAGATGGTGAATGACTGCAATACTGATACAAGCGTCGACCGATTCATCGCGGAAAGGTATGGCGAGACAATCACACTGCAGCACATTGAATCCACGGTCCACACAAACCTGCAGCAAACCTTCGCTACGATCACATCCCAGCTGAAACAAAAAATAAATAAAATAAGAAAATAAATCATGAACATGACCCGTAGTTTTTGTTTTCTTACCATCACAGCACATTCGCTCGAAGCTAGATACTTTCCGTTTCCGCATCCAACATCCAACAAAACTGCCCCTGCTGATAACGATCGCACAAACGCTTCTACCTTTGGCCATGGAGAGTGTCGTGTGTCGCTGAAATGTTTCGCTATCTCATTGTAAACTCGATGAACGTTTTGTGCTTCGACCTGCGCAGCATGGCATTCTAGCAAAGCTGTCTGCTTTTCTGCTAACTGCTGCGCGGTATCGCAGAGTCTAGGAAATTGGCATTCACAACGGTCGTGTTGAAGCAGCCTTCGAAACGTTAACGAAACTCGAACTCTTCGCTTTCGAACAGTTAATCCACCGTTTGGTGCTGGAATCGTGTCCATTTTTCGGGGCGTTATACCGTGCGTCCAATCGTACCGGCTTTCGCCGCCCATTATTAGCAGTGACCTGGAAGGTAAGTCCACGCATACCTGTTTCCCCGAAGAAGGTTGTCTAAAATCCATCACAATGTCGCTTCCAAGCGAGAGTGATAGTATCGGATCATCGAAGGCACTGTGTGTGTCTACATGCGGTGGTATACCCTGCCCCGGATCATATTGGTTCACCGTCAGCTGATCAGGAACGTGCCAGCGTAGTTCGGGATGGAGGCTTTGTAATCTATTCCATAGTTCATTACAAACGGAGGGTATTCCTCGTTCCAGTGGTTTTGTTTTATCTACATTATTTGTTCCGTAAACAAATTCGTACCCAAAATGTTTTACTTTGCGATGCTTAAGTGTCTTATTAAGTTGCCCATCGGTTTCTTCACTATCATCACAATTCACTGTTTCTAACAGAATATTTTCCATTGCTTCGTCGATGAAATCACGCACCAGAATCAGACCGCCAGGGAGGGCGTTACTGCACCATGGATCATTGTCCTGGCACGGGGGAAGTGCGTTGCAAAACGCTAATAGCAACACGGCTCCATCTTGACCCAGCGTACAAATTCCGTTCAGCGCCGAATACACTGCTTGTGCACTAGCTTTAGACGTGAATTGTAGGAAGCAGTACGATTTGCCCGGAGGAAACCGAATTTGTTGAATCGGACCATGTTGTAGCGCTTCTGCTAGTAGAGCTTCTTGCTGTAAACCCGTCGAAAGGCCTGCATTGCAGATTACTATAAACTGCGAGAAGGGGAGATCATTAGATGTGTTACTACTCAGATTCCCGTCATACAAATGCTTACCTCCGTTGGATCATCACAGAACTGAGTTCCAGAATCCTTTTCGATTAACAGCTGACAGCGTTTGATTTTTTTACCAATTTTTTTCTCCAAATTCTTCGATAAGGTCATTGTTGAACTAGCGCTGCAGTAGAAAACGCGTATGCGGCATGCTGTCCTGTGAAATGTAAACAAACAAATTTGACAGCCGGGCCAAGGTAAATACAATACGAATGCGACGATAGGAAGCGCCATCTATGAGTGAAAAATGGAAGCACTCATTAAGTTCGTGAGCTTTGGAAGCCACCAAAAAGGATATTATTCCAAAATAGTGTCCTTTCTCGATCACTTTTATCATACAATTTTAGGAATGGTGTCTATTCAGGGAACTTTAACATAAAAAAGTGGACAATGTTTAAATTTTGGCAATTGTCAGCTTGGTTTTGTATAATTTTTGGTTTTGTATAATAATGGAGTCCAAAAAGTCCTACTTGTTAGACATTTAAATGGGTTTTTAAAAGGAAAATATAGGCTACATCGTACGAAGGACCGTAACCGTACCGTAAGACCGTAACAGCATATACAATTTCCCAGTATCGGTTTTTAGGATAATTTCAATATGGTCAGTATTGTAACCAACATTATTGAGTCAATTTCATGGTAATATCAGCACAAATCAAACGTCTCATCGGCCAATGCAAATATTAAATGACATTATTTGTGGTTTAATGTTTACCTTCGTGTTCATCGCTGGCTCGATTACCTTTCCTAATGATGTGCACCATCGTTTGCCAATTGGCCTTTATTGTTCAGTCGTCAAAGGGATCCATTTTCTGTTCCCCAATTGCTCGATCAGTTTGCAATTTATCAAAGGTATATCGGTTCGCTACAAAAAAAAAATCCTTCTACCTACGTTTCGTAGTCGAAAGAATAATGGCAAAGCCATTGAACAATAAGGCGATGGTAGAACCATCCGCTTGTTAACCATTTGTTTGCTATGCAAACTAGCAATTGCAATGGCAAGAACATCAAAGGTTACCAGTGAATTGCCTTCAGGTCGGTAAGTTGCCTCGACTTCAAAGAGGTGCAACGCTGTTGCATACATGAATGAGTGAACCCAGCACGCGAAGTCACTTTTCCTTTCGGAAATCAATCCGACGAAAGCGAAGCAAGCAAGAAGGGATTGAAGGAAGCGCCAACTAAATGAGAATTTGGCACTGGAAATGTATCTATGGAATGAGTTCGTGTACTTGCGTTGCACAGAATTACAACAGGCAGCATAGAAACTCATTTCGCTAATATTGTTTCCAAGAAACCATGATGGCAAATTATTTTCTACCAACCAATGCACTTTCCGTCCCACCAGCATTTACAAGTCGACGTGACGCGGACATTTCCTGGCGGGAAAAGCAAAACAATTCCACCGAAACGGAGGCCAATCGGAGAGGTCATCCTTGCTTGGTGTGGAATAAATTGAATTTCACTTATTTATTAGGTTGAATTATTTGCCAATCTCTAGCTCGAGATAACGTAGCACGGGCTAAACCGATCCTCGTTCCCTTCATTGTGTTCGGCTCCGTACAGGACGTATGATCTGAAATCGATTTGAAAGCGATTAGGGAGCGCATGTGATGCTTCCTGTAGTTTTTCACTCCTTTTCCCAAATGACCTTCCCTGGTCAGCATGAATACGGTAACACAGACACACACATACACACACACACCTTCTGAGAAAAAGTGTCCGGAAGGGAGAACTGCGCAATATCTGCACTCAGTGCATTGCATTTTATTGCACTTATCCTTCACGTTTGGTTGCGTGGCGCCCTGGGGGGAAGAATTTGTTTTGCTACCCGCGTGTTCAATGAGCTCTAGGGGTAAGCAAGGGTAGGAAGGCGTGAGGAACGGTACGGAGGAAGAAAGGAGGAAGTCAATCTGACGCCAAACTGTCCGGCTGACCGATGTTTATCTGTGCTTTGTGAAAGCTTGCCGTTTTTTGTGTATGTTTTAGTTTATTTTCACTGACGTCGCCTATTCTGGTGCACGGACACGGACACAAACCTAATCCTGGTGCAATTAAATTGCATTTTCCCTTCACTCTGCGTGGACGGCCAGAAGCAACCATCAATGATTGCTATCTTCTGTATCGTGGCTAGGTCAGTCCACACGAAACACGTTCTGTTCTATCGGTGGAAGTGACCGATTGCATTTGCACAAACATGTGGGGATCTAGCGGAGCTGATGGAGATGGGTAAAAGGTGGGAAATGTTTGCAATGGACCGCTAGTAATGCAACTGGAAATGTATCACAAAAAAAAGCGAGTAGCAAAATGTCCGATGGAATGACCAACTGACTGATCACAAATTGAAATGAGCGTTCATGCTATCCAATGGGACATCACGTGCAGGAAAGCGGCCCAAGACAAAAAACTGCACGCCATTGCAATAATCGGTTTTTTGGTTGCAATTTAAAATAAGCAGAAAAAAATGAGGAAGAAGACACCACAAAAACAGCGGGAAACTCCAACGATGCCATCGGTGGTAGCAAATGGGTTTTGCATGGGAAATTGCAATGGCAAACGGGGTTTCGTTTTTACCGACATACTGAAAAGAGTAATTTACTGAAATTGCACTTTTTACCGGAATTATAGTGCGGACCATAGTGAAGGGTTATAGTACATTAGTTTGATTTACTCTTCGCAAAGTGCATGTTGACATTCGGACCTGACTCTGTCGATAAGATAATAAGTATGTCACTGCCAGTCCGGTGAATCGACTGTGTTGGAGTGCTTTGCTGACTTATTTTAAATTCTTTAAACAAAACTTGAGCTGCAGCACTAGAAGGATGAAAATATGTATAAAATATATTTTGTGTTTACATACATTAAATTAATCAAACTGGAGTGACTACGGGTAAAAATAAGTAAAGGAAGCTAGGGAATGGCAGGCCGAGACCTCTAGAGGTTGTAGTGCCAAAGAAAAATACATCATTGAATCTTCATTGAATCTGTTTTGGCCAACCATAAATGGTTCTTTGGAATTAGTTTGCCTGGATAGCTTGTCATAGCTGAACATTTAGTCCTGCGTACGCGGACGGGATTTACATGAAATTCAATATCTGGTCCTGTCGTGGAATCTCCAACTAAACTATTTTAAAAAACATGTACGAAAACCTGATATTTTGTTAGCTTTGAAGATCTGATCTGGTCTACACGACTATACTAGTATAACATGATGAGCGTTCATGCTATCCAATGGGACATCACGTGCAGGAAAGCGGCCCAAGACAAAAAACTGCACGCCATTGCAATAATCGGTTTTTTGGTTGCAATTTAAAATAAGCAGAAAAAAATGAGGAAGAAGACACCACAAAAACAGCGGGAAACTCCAACGATGCCATCGGTGGTAGCAAATGGGTTTTGCATGGGAAATTGCAATGGCAAACGGGGTTTCGTTTTTACCGACATACTGAAAAGAGTAATTTACTGAAATTGCACTTTTTACCGGAATTATAGTGCGGACCATAGTGAAGGGTTATAGTACATTAGTTTGATTTACTCTTCGCAAAGTGCATGTTGACATTCGGACCTGACTCTGTCGATAAGATAATAAGTATGTCACTGCCAGTCCGGTGAATCGACTGTGTTGGAGTGCTTTGCTGACTTATTTTAAATTCTTTAAACAAAACTTGAGCTGCAGCACTAGAAGGATGAAAATATGTATAAAATATATTTTGTGTTTACATACATTAAATTAATCAAACTGGAGTGACTACGGGTAAAAATAAGTAAAGGAAGCTAGGGAATGGCAGGCCGAGACCTCTAGAGGTTGTAGTGCCAAAGAAAAATACATCATTGAATCTTCATTGAATCTGTTTTGGCCAACCATAAATGGTTCTTTGGAATTAGTTTGCCTGGATAGCTTGTCATAGCTGAACATTTAGTCCTGCGTACGCGGACGAGATTTACATGGAATTCAATACCTGGTCCTGTCTAGTTTAAAGATTCCAACTAAACTATTAAAAAAAAAAAAGTACGAAAACCTGATTTTTTGTTAGCTTTAAAGATCTGATCTGGTCTACACGACTATACTAGTATAACATGGAAATTTTAATTATTTATTATAAAATCATTGATATTCGTTAGTATTATGAAGTATAAAATGAATAAAATTAAAATAATTGTTCAGTTAAACAAATTTAAATATAGTACGTCCTAATTGACTTACTGCAACAATCCTCGATACCGGTCACGGTCTAGGGTCGTCGTTTGTAAATTTAAATATCGTAAGTCCTGACGGACGCATGAACGCCATCACTTCATCTCAATTTGGGCCTACCACGCTTCTTCTGTCCATAGGGACGTTCTAAAATGACTTCACGGGATGGGTCGTCCGGTGCCATTCTCATGACATGTCCAGCCTATTTGAATACTTCAAGTTATAGGTTAGCTCACGCTGGAGTAGTTAGCAAACGCGTTTTTTTTTGTCATGTAATTGAAATTAGCTTAGGAATACTTTACTCTACCATTTTTAAAGTACATCATAATTGACCTTTTGACCTTTCGAGTGTACTGGGAACCACAGTAAGTAAGACGGACGTGTTCCAAATTGTGTATGATTGTCCCTTAAACAAGTGCCTTGGTTGAACTTTGAAATCCAAACAAGAAACACCCCAACAAGACGCTTTAATTCCGCACTCACCCACTTCCGGTTGCGTTGCTTTCTGCTGGGTGTGCTTTTTTTTTTGTTTTGCTCTTTCTTAGTTGGTTTTGGGTAAATATTTATGGTATCTAGTCTGTTCCCGCCAGTCACTCGGGGTGTAGCTAATTATCTTTTAACCAGCTCGCCTGTCCACCGTCTGCGGGAAGGTTTTGCGGAACGGGAGAAAGAAAACATCACCGGCAGCTCTAAATTACCAACTAACCTCATTTTTGGGGCTCACATTCCCAGCTGGGTTGCATGCAGTTCATTTTCGCATTTTGCTTCGGTCGTCCAATATTTTCATTGCAATAAAGGAAATGCATCGGCCGGTGGTTGGTGTTGCTCGGGAACGATCTTACGAAGCTGTGGGGAAATTTGTATTGCAATAAACCCAAGTGGCAACACAAATTCCTTCCACAATGGGGATGCTATAAAATGTGCCCCATTGTGTAGTGTTGTCGCACTGCATCATATCGGTGGGAAATGCACTGGGGAACGCTTTTTTTCGGTTCCAAAGGTTTGGGAGGAAAATTTGTACGAGAAAGCATTGCCTTAAGCAGCACAAATGAAACCAGAAATCACTGCGCGGTGAGTTCTAGTTCAATCGAGACCGCTCGAGAACATTCCGGAGGGTGTTCTGCTCCATCGCTTCGTGAAGAAGAGTCATTTTTAGATAAAAATTAAAAGCTTTCATACTGTTGTGATTTGCTGTTGTTCTTGCGTACCTTTTGAGAAGGAAAAGGATTCACGGGACATACATGTTTGGGCTTTGATTACTATCATATGTCCACAATCAACTCAAATACATTCTCTAGTTTCCAGTCCTGAAGGAAAAGATAGCTTAAACGTCTTTCAACAAAGAACGAATAGGACACCAGCGTAAGCGAATATGGCTAATCGGGCACATGAACCGCGTTAAATGCCTTCGCATCAGAAAAGGACCCAACAGAGCACACAGACAGAAGAAAAAAAGGTCAAATTTTAATATCAATTTTATTGACCATCGTAGAAAATGGCTGGAAAGATAAAACCATCCACAACGAACATCGCGAGAATGCGCGGATCAACCGTATGTAACATAACCCACGCACCGCGAGCAAAAGGGTCTCAAGGGGAAGGATAACCCAACAAAAAAAAAAGACGAACCTCTCCACATTGGACTACAATTTTGGTCCGATCCTTCACCTCGTTCGGCCGTTGCACGCGTACCGCCCGGGTTGTTGGAACTATTATTTTAAAGCGTTTTTCGTTGTTCTTGTTGCGCTCTGCTTTTTGGGTCCTCCCGTCGGTTTCGGGAGGTCCTCCCGGTACGCTTGCATCCAGCGACATGTCCGAATCTTTCCGGATCATGTTTCCCCCGGTGGTCAATGTTTAACATTTCATTCGTTCTCCTTCGCATCATCATCATCATCATCGGAGTATGGCGTCACGGGGCCAGATCCGGATGGGCTAAACTAAGGAATGTGTGTTGTGTTGTGCGGTCGTCTCTTTCTTTTAATGTTTTTATAAGGGTTTAGGTACAATTCGTTTGCCCCACTTCGGCTAATAATAGCTAATCATGATGGCATCGCAAAGTGTGGACATCATCGCGCCTTTTTTTAAATCTGTTCGTGTATGTGAGTTGTAGGATGTACAAGCTAGAGCTAGCTTAGACTTCCTGCAGTTAGAAATGATTCTTAAGTGATTAACTGAAAAAAATCATTAAACATCTAAACACAGTCTTACACAGCATTCTTAGAAAGACATAACTTCAAATCGCAAATTGTTTTAAAAATGTGAACCCTTGTTTTCTGCTCCGGGAAGAGTACTGTATCAATTCTATGCTTGGAAGAACGACACCTAATAAGGATAACAAAAAAACCCGAGCTGTTGAAACGTTTCGGAAACTGTATTTTAGGATCATGTATGATTTGGGGAGCAAAATGTTCTGATCGACTCACATCATCTAATTTGTTCGGTTTCCCAACTTTATGCAATGATACTTGAGATCACAGAAGGACTTAAAGTGCGAGACATGAACATTGAGAATCAGGTGATTTGAGATGTGGACGAATTATAAACAATTTAATTGTGGTGACCCGATAGCGTAATGGTAGCAGCGCCAATCTTTGTCACGGGTATCAAATCACATTCGGCCCGTTCCCCGTAGCAAGAACTGAATATCCGGCGTAGATTACGAAGGTATGAAGGACTCGAAACCGGCCCCTCCGTGTTAGCAACTGGCGGCAAGAGGCGAATAAGGTTTCTAAGACCCAAAGCCCCTATAAAAAAGCAACTGGCGGCGCTAATAGTTTTACCATATTGGTCTGCCGGCATGATCTAACACACATGACACAGAGTCTTTGCAAACTAACTAATCAACTATAAATGATCTTAGAGGTGCTGTATTACATCTTACGTTTGGCGGATGGCAGATAGTCTAGGAGTTGTAAATCTAAGTTCACCTAACAAATAAGGATCGTGCATAGTGTCTAAAAGTGGTCCTGCTATAAATGTGGTCTGATGCAAATAACGCCGATGCTCTAAAGTCTCGAAGCCTAACAGTTGACAACGCTCAATGAAGGATGGGAGAAAGGATCTGTCGATCCATATTGACTAGCGTTTATCCTTGACCGCTGGAAGTCTTGGCATATTTGCATACCGTGTCATATATTGGTGTAAGTCTGCACCTCTTTGTACCCTGTTCGTCAAGTAACTTGGCAAAAGCCCGTTTAAAAGTTTAAAAACAAAAACCATTGTATTATAAACAACTCGCTGTTTCACTGACATCCATTGGAGTATACTTAGCATGGTAAAAGACGACGTATATCTGTTACAACCTAGTATCATGCGCATAGCCCAGTTTTGTAATCTTTGCATTCTTTTCATTTGTGTCTGGTTAGCTAAAAATACAATTGTAGAGCAGAAATCAAAATGAGGTGCAATTAATGATTTGAAAAGTTCAATTTTTCCAAACAAACTCAAGTCATTTGGCGGATGGCAGATAGTCTAGGAGTTGTAAATCTAAGTTCACCTAACAAATAAGGATCGTGCATAGTGTCTAAAAGTGGTCCTGCTATAAATGTGGTCTGATGCAAATAACGCCGATGCTCTAAAGTCTCGAAGCCTAACAGTTGACAACGCTCAATGAAGGATGGGAGAAAGGATCTGTCGATCCATATTGACTAGCGTTTATCCATTCATTTGACTAGCGAACGATACACTGGGAGTTGTCAAAGTTAGGTGTCAGTTTGAACATTAATCCTAGAGATCTGTTGACAACGTTGTCACAATGAATCGTAAGCGGTAATCTTTGTTTAAGTAATACTCCTTGAAGAAAGGCAGGAGTGGATGCACCTGTCGTTGAACATCCAGACAGTTTGCTGTAATTTTGCCCAATCTTTGATTAATTTCACGGGCATAAATAGATGTCGTCATCATAACGCAAGTAGCAGTTGTCAGGTATTTATGTACAGGATAAACAGCAATGGTTCCAAGATGCTGCCCTGGGGAACTCCTGAGGTGCCTATTCGGTTACGGAGGTAGTAGATTAACCAACCGAGGATTGACTCCAACAAGCAACAACCTTTGAAGCTTTTGCTATGGTATATCTGCTCCCTTTTTATGTCAGATGCTCTCTGTAATATGCCTAGAGACGCTGTAAGGATGCATTCTTTGACGGTTATTTCCATTACTTTGACACACGCGCACAACAATATTTACACAATATTTCCCGTATCAATACTTTACGCTATCGGTTCAGAATGCTGGGAAGCTCCAGATACCGCTTAACAGTTATCACAAATGTTGAACAAGATTTTCCTTTTCCTAATTCTTGTCTCACCAAAAGCAAAAAAAACTAGGTTATTTTTTGTACGAAAACCAATCTCTACCGATATGAATGCAGAAGGACGACTTAAAAGCCAATCACGAATGGTGACACGTGAGGTTGTGATTTTGTTGGCGTCACTTTTCGGGATAAGACGGGTTTTCCTTGTTCGTTAGTACGTTTTCGCTTTTTGGTTCTGGCATAAAGTCGAGAAGGAGAAGTAAAAAACGAAACAAACACACACAGAAAAAAAGGAAATAGATGCGATCACGTCGAAAGGAAAAAAAAAACATACCAACATTCATACCCGCACAAACTCCATGTGTGTGTAGCATCATCCGATCAGTGACCTCGTTTCGTTTGAAGGTGATTTCAAGGGCACGGCTAAGGCTTCCCCGGTTCAAAGTATCACGAAGGACAAACAGTAAAGGATGAAAAGTAGTTGGTTGGAATCGGAATGGTTGGTGTGTGTGTGTGATAGAGTTTTTCCTTAAAGCGTTCCACGATGACATGCGGGAGTTAGATTAAAAACAGCACTACATAACGACCGGCAATAACAATCGCCCAGAGTGGTAAAGGAAACGACACAAGGTAAAAGTTAAACCGACTGGGGGAACGGGATCCACCAGACTGCAAAATCGCCTTTTGCCGTGTTGCGAATGTCGTTGGACATAATTTAGAGATTATTATTTATGCACCGGCGTGTACCACGGATTGTAATGCGATCGTAAACAAGCGTGTTATGGGTGGTGGTAGCGTGTATTTGTTTAGACGCTGAGTGTGGGGACAGCATAAAACTATACATCCATTCGGAATCGGTATCCTTGCTATCACAGCAAGTAAGCGTGGATGTAAAAAATGGCAATTGCCATTTTATTTGCCACTAGTAAAATTTTGGGCTGAAATTGTGCGGACATCATTCTGTGTCACGTTACACTATTGCTCGCGATCGTTGTGGCAGTCAAGGAAAGCTTACTCACCCAGAGGGGAAAAAAGGGAAAGCAAACTCCCCGCGATTCGCCTTTCTCCGTGATATAATTTTATACATATATAGCTTTATGGCTTTACACGGTAGTTATTTGTGGTGCGAAAAATCGCACCATCGGGTCCGGCCGGCCAGCGGTAAATCCATCTCCAGTTCCCCAGGATGGACGACGGAATCAACAGTAAAAGTAAAAATAAGCCAAACACCATACACTACCACTAGCTAACCAGCGTAACCTGTGTCTCGGCCGTTTACTTTTATATTTCATATTTCATGCTTATACCATCACGGCGAACAACACCGCCGCTCACGGTTTGCCTCTTTCTCTGGGGAAGGCGCGTAAAAGTGGCTAATTTTCGATGTTTCGGTACCACCTTCGCAGCCGTCTCCGTGTGCACCGGTTATAACTATTATTTATGCCTTAATTTTACGTTTTTGTGCGCGGCCGTCATGCGTTTTGCCAGCCACGGTTCCAGCCAGTACGGCGTGTGCCGTTTTTTATTGCACACTCCTCTTTGATGGCTCGACCTTACCGAATCAGCTGTTGCAAACTTTCTTTCGGTAGCGATCCGCCTGCTTGGATGTTTGCCGTTTGGCGGACAGCACAGCGCACGTACAGTGAGGGACGGATTTTTTTTTCACTGTAATTGATAGTAAAAATACTATTTTTTGTAAAGGCGAAAAATAAAAGTAATTGTACTGGCGCATTGTAAGGTAGAAAACGTTCTCTAGGATAAAGATAAATTGTTGTAAAATTGATTTGTTTCTTGACACTCCTACTTACTTACTTACTTATCAGGCGCTACAACCGCTTCGCGGTCTTGGCCTGCTGCACTCCTAATGATAAATAATTCTTTTTGAAGCTATTTCATTACAACACTCATTATGTTGAAGAGCTGCTACAATCAAGATCACATTCCTACTAAAACATTTCCCCCATACACTATATGTATTGATTAGTTGGCAAAGGATACTTCAAGTCACAGCGCCACAAACGCTTCTCGTACTTGATCTCGAGCAAAAAACCCTTAAACCACCAAACCTGCCAATTAAATCTCACAACTTATCACAATTTGGGACTATCATCTCCACTCTGTCTGCCATAATAACAACCGATAACAAAAGACTTAACTGGGCTGGGTTGTTCGGTGCCGTTCTCATGACATAACCAGCTTATCGGAGCCTGGCAAGCCTAATTCGCTGCACAATGCGGGACTAAAAATTCTTCCGAGCTGCTTCCTTGTGAAAGAGGTTTACGTCAGTTTTGGATATTAAAGTCCAAGTCTCAGAAGCGTTTGTGATTGCTTGATTTCTATATTTTTAAACGTGTGTTTTGAGTAGATAACTTGTAGTAAGTGCTGATCTCTAACCCAGGACAGGATAAATTTTGGAAGACTTTTTATGTGCCACCATCCATTTGTATTTCACCCTGGTGTCACCCTCTACTGACAACACCAACGTTCCCTACCATATTTTTCGTTTGTTAATAAGGTATAGGGATAATTTATTCAAATATTAAGTGTACAGGCAACTAAAATGAGCAAACTTATGTAGACCAATCAAGATCTAACATTTTACGAACCTGTAACCTTTCACAGTCTGATCTGTCATGTTTCAGAGACCGGGAACGTTTGCTTAACTACCAGATCGTGAAGTTACTGCAGTGCTAAACTAATTTGAAACTTAAGGCGTAAAATTGCTTTGTTGTTATTTTCTGACATACAAGTTGTTGTTAAAAATAAGTTCAAAGAATTATTTATTTATTTGATATTTTTAGGTGAATAATTTCCTAAATGTCTTGAAAATATGGCGTGCAGCCATCATGTTGGAAATTAAATAAATATATAAATTTACTCAATGAAGTAAACATCAAGAATTACATATAACTCTGTGTTCAGACGAGCACCGAATGACAATACGCGCGTACGGCGTACGATGACAACTGGCTTTTTTTTATATGGATTTTGAGTGTACGCTGAGCGGTCTCGTGTGAACACCACGAAGCACAAAATACGCTCATTTGACATCGTTTTGACAAGTAGTTGAAATTAAAATTTAATAAATTCAACGTATATTGATATATTTTCGTTTGTTTTTATCACAAATCATGTAAATGTATGTCAAAAATTGCTTTTGTTAGCATTTGGAATCAAGAATGTGTTTTTCATGCCAAAAACGGTTTTAGCTGTCATCGTACGCTGCGTATTTTCAGCGTACGCTCGGCCGGACCTAAGTTGTACTAAAAATACGCGCGTATTGTCATTCGGTGCTCGTGTGAACACAGAGTAAGAGTTTTCAAATTCAACAAGACATAAACATTTGAGTAAAATAAAAATTTTCATTTGTACATTAAACTTCCAATATTTCTCAAGCGGCCCAAAAATTGAAACCAACTGTCTTACTGTGGTGAAGGAAAGCGAAAAAAAAAACAAACATCCAACCAACCAAGCCATGCTTCACCGGTTCCGACGATTAAATTATGACAATCAATGAACACAGAAGGCGCAAGCAGACGCCAACCGATGGGGGAGAGAAAAATGGAAAGTTAACCTATGGCAGGGGGTGCACGAAGCTTTTCCGTCCGCCTTTAATTGGTGGCCCGGTTCAGCCGATGGGGTCGTTCCGCGCAATTATGCATTGCAGTGCTTGATATTTGCACACGGTACCCGTACACTTTGTGGCTGTGTGAAAACAGTGCCAGTGGGAGCAGTAAAAGCGACGTAAATAAACGCATCTTCTCCTACCACTTTTATTTATCTAGAGTGCAGCGTCCGCACACTGGCGATCCCGTTACGGTTTTGATAGTGCAGATTATTTTCAGAGATATCAATTTTCTTTGCTTTTATCACGAGAAGCAAACGGAAAAGATTGGTGTAGGTCTCTACTGCTGAGCGCAATACGCAATGAGATACTGGCAGGCGGTTGTGGAGAATTAATGAAGGTGGAAGCATTTAAAAATTAACACATTTTAATGTATAGTAATTGCTTATCGCTTCGTTAAAATAGGGGCACGTTCGCGCGAAAAAAAGGAGGCTCACTCACATTATGCTACAGTGCACTTAAGCTGACTGTGGCCAATACAAATGCAACGCGTATCCATGATAAGGTGAGAAACAGAATCTTGCTCATCCATTTATAACCGGTTGATCGTTTTTTGATGTAGTTGTGATGGAAGGAAAAAGATAAAATGAAACAAAACCTTATCGTGCTTAGCAGTAAGTTAGATAGAAGTCTCTTAGATCGTGAACCACCCATTCCCAGACAAGATGCAGCTCAATAATTAACGAAAAATGCCGGGTGGGACATTCCGGATGTGATCTTTTAAATGCAAAGCTGCTTCATTGATACAAATGGCACCTGTTGTATGTTATTCGTGGGATGCAACTGGTAAAGTGAACTGAATAGAGCTCTGAATTTGATAACTTTTATCAAAATCGATTCAAATGCTTCTTGTCCTGTAACGAAGGATCATTTTTTCAATAACACGTCAAACTAACCGTGTACCGTTTCTCCCTATTTTCCACAATCGTTCCCTTTCCCGAGAACAGGTCTCTCGCCCTTTTTTCTATTATTGTGATGAAGTGCCACTTTGTTTCGTCCAAATAATGGGAAATTTGCGTGCGCAAAATGTCGTTCCCTTGCCTCACGTCCGCAAATTATGCAAATAGCATTTCAGAATAGTTTGGCTGTGTTTCGTGTTGTTTTCTTTTTTCTTTTTGGTTTCATTCAGTTGTTCGTATGTTTACTTTTCTACGAAGAAACTAACAGTGGAATGTTCGTTTACAATCTCTTTGCCGTTGGTACGAAGGACGCGCGAATGACTGAAGGTGGATGAAGGACCAATTAAACTTGGGAGTGTTGTTTTGTGTTTCGCGTTTTTCTTACACTAAACTGTCGTGTTAGGAGCAGCACGACAATAGCCGGCAAGGCAACAGCAACACTGAACAGAACATTTGCGCCAGATAGCGCGAGTACGGCCAATAAACTTCGCGAGTAATGCAATGTGAGTGATGATAAGTTTAACACCAGCAAACACACATAAAATAATGTTCGAGAAATGCAAAAAACACACATAAAATAATGTTCGAGAAATGCAAAAACTGGACCCAGGTCGCGACAGTAAAAATGGACATTGTTCGAAGCTAGTTCGGTCGCAACGGATCGCACTGCAACAGGACATGAATGTTTGTAGGACTAAGGAATGGCAACATTACCTTCATGATAGTTAATTGAATGGCGCCATAATACGGGTGCTTTTGCGATAGGAGCGTATTTAGTAACAAGACGATTTAGGTACAAACGTTTCAATACAAGGAAGGAAATGGATATAGAACCGGTACGCAGTGCAAACAAGAGCGCGGAGGGTGTTGTTTGTTTAAATGATTTTGCTAAATAAAGTGTGCCAAGATACAAGCGACATCGTTATGGTACGATTTAACAGGATGCAAACAGTTGAAGTAACTAGCTGTTGAACTTTAAACGGAGCAAACTGGTGTTGCTGAAGCGTGATAAACAATTACCTACATTCAGACCCGCAAGTGTTCTTCATGAAAGCGAACTTAATTTGTTTTATCGTATTATTGTATACCTTTGCTAAGAGTATAACAGATATTTCACCAGCTGTTGAGCTATTTGTTCTGCTAAACTGTGTTTAATACTGGGGTTGTGAAATAGCAGATACGATGTATCTATTCAAAGGTAGCTTTATGAAACTAATAAAGCTAAGATTGTTGGTAAATTAATCGTTCGAAGAGCTGAAGTCTCCGGGAACAGTTACACTGCAATTCGTCAGCATTCTGCAGAGAAGTCTAGCGGAAGATCACGGGTAACAGTCTAACAGAACAGAACGATACAAAGAATTTAAATTTAGAAGATTATTTCGATACTTTATGCTGCAAAATTTGGTATGGTAAGGTTGAAAGAAATAGATTGATATGGCAAAAATTATTGCCGCCAATTAAGTGGCGGATCAAGAATCTATAAGGCCCTAAGCAGAATGGTAGTGGCTTCTACCACATTGTTTGAATGAGTCGTGCATAGAATATCCTAAGCGTTCGAGGTAGGCTTAACAATCGGGGTCTGTAGACCACACAGTCGATATGTATGGGTTCCAATAGAAGTTTGAGTCCCAAGCATCTGTTTCGTTTGCTTATACCCTCATTTGCCTCTGCGTCAACTAGCTTAAAATTAGTTGATTTAAAGTTAATCTTCTATCGTTTTAATTAGTATCCTCGGGCCTCTTATATTCACGCTGTACATAAACGATCTAGCCACGGTGCTTCCGGATGAGAACCTATTAATGTATGCGGATGATGCGAAAATCTTCCATACAATTCGAGAGCCAACCGATCATGCACATCTACAGGACTCACTGCAAGAACTCGATTCTTGGTGCAAGCGAAATGGTTTAACCCTCTGCGTCGAAAAATGTGTAGCCATCATCTTCAGTCGCTCACGAGCCCCTTATTATTACAGCTATGTGCTCAACGGTCACACGCTCGAGAGAAAGAACTGTGTAAAGGACCTAGGACTCATCGATTCAAGACTGACATTCGATTGTCAACTAGACCATATCGTCGGGAGGTGCAGTCAACTACTAGGACTAGTCATAAGCATAACGCGCGAGCTTCGAGACCCTTTGTGTACTAAGACACTGTACTGCTCATTGATCCGATCGCTGTTGGAGTATGCCTGTATAATGTGGTGGCCAACATCACCGAGTGCTTTGGCGCGACTCAAATCGATCCAACGTAGGGCCACTCGATTCGCACTTCGCGCATGGGTTCATCCTATTGCTTACGAAACTAGGTGCTTACTTCTCGGGCTACCCTCACTCGGCGACCGTTTACAAAAGGCCAGATTAACCTTCATCACTGGACTCCTTAATGGTTTAATCGATTGCCCAACGCTCCTGTCGTCGGTATCACTGTATGTCCCTGCCAGGGCGCTCCGATCCCGCGCATTACTGGCAATCACGGAACCCCGAACTACCTTTGGTTCTCGTAATCCCCTGGTTCAGATGTTCCGATCGCTCAATGCAGCCGGAGTTTGAGCCCGGTTTGTCAGCGGCGGATATCCTCCATGAGCGAGCTATGAGAACGAGGCGGTCGGAGTAAATAATTGTAATCTATTAACGATATTAAGTGGGTTACCTGAAAGTCCGTTAATAAATAATATATTAAACATATTAAACATATTCGATTTTTTCTATAGAACTGACCTATAAATGACAAAGACTCTTTGTATACAAAATAGAGAGATTGTAATTTAATGCGTCTTTAAAAACTAACAGATAATAAATGATCCGGCAATCAACTTTTGTTTAATTACTGGTTATTTCGAGTTTGGCAATAATTGGTTCATATTTCATGTGTTATTGCTTCACTGAGTGTGAAACAATTATCTTTTCAGATGGAGCTTATTTTCATCTTGGTGGCTATGTCAACAAGCAAAATTTTCGTACTTGGGCCATGGAGTACCTACACGTAATCGAAGAATCTATTATGGGTGACTTGTTGGAGTTAATTTGGCTAGAAAAACTTCGTTTTTCTTTGATGAAGATGAGATCGTGATGTGATCGAGACCAAAAGTGATTCTTTATTTGCAACAATTAAAGAGGAAGACATTGGTGACATTGGGTTTCAATAGGATGGCACTCCGTACCACACAGCTGATGTTACAATCGATGTTTTGCGCACTGTTTTTGAAGAGTGGAAATTATGTTGTCGTTTGACACCATTGGACTATTATTTGTGGGAAGCCGTCAAAGATCAGTGCTACAATAGCAAACTAGACAAAATTGAAGCTTTAAAAAACAACATTGGCGATACCATAGCCGAGATAGAGCTGCACACAGTCCAAAATGTACTCAAAAATTAGACCGACCGTACTGGGTACTGCATGGCTAGCCGCGGCAACCATATGGATGAAATTCTTATAACTGAGAACGAAATAAAAATGCATGGAAATGTAAAAAACACCACAGAACGTAACCAAAATTTGGTAAAACGTAAGAAACTCTCGGATACTTTATACTTATTCAGACTTAAGGCATTCGCTTTGATTGATCAGGCGTTGCAAACACGAAAATAGGAGCAAGGGCTGGATAGGTAGCAATAGGCCAAGTTCATTTCGATCTGTCTTCTCCTGTAGATAAATATTTTTGTAATGATATAATTCCTGTTTTCTACCATATGGACATTACATTACTACAGTTCTGCGAAGTTTACAAAACACTACATCTATAGTTAACCTAAAAGAAACAGTAAAATAAACATAGAAGCAATAAACGCATAAATTAAGGCATTATACTTGCTATATTACTGACTACATTGCTATAATTCGCAGATAACTGATGGAATATAATTAATCATCAACTTTCATAACAATAAACTTATGTTAAAATATTTCGGTTTCCTCTAGCTAAATAAATTTAATGACTAAATAGTCTCCTTCTTCTGTGCGGCAAATCGTAAAATTGTGACTAATGGTTTGCAGAATGATGCCTCCTCGACCCTAAAGCAGGAATATATTCCACAACGTTGAGCGATCCAAAAACTCCCCTCTTCTAACCCTCCAGCTGCTATCATTACGTACCATGCTCATGCGTTGTTTTTTTGTAGTTGTTAAAAATACGGTAACGATAGAAAACAGTCCCATCGCGTTCGATATCGTTGTGTGATCGCAAAACTGCTCACTGTTAGGAAGCGGTGCCAGCCAAACCAGCAATAGAAACGAAAACCTACCATCCAGTCTGTTTCGCACTAGCGCGATAAGGATGGATGCCGGCCCCGTACGGCTACGCATAAAATGTGATGAAATAATAGCAAAACGGCGAAGAAACGCTCCCTCCACAAGATCGCGCGATCGCAATTTGGAGGCCATTTTTGCACGATCGTCTGTTGTGGCGCTCGCCGGTGCGTGTTTCGCTTGCGCAAGTGCGTATGCGCGATCGTGTGTGTGTGATCATGGTGCGTGTGTGGTTGGGGAGGGGATTTTCGCGCTGCTTTGTTTGCGCATTTTTTAATTCATTCTTCGGGTGGCTTTCCGCTCTAGCATACCCCCCCCCCTCCCTTCTTTTTCCGTTCCCTTCTTGCCCCATACAGTCGAGCGATTTCTGACTTTGCCAACCTCCATCATCATCATCATCATCATCGCCATCATCATTGCCGATGTGATCGTGAATTCAAGGACACTTTTTTCGCGTGATCACTACATAGCCAAGCACCGATGCTAGAAAAAGAAAGCAAGCGCGCGACTGAAACAAGACAACGCAAACTGCAATAAAGAAGCCTTTACGCACTTTTCTGTGCCGGTGTATGCGTGTACGCAGCAAGCCGTGTTCGCGATTATGGAAATTAATCGTACCGCGGCGGGACGACGGTCGGGGTTGAAGCGCAAGCGGGAAGTTGTTCAAAATTCGCGTCTTCTTCTTGTTTCGCGCGTTTTAGCGAACTCGTGAAGTCAACCCGCAACAAGTTGGGTGTTTTTCTTGTTGCTGTTGTTGCGCGTGTTCGCCTACCCGGGCGTCGTGTTGTAGAAGCAAGAAGTATTGGATTTCTTTTTGCGGGTGGAATTTTGCGTGCTACTGATGGAGTTTTTTTTTACTGTACTGAGCAAGAGTAGAAGACTCTCGAACATTGAAGGGTTATATTACTTCAGTGATCGCAAACAGTGGAGGGTGGACATGTTGATCAGATAGCAATATCGATGTACATTGGCTGCTTCGCTTCATTCAATGCTGATGCGCCGTAGGTAACATTTGAATATTAATGGCGTTGGGCATGGACACTTCTTCCTCTGGAGGTCTTTTTCATCTGATCAGGTCACTGTCTTTGTTTAAACGCATGCTGGGAATACATGGTTTTGTGATGGGCGTTTGATGAAACAGGATCGGTGATGTAAGCTGTTGTATTAAAAATTCGTGCAAAAATAATTTAGTTTCTTTGTATAATCGATTGGTGAACATTTGAATGTTCAAGTTAGCTACAAAAGCGTGGTATTTGCAAAGGTCTTCTAACAAACAACCCAAGTTTTTATCGTAATTTAAAGACCTATATTTCTTAAATTAACCCAATTATCGTTATATGATTATAAAGCTCTATTAAGACTAAAAGGGCTTCAGACTAAAGTCTACAGAACATCGTCTGTTAACATCGTTTCTTTAAACCATTTTTAGACTTCGATTCCAAACAATTACCGATTTGGCTTTGGTTTATGAGCAATTGAGTTTCTTGCGCATTAGCTGACCGTTATGCCAGGAAAATAATGTCGGAGAATGTACATCGAAATATGATAAAGCATCTCAGTTATCTTCTGACAAGTAATGGAGAATTTGTTTGGCAAAAAGTTATATATTTTTAAATGCCTCAAATTTGCTTTTAAAAAGTGTTTTGGGCCTACACCGTCATTTGCGTGTTCTACATCGTTTGTTAGAAATTTCAATATGGCTTACAATATAGTATTAATAAAACAGTATTAAGCTAAACTAGTTCAAAACATCTTTACTGGCATCCTTTGCGGAGATTCGGTTCCTTTTAAAACTATAAACACTTTTTATACAAGCAGCACAAATACTCATTTGCCTGTTTAGCACACGAAACTACGCAAGAGCTTTTTAGTTTTATGACAACATTGATGTAGACTGAAACAAAAGTCTTAAGCATCAGAAATGTAAACAAATGTAAATAAAACCTTATAGCAGTGCTTCAGAACGATTAAACTGTCGAATTTTGTACTTTTTTACAAGAATCAAGAATCATTCTTATTGTTGAAATATAGGTCATGGATAACATGAAATCTTGAAGTAAAAATTATTAAGAATTTAACAAGTGTAGAGCGTGAAAGTGCCTAGAACAAATCGTTATGTTTTAAAGATTGCTACAAATACGAAAAGTTGATTTTGAGACGCAAAGTCTTTATAGTTTTAATATTTACGAAGAAAAGATTTATAGTATTATAAATTATTATTTTGTTAAGAATAAGCTTTAAGACCCTCTTAGCAGTGGTTTTACATTATGGTTTTGGTCTAACAAAAGTTTTAGTTTTAATTGTAAGTGCTTAAATAATCTTTAAGACACTTTAAAGGTCAGTAGAATGCAAAAACTGTTTAGCAGTATGAAAAGTCCTAACGATCCTTTTTACTCTATACACCCATGATACAACTTCTATAAAACATATAAAATAAAACTGTAAAATATAACCACAGAGCGAAGGTATGCTTTGCGATATTGTGGATTGTCATTATGTGGAGCTTTATGATAAATTCGAACGATATCCTTATAACTCACAGCATTTTCCATACGTTCATGAGCAATTCCTGAGCTATATAGAATTGTACAATGTCCAGATCACACAGCTATTTATTGTGCTGGACTTATTCATTTGTTTTTTTTTTATTAATTGCCCGGCACCTGTTTTCACGGCACACAAATAGTTGGAAACCAATACCGCTCAAATGTATTAATCAGAAATAGCCATCTTCATCTTAGGCCCATGTTAACTCTAGACAAAGTTACGCGAATTTGAAGAAAATTTTAAACGTTCGCTCCGATTAAATTGTTCTCGAGCAAGTAATCTGCTAGTTATGGATTCTTTGAATTACGTACGGGGTACTTTGAACGACAAACAGTGGTAAGAAAGCACGGGATAGTTAGCCGTCTGTCCAGGAGCTGCAGGTAACAATGGTTGTGCCGTGGTTGGCAATTAAACTCAAACGACATCCAATTTCATACCCTCAAGATTCCCTCTTAGATTGGTAAGTCGCAGTAATGATGTGTTGATGTGTTGCTAAAAGAATTATTTTTCTAGAAGAACCTGTTTTATTCACAAGAATCTGAGTTACTGTGCCTTTTTTTAATTTTAACTGCTATGTTTTGTTTATTCTTTTCCTCTATAGAGTGAAGGGTTGTATTTCTATGTACAGAACAGCATAAAGAAATGGTTTCCGGTGGATACCGAAATATGAAATCGGTAAAATACTTAAGAAATATATGCATTTTACCACGTATAACCATCCACCACACAAAATTCATAAAGATAATCCTTTAATCATTCCCTAATGAAGTTTAATACCAAAACAACAACACTTTGATGCTCGTTAACCCTGAACCCTTCCTTCAATTTCTCGCTCTTGTGCACAGCTAAATGATTATTTATGTGTTGAAAAATAAATTCAATCATGATCGGTGCAATAGCACGTTCCCACTGCTCATGAAGGAATTCTTTTGCGTAACAGTACGCGTTTCTTCGATCAACCCTCATACACATCCATCGAGTTCTCGCGTAAAACGACACACGCAAAATGCGGGTTGTTGCTGCCGCGTATCAAATAATCAATCTGTCGTGTTGCTTCAACCGTGTACTTTCTTCCCTATTTCCGAATGCATTCGCAGTGAATTCGGCAGCAGTAAAAAAAGGTGGAGGAATAAAAAAACAGAAGAACAGGAATCATGAACCCAGCAGCATCGGGTTGGATGCACTTTCACGCCGGTACATTGCAGAACCCCGCGGATCTTGTGACCTTTTCACATGGTGGTGGTGGTCGTATGCCCGGGCGAGCTGTTGTTCCGCGCTGCAACGTGGTGGGAAAATAGTAATCAACCTTACGCAGGCATCTCGCGCCCTCGATAGTGCTGGTGGTGGTGTGCAATGTATTTGGGCAAGTTTTTTATTGATTAATTCCCACCAAACCGGGGTCGAGCATGGCGTGCTGGACGCTGGGAGAATTTTGGATGATGCTTACGCTGAGATAAAAAAGAAAGTGTGCAGTGGCATACTGGTAATCGATCATCATTTCTTTTGGGGAAGGTTTTGTTATTTTTTTATTGAGCAGAACGCTTGGCACAACGGGTAAGTGTAGTGAAGTGCGCTACTCTGAGCGAGTGCTAAACGAGCTGGTTAATTTTGTGCGCTCTCAAGAACGGAAAAGAAAGCATCCGCGGGTGGTGCTGAAAGTGGGCAAATAAGTCCTATTGTTCCCGGACCCAGCAGAAGAAGGTCTCGCGTTTGTTACTGAATCCCGCAGAAAGATATGGTTCCCGGGGCGTCCCGGAAAGTAAACGGCCGGTGTGGTGTAAATTTATGTGTGTAAGAATTGATTTTAATTACATTTGGCAAATGAAGGCCGGGTGTTAAACTGCTGTTTTCACTATCAGCAAATCAGCATCGCTAACGACCAAAGGCTGTTGTGAGACGTTCTGTTGAAGTTGGGGAAGCCAACATTTTACCACGTATAACCATCCACCACACAAAATTCATAAAGATAATCCTTTAATCATTCCCTAATGAAGTTTAATACCAAAACAACAACACTTTGATGCTCGTTAACCCTGAACCCTTCCTTCAATTTCTCGCTCTTGTGCACAGCTAAATGATTATTTATGTGTTGAAAAATAAATTCAATCATGATCGGTGCAATAGCACGTTCCCACTGCTCATGAAGGAATTCTTTTGCGTAACAGTACGCGTTTCTTCGATCAACCCTCATACACATCCATCGAGTTCTCGCGTAAAACGACACACGCAAAATGCGGGTTGTTGCTGCCGCGTATCAAATAATCAATCTGTCGTGTTGCTTCAACCGTGTACTTTCTTCCCTATTTCCGAATGCATTCGCAGTGAATTCGGCAGCAGTAAAAAAAGGTGGAGGAATAAAAAAACAGAAGAACAGGAATCATGAACCCAGCAGCATCGGGTTGGATGCACTTTCACGCCGGTACATTGCAGAACCCCGCGGATCTTGTGACCTTTTCACATGGTGGTGGTGGTCGTATGCCCGGGCGAGCTGTTGTTCCGCGCTGCAACGTGGTGGGAAAATAGTAATCAACCTTACGCAGGCATCTCGCGCCCTCGATAGTGCTGGTGGTGGTGTGCAATGTATTTGGGCAAGTTTTTTATTGATTAATTCCCACCAAACCGGGGTCGAGCATGGCGTGCTGGACGCTGGGAGAATTTTGGATGATGCTTACGCTGAGATAAAAAAGAAAGTGTGCAGTGGCATACTGGTAATCGATCATCATTTCTTTTGGGGAAGGTTTTGTTATTTTTTTATTGAGCAGAACGCTTGGCACAACGGGTAAGTGTAGTGAAGTGCGCTACTCTGAGCGAGTGCTAAACGAGCTGGTTAATTTTGTGCGCTCTCAAGAACGGAAAAGAAAGCATCCGCGGGTGGTGCTGAAAGTGGGCAAATAAGTCCTATTGTTCCCGGACCCAGCAGAAGAAGGTCTCGCGTTTGTTACTGAATCCCGCAGAAAGATATGGTTCCCGGGGCGTCCCGGAAAGTAAACGGCCGGTGTGGTGTAAATTTATGTGTGTAAGAATTGATTTTAATTACATTTGGCAAATGAAGGCCGGGTGTTAAACTGCTGTTTTCACTATCAGCAAATCAGCATCGCTAACGACCAAAGGCTGTTGTGAGACGTTCTGTTGAAGTTGGGGAAGCCAAAACACTACGCTTCTCCACGTTGTGTGGTGAAAGTTCTAAAAGGACTTAGCTCCCCTTCTCTTGTAGTAGTGCTTGTTGGAAATTTGTATTGCTAATAGGGGCGGGATTGTGATTACAGGTGCGTTAATTATGGTGTTGTTAACTTCCGCTCTAGTGAGTAGCACACGGGTAGTTACGTGAGCGGTCGTGGTGGTACACACAAGGGACGATTAGGAACCCATTTTTGCATATCGAGAAAAACAGTGCTAAAACAACTTTCTTTCCAAAGCTAGGGTTTTCCCCAAAGTGAACGGTGAGCACTTACAACCCTCCCCGAGTTTTCCTCCTCAAAAAGGACCTTCCCGTAAGCACCATAGCCTAGCCTTCCGAATGTGAAAGGAGGTCACTTCTGGTGTGATAACATATTCGCGCTCAAAACACCACACAGCGTTTTCCACCCATTGTATTTCGTTACTGTTTTAGCATTTTCACCAATAATCACCAACACTTTGAAGGTCCATTAACATAAACGATAATGTTGTCGCCTGTCGTTTTTCGACCTCAGGATGATGGTTGTGCTCGGCGAGCTGGTGACTACTTTCGCGTGCTGCCGTCCACCTTTTCTGCCATTTGTGCCCTTTGGTGTGTTATGTATTTTTTTAGCATTTCTCTCTCTCTCATTCTCTTTGTATTTCTCTCTCCTTTTCCCTAATTTTATTTGCCGAATACGAGGTGAAAGTTGTTTGAAGGCATCACGTTTTCGGCGGCTTGTACCAATGGAGGTTTTGCTAACACTCCGGAACACGTTTGCACCTTTGCGATCGGTTGCCGGTCGCTGATAAGTGAAAGTCAAATGCAGCTGCTGCAGTGCAGTTTAATCATACCGGTGGGGAGGTTAAGGTGGTTGGATGGTGAACCCTTCCAGACGTAAAATGGGTAACGATGTAGTCGGGACATTCACATTCGTCTGATGGTTATGTTAAAAGTTTTTTTTTCCCCCAAATGGAAAAGGACATATTGAGCATCAGCTGTCAGCACCACGCGATCGCATCAAACGTCAAATGCGCGTTTGCTAATGACAACCTTCCCGTCAACTGACAGCACGTGATTGGGGTTCCTGCGAATGACGCAAATATGATGCACTTTTAGCTACGTAACGCACTCGCTCACGCACACCTTATCTGGAGCCGTCCGAGTCGAGCGCTGAGAGCAAATAAAACTGCCATAACGATTGGGGTCTGTCTGTGTGTTCCATTATCACTCTATACGAGTCGGTTGAGCTATTGCAGTTGCATAGCGATTGAATTGCTGTGAGCGAAGGTTGCTGCTACCACTGTACACGCACTAGGTCGATGAACTTGTTGGGTTAGTGGCGGCGAAGGCTTTGGCATGCACATATTTGTCATCCGGCCCCGATGGATGGGTTCGTTGTGTTTGTTGTGTAGTAGCTTGTGGGTAGGGAGTGTGGTATGGTGCTGGGAGCTTTTGCTACGGCAGATCCTACGAGAACGATCGTTTATGGATGGTTGTGGATGAGCATAGAAGCATCTTTTGTTTGGAAAGGTTTGCCTTTTTTTCTGTGTGTGTCTACCGTTCGTCACCCAAAAGCCTACTTTCGGTTTCGATCTGGGTGTTCTATAGTATTGGGTGTTTGCAACAGTCATCTCGTGTTGTGGCGTCTACTTTCGAAGCAGTATTGGGGTTTTTTCCAAAAACTCTAAAAGCTGCTTCTGAAAATAGTTTATTTCTTATGCTTTATCATTTAAGGTTAATAGAACAGTTATTGTAATTATGATCTTCTTTGTGAAGTTGTTGGATTTGTTTTGCCAATAAGAGGATATAGAGTTTAAGAAAAATCCCAACATTAAAAATAAATTTAAATACTTTGGTACTGATATAAAGCAAGTCATAAATTTGATACTGTAAAGAGCTTCCTTACTTTTGATCATTTAGATTCATCTATCTACTGCTGGACGAAGCTTTAAAAGGTCCTGAACAAGGTCGGCATTGTACGAAATTCCCAATCGAGTAATAAACAATCACACAGAATGACAGGCTGATGGGGCCCATGAGATCACCAACTGCTATTAGTTGCGACTCATAGAATTTTGAAGGAATCCACATCTTCAAAGGATCCTCAAAAGTAATGTGATCTCTTTGCAATTATTCTAAGGCGGTGAATAGAATGATTGTTGAGGCTCCAAAACATCTGAAGGCATTATAATATTTAATGAAAAGACCGCATGGGAAGGAACGGAACTATTTCCAGAAAATGTTTTTGGATGTTTGATTTGAGCAAAGATTTATCGATTGAGCTACCTGAAGTACTTTTATTTTTATTGCTATCTAAATTTAGTCTATATTTAACATGCAACTATGCCGTATTATGTTTCACGACTTAAAACAATCCTTAAAAATAAAAGCAATACGATCAGCATAATTTATAATAGCAAAAAATGAAATCAGAAAAAAAAGAATGGCTACACTTAACCAGCTCATAACTTCTCGAACCACCCAATGCGTTCGTGTAGAATGTGTAGAGGTGTAATCTTTCTATTGCCTACCTTAAACAAGGCCTGCAAGTGTTTCTCTTGAAGGTTCTCATGTTGATTGGTTTGGCAACTCTTACCCCAAAACACACCTAGTGATTGCTGCAATTATTGTTTTCCCACCTTAGCCAATGTGCTGCGTTCTGTTCTATATTTGCGATCGCGCCCTGGCACCGCTTACGGAATCAGTCTCATTTAGTTCCAAATAAAAACCTCAAAACTAGGCCATTACGTATACGTGCACACAGGCACACATTTTCGCCCCAGGTTTGACGTTGAAGAACACTTGAGTTTCAGCAAATGGTTGGCTGATGGTGATGGTCGCAGCTATGCACCACGATAAAGCCACCACGCGGATTGATAAGAAGTTGGCCCGTTCCTCGAGACAGATTTGGCTGGTATTTGTAATGGTAGCCATCTTGCTTTTAACGTTGTTAGTTCAATGTGTTGAGACGTTGAGCTAAGAATATGTACATGGCGAAGTCTCGGGGAGTAGCAAAAGAAAACGAAAATCAACTTTAGTATAGAATCGTTATGCATACGGTCATTGACCGTCGCGTTTTTCAATAGCGAAAGACACCGGGGAAGTTATATTGTTTGACAATCACTCAATCCAAAGCGACGTCGATCGTATTTCTCGTTTGATGCGTGTGCAAATACACAACCTTTCAAACCGAAACCACAATTCACTCGGATCTTCCACTTGAGGTAGGGCTTTGTTCGCTTTCAAATTTTTAGGGTTAAACACCTGAATTGTGCAGGAAAGTGTATTTTCGCTTTCATTGCTGTGCATTTCCCATACAAGTTAAGCCCTGTGGAAAAGGGTGCTGCAGCATCTCCATTCTTTTTTCATCATTCGAGAGAAAGGATTTGACCTTTTTTTCTTCAATTCAAGATCGCCTGCTCCACACAAACGCTGCACTTTATTTCGTTATAAATGATGCATTGCCATTCCTCTGCCTCAACGCTATCCTTCGGCTTCGTTCGCATCCTTCACAATCGCAATGACGGTGCAAACCTTTCCTCGCGATCACAGTAGAGGATCACACGGAAAAAATGTGCAGGTGGTTGGGTAAAAAGTTTCCCAGGGTCGCACAACTCGAACCGAAACATGTTGAGTTTATGTTCATGCTTCATTCACGCTTCAGGCTGTACCACGTTTTTCGGGGTTTCGCTTGCGCATCCTTAACGCAACACGACAGGACCCACGAGAAGGAAGCGTGCGGGGGACAGAATCTATCCTTTTTGGTGAGATGTCGATGGTTGAATGTCGTAGATTTTTTTCTCTCTCGTACACAACCTTTTTCAACTGATCCTGTTGTCAAAATATGACTTGTGTTGTGTGAGCCTCAGGGAAACCAACTTCAAATATAAATAATTTTTGGACCTTCATCCTTTTTTTTTTTGTCCAGCCGTTCACTTAGTGCACGAGTAGGAAAAAAACATACAAAAAGCCTTTCAATGCAAATGTGTGTTAAAGGTTCTTGTTTGAGTAATGAATCGCTCACGGATAGACACGATGCTAACCCTTTTGCCAGTATCCTTTTCCTCTTCGGTAACCGCGCACTCTGTACGCGTGGGAGCGCAATCTTCCCATGCCATCGAGGTATGAATTCCGTCAGATGTTGTCTCCATCCAGGGATCCATCGACTTGACCGGACCGGGAAAAGTGACTTTTATTGACATTCGGTTGATGCACCGGAAATTTAAACTTCACTCCTTCAACTGCGAGTGAAATCACGTCAACGCAAGATTTCCCTTTCCTTGACGAATCGAACCCCGTGAAGTTGATTCCGGTGACGTGGTGTCAGCTGGAACGCCTTCCCTAGGATCTAAGACATATGGGCCGGGAATGGCTGCTCGGCAGGATGTGGTAAAGGGATGCGTCGTTTTTTTCGGTTGAGGTTAGGAACGTAGTGACCTTTAATCGAGAGTGAGAGCGTGAGAGTTTATGAATAAATCAATGGTTCCGGGAAGATGCGTGTATCCTTTCGTTGGACATCCGTTGCATCAAGACGAAACAAATGGCCCGCGAACTAGTGCGCAACACTTTCGGACGGAAGTAAGGAAGTTTGTGAGAAAATTGAAAGCTTGTGTAGCAAAGTATTGTTTTGCGTGTGGCTCTAGGAAGCTATAACCCGCATGCAAATGGGTGACGAAAGTTCCGGATGTAGGTTCAGCAGATGTCTGATCTATTTTGCTTCTTGGGTGTTTGCGATTTCGAAGCAAGATCTATAGGACAATGATTTGTTTTCCTAAGATCTTTTTGAAAAAGGGTATTGTACACAACCATTTCTAGCCATTGGTACCATTGGTTCGAAATGTGAGGCTATTGTTGATTGTTAATCGTGCAATAGTGCCATACCACCAGATAGTTTAGATACTTTTATAGACAGCTTTGAAGTTGCTCAATCACGGAAAACAGATAACTTTGCTGAAAACTCAAATCTAAAATATTTTTTCATTACGCCAGTACATCGTTTAAACTACATTGTCCGTGGTGTACTACATAGTTAGCAGGGTTCTGGTTGTCAACGGCTAGTTGACCTATTGGGAGACTTAGAACGTCGATGTGTACTGCTGCGGTTGTATGCTATATTGTCGGTACTTTTATCGGTGGAACATCGAGGAATCGATGATTGGAGCTTGATCGATTGTTCATCGTCAGAGGGATTCTGGCCGTGAGCTGTTTACTGACCTACTCCGTCTATGTTTCAAATATCATCAAAGTATCTTAGCATTGATGGCGCGATGTTGACGGCATACTGACCTACTCGATCGTCGGTAGAATATAGAGAAATCGACCATCGCCAGCAGGTTTCATGAAGAGCGATATTAGCGGCGATAAGGCTCGAATATGGGATAGCTGACTGGGTCACTGCATGTCGTCACGTATGTCATCAGAAGCTCTTCTTTCGATGGCTGGATGTTGGCCGCAACACGGTTGGATTACTGTATCTGTAACACCTGGATCATCTGGATTAAAATAGGCGCCACAGGGAATATCTTCTTTAAACTTTAAGTCTTAAGGCAATCTGTTGTTGGCAATCTGTTGATATCTGTTCTGATTATCTGTTTAGATCAATTAGATCCGTAGGCAATCTTTAAGGCGATCCGTTCATATGCAGAATATGTAGGACACGAATAATCTGGGGTGATTTTCTTATAAAATTTCTTCAACGACTTCTTTTGACACAAGAGCTCTGAAATTCGAGAATTCATCAGCACCGTGACATTTAGGTTAAATATGATCAATGTAAATGAAATTCTGACTCCGAAGACGTACAGTTGTCGCACATTATCGACTCCGTGACATTGATCTGCATGACTTGTAATAAATGTTTGAAATATCATGTCTAAATAATGTGTAATTGAAATAGATGGTACAGGACTATGATGGAATTTATAGAAAAAATCTATCATAAAGCAATCCCAAAAAACTAAATCTTTTTGTATGAATTGTCATTCATTGTATTGTTTGTATTGTTCACAGAATTTAAAAGAATCAATGTATCTACCATGGGTTTGTTGTTAAAGTTTCCAAACAGTACGAAATATCTACCAATATTCCATTTTAACCCATTTACGACCTACGACAAATGATTTTATTGTCCTAATAATAAATCATGCAGGTGAGGTACGAATTAGGCATAGAACACAAGGAGGAGAATACAATTTTATTGTATTTTTATTTCACTCCTTTCTGTGGAAATAAAAATCCGCGGGTGTGTCGCCATTGTTCGAGCCCGTATCCTTTTTCGATCCACTACACGATCGCGAACGTGCATGATAAATGATCGTTGGACCGCCCGCTTTGTTGTCCCTACATTGAAATGATCGTTCGCTAGACGGTACAAAATTCATCGGAAAAGGACGAACGAACAAGATACAAAGGATGCCCGAAGAATTTTGAAAAAAATAATGAACAAAATTACATCGCTGATCGGAATTCATCTGCCTCGCTTTAATTGGCTAAAGAAAACTTACATGCGTAGTGAGACCGCAATAAAAAAGGCAACATGACGCAACCCTTCCAATCACGCAGGATCCCTACGTGAGAACTATCGAAATGAATTTCGCCATTCCCGAGTACGAGTATCTGGTACTCGTTCCTTAACGATTCTAACAACGCCGCCGGAAAAGGGACCTGCCCAGCTCGGTTTTTTAGCCAATTAAAAATTGTTACAACGTACCTTTCATCCCGGCGCCGTACACCAGCATCCACTTGCCCATTGTGACGTTGCGCAATTTATGCCCCGTGTGCCGTGCAGCTCACCCTAACGCCATCATTATTGGCAGTTCCTCTTCCTGTTGGCTTTGATTTGTTGCGTTTTGCGCTTCGGTACGGAACACCCCGAACTTCATCAAGTGGCGGCATGAAGATTGCAGGCAATCGTAGGTCGAAAGGATATATGTGTATGGTCGGTACACCCGGAAGCAAGGGAATTACTGTGCGGATGGTACTCACAGTACGGAAAGAGCATCCCGCAAGCGCTTGATTTCCCCTTATTTTGCAATTTCATGCTACAGGATTGTAGCAACACAACGCATCCTAATCGATCCTCGGATTCCTCTCCTTCGGGCTAGTTATTAGCAATACCGGTAGCTGGAGGGTTGTGGCTTGTTCGTGCTGTTCGGATGCTGCGCACTAGAATGCTGTAAAACAACGAAGGGGAAGATTTGAGACTCAAGGTAGGTGGATGTTCAAGAGGATATGGGATATCCTTCGCAATCAGCATTAAACAACCAATTGCAGCGAGTTGCGTAGAATACAAGAGTAGGAAAGAGAAAGAATGTGATGCTTATAATGTGCAATAGAGATACAGCATGGCAGAAATGCGCAACTGCATTTTGATTTGCATTGCAGGCTCTTTCGCGAATCGGAAGAACAAGGCGAGATAGAAAATTGGAACAGGGAGATAATAAAATGGCGGATGTATTGTTTTTAGTCCATCGCCGACTCAAGAACTACCAATCAATTGTATTCCTTCTTACACGAATCGTAAAGATTTCTGCATTTTACTAATAATTATTAGCCTATAACATTTTTATCTAATCTATGTGTTTAAAGCAAAAGTATTGTAAATTAGCATAGTTTAAGATACCAAAAATTAGTATTAATAATTTTCTTTTTCTTAGAGTAAGTATTACAATCACGGTAGGTCTTGGTCTGTTATTTCGAGCTTCCTGTGACTTAGTTTTACCCGTAACTGGATAGTCTGGGCCTTGCAGGCGTGGAGATGTTTCGGATGGGATTCGATTTGTGTTTTGTTCACTATATTTACGAACTTTTCGATTAAATATTAATTTAAAGGATCAACCGGACAATATGAAATACTTTGTACTATCTTATAACTTTTGTATGTTTTCAATGTCCAATGACAGGGTGTGCTTGTCCTGAGCCAGCTTTACTTGTATTACCCCGAGAATAAAGTATTGTAAGAAATTCCACACATGTTCTAACTCCAAGTGGACTTGGAGTTCCAATTTTCAGGTACCTTAACTTATCCGTAGTTAAATAGTCTGTAGCTGGGTGATAGCCGAGGCGGTAGCGACGTCGGTATTCCACACGGCAGGACCGCTCACAGGTAAAATCAAGTCAATAAAAGCCAGTAATGATATGCCCAAACCTCGCGAGGTTCTAGTGCCAAAGTAGGGGCAGAAGGATGTTTGAGAGGAGTTTTGAGTCTTGGGAGGACATTACGTGGTGACTTTAATACCCGGATCGGCGTTGCTTCAAAATCAGAAGATAAATACTGAACTTAAAAGCGTTCAAACAAACGAATGAGTTATTATACGGCCATAGGAAGCATAAAAAAAACTTAGGTACGTAAGTTATACGATCAGAAGCTTATTGATATTATTGTCAATAAAAAATTTCAGAAGATTATGCAGAACAAAAATGATTTTAAAAATTCTGTTCAAAATTGTATTGAGCTTTCTTAAGCAAACGATTAAAATGTCACTACCCACTAATATCACTAATCACTATCGTTTCGACGTGTGGTGTCATATGAACTGGCCCAAGAAGATGACTCTATACGAATGTTAAGAAAAACACGATCATCAATTCGATCTCGTTTCTCAATGTTCACAACCTCGCGATTGTGCACGATAACCCTTCAGAGCCAGCTTAAAATATGTGCCGGATTGTCGGCAAGTTTTAATCCGCCCGTCCAAAATGTTAGATTTTCATCACACATGTCCATCGTTGTTTTTTTTTTACTATTCTTTGTTTTACGATTTCATTAACGTTTTCCATCCATTTCCGCCACCTACCACACATCGTTGCCCACTGAAGCAACCACGGTACCACCGTTTCCATTTCGCATGCGTTACGCACAGCGGTCCGTTTTTGGCGAAGCAACTCATCCACCGAAACCATCAACAACCGGAGTGGTTTAGTTCTGGCAACTGGATTGTCATAGAAGCGAAGGCGATGGAGGGGGAGATCTTTTTTTATTGACCTTCGCCAAATGCGCCATTCGCTGCCGGGTGATAGAATTCGCCACAAACGATGCGTACTGCCTAGCTGATGGAGCTGGAGGCCAACTGTGGTGGTGTGGGGTAGGGTTTTATTGGTTAGTTAGACATCGTTTGTCGCTAAAACGACTTTGTTCAACACGCACGCACCGCTTCCTGTGGCCTTGCGGTGGTGATGCTAGAGCGTTGGTGCTGCTGCTGCTGCTCGCAAAAGCTAATGAGCATCGAAAAACCGTGGCTTCGGTTGGCGGAATTTCGGTGGCTTCGAAACCGGTCAACTGTGTATGCGAATTTTGAACCGGGGCGTTATTTGTCCGGTTTCTTCGGTTCAGTGTATGTGCTCGGTTTGTAGAAATTAAGCGTTTTATCTGGAAGAGCTTTTCGAAGGTTGTACCGTACGATCGCCTTATTAATTCAAGGCGAAAAAGGCTTATTGGAGTTATAAATTCTGGTTGCCTTTTTTTGATGCTTTGTCCGATGGGATGCCGATCCAATAAACAGGTTTGTATTGACAGAGGCAATCAAAGGTTCATCACATTTATTGCCGGGTAGCAAACGACGTACTGATGACTTTATCCGGGATGTTATCCGATGAAGGGAGAAAAGGATCCGATTACCCGCTGTCCACATGGCAGCAGGTGCCAATTTTCCTGGACCTCTGTCAATACGCTAGCAGCACGGTGGAAAAGTAAAACTTGTGGCGTAAATTCACAACCGACGCGAGTCGTGTAATGTGATACGTGCTGTTTCTCATCGACCCCCGATGGTAATGCTAATGTACTTTTAGGAGGAGTCTCTTTTTAGCAATTGTTGACTTATGTTTGAAGTCCTGCATCGAGATGGAATATTTTCGAACGTAATTGATAGGGATTTTATAAGTTCTTTTGCATTTGTGTTTGTCGCCAAATATGACATGTATTACGTTACGCTAAGATACTGCCATTATAGGCACTCAAAGTTGATGTGCTCGAAAGCATCCTACGGATAATCGATTTATAATTGTTTTCTTAAATTAAGTTACAGTTACAGATGCTGGAAACTAAATGATATGTTACGTGTTACGTTACGTTTAATGTTACGTGTTGCCAAAGATTTTAAGGATCTATTCCGTGAAACCCCTCTATATTGTGCAGTTTGTCGTGGGTGTGCATCTTGTGGATTCCATCACAAGAATATTTAATTAATATAATAGAATAAAATCAACGTAAGGTTGAATGTATTATATTTTATCGTCTTCCAAGGTCTCGTATCTCTGTGTGTCCTTTTTATCATACTAGGTGTCTTTTATTTGATCCAGAACCGCACGAACATACAAAAATGCCGGCACAGTACAGAAGTCTTACATGAGCTGATCAGTGATAATATTGACGCTTCGTCGTTTCTGGAGAGGCTAAACCTACAATCTCCTAGCAAGATATTAAGACCGAGGGCGTTTTTAAGCACAGATTTCAGAATTTCTAATTGCAGTTCAAATGACCCTCAAATGGAAATGGTAAAAGTCTTCAACACAAATAACATCAGGCCTTTCGACGTAGCTTAGCTAGCCGATTGCACTTAGAGTATTATTCATTTATTTATTCCCTTACGACGTTTAACCATGGTCTGATGTTTTTGTAATGCGGTTAAAAATTAACGGTAAGATTGGATGTAAATTTGTTATGTAAGCTTACGATAACTGGACGATAATAATTGTAAATGTAAATGGCCATTGTACACGATTTGCTTGTTTCATATTTAAATATGATTTGAATTGAGTTCTCAATTCTCTTTTGATTGAGTTCACTTAAAATAATAGAGTACGGACTGTCAAAAGTCGGGCGGCCCGGTGGTAGATGCGACAGCGGCGCCGGTCTTCACACGGCACGACCGGGGTTCAAGTCTCATCTGGGCCGTTCCCCCATAGTGAGGTCTGACTATCCAACTATGCGGTAACAATAAGTCTAGTAAGCCAGAAATGGCAGGCATCACCTAAGAGGTCGTTAGGCCAAGAAAAAAGAAGAAGAAGAAGAAGACTGTCAAAAGTTTTTTACTGGCGCTTTCATCTACGCGAGTTTTTACTTCGGCGATGTCACCTAACCGATATCTTGTGCCGCTATTGTGCTGTCATTTGCTACGTTTTTTCAATAGTTTATTTGTTTTTCTAAAAAATCCGTAAAATGACATATTTGGTGGTGGTTTTCAATCAATTAATCAAACATAAATATCATTTAACAGGCAACGAAAGCAACATATGAATTTCGTATTAAAACATTTTTTTTCCCCCGAACTCTATCTTGGATGCAATATCTACCATTTTCTCTCCTCTTTTAATCTCTTTTGCTCTGTTCGCGCGAGGAGACTCCTCTCAACCTTACTTCGATCTCCAACACCCTTTACCCTGAAGTTCAAACTGCAACCTGATCAATTAGGCTGCAGGGTCCCAGCAACCGGTTTTGGGCCACGTGAAAACGTAGTGACGGCCGTCATCATCGCATCCGAAACATCCGCACTGCACGTGGTAGGGTGGAAGGAGGTTGAGGGGAACTTCGTTTGTGCAAACGCAAGGGAAGGTGGAAGATGGAAACGCGTTAGCCCTCACCGATTTATGAGCGAGCGAGCAAGATCGATAGGAAGGAAAACGTGGGGGACCCATTTTGGCCAAGCGCGCGGTTTAGGTGGTACACCGATTTCGAAATGTCCGAAAACATCCCCAAATCACAATCGCGATGGGTGCAAAGTCCCTTCGCTGGTGGGATTCATTCATAGTCCTCCACCGCTTCCCCCCATGTCCACTTACCGTGGTCCCTTTTTTCTGTCGCTGCTGCTCCTGCTGCTGTTAGGTCCATTATCTGTGCCTTCTCTTTCTTGCTTTTCCACCCGATTCCGTCGATCCGTGCTGATAAACTGCACACCCGATGCACGTACGTAGCAGCGGGCGCAGCGCGACAACACACGCGGTGAAGTTTAAAATTTTAATTTACAGTTTCCTTCCAACTGATAATGGCCGCCAGCAAGTCGAGCGCGCCGCACGACCCAAATTTGTTTTTATTATTCTTCTTCTGTCCATTGCCTCCGGGGTCTCCCTTTGAAACCGTGTTGGATGTTGCCCTTTTTTCGGCTGATTGCTTTTCTGCGTGCGTATTCTATCGCACACTTGCACAACAGCTACAGTAGCCACACGCTACACAATTCCGGAGCACTCGTCGGCAAGGGATGGAAGGGCACAATAGTGATAGGGGGAGGGGGAACAAGGGATAGTTTTGATACTGGGCCGCTTACTGTTTCTTCTCGAACGGGAGCAATGTCTGAACCTGACGGAGAGACTGTCATCCGCTACTTTCGGCCTATGGTTGCACTAGACGTGGACGAAACTAAGATCGCAAATGTCCAACACGTGCGTGTGTGTGTGTGTGGAACTATTTCTCTACTTCAATCAAGCGCACAATATCGTGCACTCTGTGCGTACAATCTCCCAACATAATGGTCAAATGTCTCCTAGTGTCACAGGCACTAGCATCGCTTTCTTCCCGTAGCACAGTGCCTGTCGTCCCATCTCGCTTTCTCCGCTGTGGGCAGTCTATTGTGACTGCGTTTTTCGATTTGTTCGCACTTGCCAATGGGTCACTTTTCCTCGTCCACCACCTTTCCCTTTGGTTCGCTGTGTGCACCTTCGGACAAACAACGGTCTCGGTGTCAACGGCCTCCGCGGGGCTGGTTTTTTTTTTTGGGGTGGTTTGCTTTGGTCGCTTCGCACAATCATCGGTCGTTCGGCTGTGGCAGGCACGCATACCAGTGCAATCAGCGCGTTCCTATGACTCCCATCGTGCACCCCATCTCGATCCTCTCCCGCCATACGTTGCATTGAGGCTGATGCGCAACGTAAACGCATTCGCTAACGCAAAGCCCGCAGCTCACGCAGGCCGCGAACCTATGATCTTTCGTCGCTGCTGGTGCTGAAGGTGAAGATGGGAGGAACGGCGAGCTGGAGGCAGGGGGATGTTTAGTTCTGTGGCGTGAACAGGGGGAGATGCATTGCATTTCGGCACGTTGAAGCGAGACGCAGAGTACACAATAGTGCGTTACTATCGTACCGGTTCTTTTCCACTAGTGCAGACGGTAGTAGGAAGATGTTTAGATTGGTGGAGCTCCATTCGCTGTTGAGATGGTGCTGGTTCTTCCACCAATTGATGCTTTTTGCTGTGCGTTCCGCTGCTCTTCTCGGCATCCTCGTGCATGGTCTGCACTTGTTCCTTCTGCACAAACTGCCGGTGAAAGTGGTCCGGAAGGCTGGGGCGGTTGGGAGGTTAGCATTCACTTGACGGTTCTTTAGCGTATGTGTGATAGACCCGCACGCATACACGCACTCACAACCTGTCAGCCAGCACGCAACAAACGGTTGAATTGTTTGGCCGGTTTGGAAGATGTTCGCCGGTTCCTTCAAGCTACCGAAATTAACACACCCTTAACAGACTGTGTGCGTGTGTGTGAAGAAAATGCACCCGCAAACCTACGGTGCCTTTCCGCCGGGAGTGCGTTATCGCGGTGAAATAACGGCGAGATAATCGGCCATTTTTTTCAGGAGCACCCTCGGGGTGACACTGGACAGTGGAAGACGTGAACAAGCATCGTAAAGTAGGCTTAGCAGTAAGACACGTGTACAGTGTGTGATTTGCTATGCATAAAAAAAACCGGCCAATGATACATCCGATAGCATGTGGAGGTAATTGAGACAAAAAAGGGTTGTATAGAGACACCAGTTTAACACAGTTCCGAGATTACAAAACAGTCAAATTGGCCTGTTCAATTTGCAACAAACACATGCCATCACACATTTGCTGCTTATTTCGCTGGTTGGTCAACTGCCATATAGATTTGGCGTAAACAAGGTCATCCAGTGATGCGTAGTTGATGTATTGGGTGTTCTGGAACGTTTAGATTGCTTTAGAGTAGCTTTGAAATCGGCGAGATTGTGTAATATTTACAACATCACTTTAAATGCTTAACTATTACTTTTGGAAAGTTGTGTCGTAGAACATTGTTTTGTTTCCAGGAGTAATTCTACATCTACCATGTGGTAGAGGAGACTCATCGTTTCATGCAAGCAATCAGTTTCTAAATCTTAAACGAAATAAATCTTGGGTCAGCTCGAGATTGAATCCTATACCCACACTAGTAACATGCTATGGTACATTTGGTACTACATGTCCTTCTTTTTCTTCTTTCTGGGCCTACATGTCCTACATTTCCTAGGGTCCGTATATAATGATCTACTAATTCCACCTATCGATTTTCTAGAATGTGTCGCTGTCGGAGTACAGCGTCTTCAGATCTATTGGCTGATCGGTAATCAGAAGCTTTGGATGGTGACGAAAACTGCACCAAGGAATAGAAAGTTAGTTAACTGTATTACAATATCTCAGCAAAGAGGCTTGGCTTATTCTGACGGATCTCGATGACTTCAGCTATTTCAATTGGGCTTCGATAATCTAGTCGTTAAACGAGCTGACTTGGACACTACTATTACTATTTTATTAGCAAATTTTTTGTTCCACCAAGAAACTGTCTATGAACTGTCGCAAAACCTTTCTAATACAACTATTTGGTTGACTCACGAATATAAAAAGCACTGCCCTAACGACTGCTTTTAATTGAAAACATAGTTAATTATGAGCAAATATTGTTTTTGTAATTTTAATCAAGGATATTTTAAATATTAATGATTTTTGTATGTAAAGCTTAAATTGTGTAGGGGTGAAGAAAATGACCCAATATGATTCTATATTAATGGTCTCTTTAAATATATCTTAACTTGCTGATAGCGCAGCAGAGCCCTGGTGCAGAATCATTTACTATTCAAATATTATATGCAAAATATGAGTTTAAAACATGTGCAATAGTTTTGGAATAATTTCTACTGAATCTTCCCGTGATTCTATAAAAATCAAAAATAAAACAATTGAAAACATTCATCTCTTTACAAACATCCAACAAATGGCATTTCCTGAATGACCACTACGAGTGATAAATAGGGACGGAAGATCTTTATTTATGCAACATCATCACACTAGCTGCATTGTGGTTTGATCGTCATCCAGTGTCATCTCGCAGTGAATAGCATGAATAGCATTAGAATTTCGTCTTCATTTCCGCCATCGGTTGCCACACAACCAATTCCACCATGTTGTATCGCTAGTTGCGCTAAATGACAGCACGATTACTTCACCCCCGGGGTGGAAGATTTGCTACTCAGGGCCACACATTCCGGATCCGCTCGTTCGGAAATCTGCCAGCCTTGGCCTGCAAAATCGTAAACAACGCTGCCGACAAGAAAAACTGCGCGGCTCCGAGCCAAAACCAGCTCGTGCTGCGAACCTCCACAGTGTGGTTTCCAGCCGTTCTTTTCCTTCTTCCGCAAGGTCTGCGAAAGACGTGCTGTTTCGCCATTGGAGTCGCGCTCACTTCTGTGACTTAAAAAAAACCCCAAACACATACCAACGCACACTTCCCCATCGGCCCAAGAGCATATTTTGCTCGAGCGCAAGCTAAAGCGAATGCGGTGCCGATTGCCGGAATATGTTTTGGCACACGCACAAACCTTCAGGCGCTGCCATTGCTGTGAAACGTCGCCTCGCGTACACACATATTCGTCGCCCGGCCGGCGACGTAAACAACCGATCCCCGCGCGCATGGCCTTCGCACGAGCGCCCGATTGTTTTGACCTAGATTTTTGCGCCACCCTTTTACAAGGGAGCGAGAGAAGGAAAAAAAACACACCAAAAACTCCCTTTGGACCTGTTGCACGCGCTGTACACGTATTTGTGCACGTGGATTGAACACGTCGCCCTTGTGAGCGGATTGGTGGTGGTGCTATACATGTTAACGTTGTGCTCAAATTCGCGCAATACACGTGGCGATCGTACGAAACACTGGTCGTTCACGTTCGGTTTCAACAGGCAGTAGAAGAAACGTATGGTTTGGCAAGATGTCAGATGATTCTTCCGTTCTCATTTTGCGTGCAGGCAACGCACACAGAATCTTACGACATCGTTTCGTAGGAAAACAAACACACGGAACACGCACAGTAATTGGATTCATGGATGCATGATCTGGTGAACTCGCATGAAAAGAAGCTCCGCTAAGTAATTGTACAGTGTTCTACTAGTCCAACAAAGCCTCAACGGTTTCTGCTTCGCCGATAGCATGTGGGCGTCCTCTCTGACTTGACTTAAGGTTCTCTTTAGAAAAAAAAGGCTTTGCTTGCTAACAAGTGGTTCCGTCCGTCAACCTGATGCCAAAAAACACAGAGGACGACGTTGTAACCTGACACAATGACAAGGTTTGTGTTCAGGGCGCTTGGCCCGGGGGCGGACCAGAAAACGTCTAAAAGGCATCGATATGAGCGATCCCAAAAAATGATCCGTCATCGGAGTGCTTTTTTTTTGGCTGTTGCTATGAGGCCTGGCGCAGTATGAATGCCTGTTTCTGTTACTTCTTGTCCTGCAGCTTCTGCACACAATAGTGCACTTGCAGCGATGTGCCCTGTGCACCTGCACTGCGCAAGCGAAAAGGATCAACTTATGTGACAGCGTTATACCAGTACTGCCTCGGGATCTTTCCGTTTTGACGATCCCTTCGTACGATACCATGGACAGGCTGGAATCTAGCAAGAATCTAGTGGATTATATTACAGTTCAATAAGAAAAGCTAACCTCGATGAACTCATCATGCATCTGGTGCGTTCCGAATGGACGAGAAGCTCCAGTACGAGTGAGATTAATTCCTTTAGGACGCGCTGTAGGTTTCTCGCTCTGCTACTTCCCAGTACGATTCCTAAATGACGGCCATCATACAGGGAGATTAATCTGTGAAACGAACGTTCCCTTGCAACTAGCAATCCACCACCAAGCTACCGTCCTTAATTAATATTCTCCGGCCGTATCAAGTTCGAACTGGGAAAGGTAACTGGCGATGCTGGCAAGATTTTGACCCCATGATAATCGGAACGGTGGTGGTGCTGGTGGAATTTATGCATGATGCATCTCGACGCAGCGAGATTTGTCGCAAAGGGATCGTATCTCTATTCTACCTGAACTGTTGATCACTCCGAACCTTCCAATCATTCCCTTCTACCTGTTTTCGTTGCACCTGAGCAAATGCGAATCATAGGAAGCCTGGGAAGTTCTAATCGAGAACAAGAATATGAGGGATTTGCGCAAGAAAGGAACTGCTCGTCCTTTGTTGGGATGTGGCTTGATCCCCTCGCCCTTCACCGTCAGACTCACCCACACCGGGTCAGCAGCATTGTTTGCCAGGGCAGAAAAGGGATGTTCGATAAATTTATTGGATAATGCAGCAACGCGACACGCCGCGCCGGGCAGGTTTTGCGTTCCAAAAAAAAAAGAAGCATCTACGCCTGATTCTATTACATCCCAACCGTATCGTCCCGAAATCCGATTAACTATAGGGGTATTTCTTTTTCTGCTGTTCCTTCTTTCGGTTTGCTAGTTGTGTGCCATGCTTCTCCTGGCGTGCTTTCGTACGATCAATGGTAGAAGTCATTGATTGCGTGGTGTATAGGACAGTGTAGCGATCCGGCGATCCCGTCGATTTAGTTTATTTAGGGAATTAATTTTTTGGCATTTTGATTAAGTTGACGTTGCGCAGTGGAAGAATGCGCTTGAATGCATTTCTATACGACTTTGTCGTCTTTCTTGGGCGGCCCTTCGTGCGTGCGTGGGAAAAATGGCTGCACGGGAAACTGTGGGAACTGTGGTAAAGGTGGCAAGATTCGCAACAGAGCATATTCCATTCTATGGGTGTGTGATAGGTAAATCTGTAATACGAAGAGCAATATTATATCAAATGAAAGTGCTTTTAACCAGTTTAAACTATGCAATAGCATCTATATTTATCTATAGTTTTAGTTTTTCACCCAAAAGTTGAGTCTAAATACCGATATAGAACCAAAATAGATCCTAAATAGAAGTAATTTGTCTCAAAAGCTGAACAAATGATAGATCTTATTTGATTTTGTCGCATTTCGAAAGCTTCCGTTGACAGTTTGTAGGGTAGCTACAAACGTTACTCAATCGGTCACTTCTTGCATAAGATTTCATCCATCTTAGTCCACCAACGCAAAATGTTTTGAAATGTCCTTCTACTTCTACTCGTTTGATGGAATCCAGTTGAACGTGATCGTATCGAATCTCATCATGCCAATCATGTTGCTATTCCGATTCCTTCAATCTCCACAATAAACGTTTATTAGTTTCTTTGTGTGTATTTGTTTAGGAAGTTCTCGTACGACTTGGTTGCTTTAATCGTCTCGTGTTCTTACCCGCATACACGCAGTAAGCAAGCCCGAAAACGCAAGATCAACTGCAAAAGAAAGACAGTAAACAACTCGGTAGTAAGCACTGAGAACGAGTTATTAATTATCCCGACCGTTTGACAGCTCGTCTCAAAGGAAGAAAGAGATGTCAAAAAAGCAACACCGCTGTAGTAGGTCTATTGTTGTTTCGTGGTTGCATCGCGAATAGCAACCATAACCGGGCGATTTGGGGAGTTTCTGTAATGCTCTGTATCGCCGAGAAGACGCTAACCTCAACTTCTATCACCGTGGCGTTAAAAAGTCTCAACATCGTGTTTTCCCTGTTCTTCTTCTCAACTCAACTCTCTCAACTCAACTCAACTCAACTTGATTCGCTTTTGTTAGTTGCGCTGTTTGATGCACACCATCCCTCCACCACTCATGGCATGGGCATCACCTTCTTGGATGTCTTTTTTTCTATGCAGGCGTTTCAGCCAGAAGAAGAAAAAAACCGGACAGAAAATAGACACTGGTCGCCTGCTATTTCCTGACGTTCTGCGGGGAGTGCACGTAAGGAATTAATGAATCTTGACGTGTTTTTGTTCTGCGCGGCACACGGTTTTCTCTGGTTTGCGTCCGATGTCTTGCGTATCGTTGAAGGAAATGGAGAATGTTGGAGGAGAACTGTGGAGAAAATTATCATAACCTTTCCCAACAAACGAATTTGGAGAAGGCCGCAGATTGATGCGGGACCGAACAGTGGAGATAGAAGAAACTGAGAAAACAACAATATACGGCAAAAGGCTAATGCAGGAAAGACCTGAGGCGCAAATCACTTCTCTGCCGGAAGAAACCGTGCGTCGCTAGATGTGGCCTGTGTCTTCGCTTCGCTGTAACTGTGTAATTGTTTGTGTTTTACTCGTTTGAATAGAATCTTTGCCAGAAACATTATTTCCTCTGCAAACAGCGCAACGAATGATGCTAGTGCTAGATTTAACCTTTTTCTTGAAGTTTGTGTGTAGATCGAGGAAGAAGATCAAAATTATTTTGCTGGCAATGAAGGTCTGCGTTCATTCTACATCCTTGGATAAGTCGAATTGGTAATGTATATTAGACGTGTCCAATTTTACATAAAATTCTACAAAAACAGTTTCTAAGCTTGCCGCATATTTTGTGTTTAGATGTTACTCATATGAGAAATTCTATACCAAAAAGTATAATCCTAAAAACATCTTGTGCAACGCAAGTTACACAGATGCGATAAAGGATTGTCTGCGTTCCGTATGGTCATCGGGACACACATTAATAGTCCTGATTTATGGACTGATTTCAGTTTCTTCCATATGTATCAAACACCTTTCCAGGAGGCAGAAATATTTTAAACAAAGAATAATTACCTCAGTTGGACATATGTGGGTTCAGTTTAATCACATCCCACCGATACGCTGGAACGTTTATTGGCACCTTTTGCCTGTTTGGATCTAACCCCTATCCTTGGAGAATTAAATTATAGGATAGGAATAGAAACATTAAAAAACAAAACACACCATACACATACAACTCAGCAGATGGTGTTCTGGAGAGCGAAGAGCAAAGAGTTTAAAAAAACGCCAACCAAACATCAAGCAAAGAGCGGAATGAAAGGCTAGTAGCCTCGATCGCGTTTGTGTGCATTTTGCAGCGCGACTCGCAGCGGGTTTTCTAGAACCCTTGACCACCACCATCATTACGTTTATCATCGTCATCATCAACGACAACAACACCGTGATGTGAGGGAGGTTATTTTGGAACTGATGAAAAAAGGCAGATGAAAATTTGGTATAATGGTATAACCCCATGTGCAGACGGAACACACCTTTCACCAGCATCTGGAAGTGGCCCGCGAAATCGGGCTCGAGTTTGTGGTTTCCCGGGGAGTTGTTGAAACGAAGTACAAAACGATAGGATGGAAAAAATGAAACAGGACAAATCGGGAATTCTAAAAAACAAATAAATTGACTAAAGCTGAAAGTAAATAGAGCAAAACATAGCAATCGAGATCCTCAGTTATGAGAAAAACTTTCTTTATTGGCTAGTTCTTATCTCACCAACGGTTTCCCATTCGGTTATCCTTGATAGAGATGGGACTTTCCCCCTTTTTTTAGCTATCACCACATTCAGCCGATACCCACCACAACAAGTTGGCAGTACGAATATAGGTGGTAATTCGTAAGAGCCGGGAAGCCGGGTTCCTTAACCTTTGGTGCATTTGGCTAATGGCAAACCCGAAAAAAAGGCAGCGCACACCGGGTGAGCTAGTGGTGATGATGGAGTTTTACTGGAAAATAGAAAAACGCAGTAAAAACTACACCCTTGCTGAAGGTACAACAACGCGAAAGGATAATTATTTTGGGACAAAACGAAAAGAAAAATGCACTGATAAAATGGGGGAGATAGGGTAGCATAACGTGTGCAAAGGACATTAGCGAGTACGAGGAGAACATCGACACACACACAAAAAATGAGCAAATGACGTCCGCTTGATTCATCCACGCTGTTGTCCTTGGTCGTTGGCTTCAGTTTAGATATAAAATATGCTTTTAAACATTTCACCTCAAGAATACTGTAGATGTGTGGAGGTTCTTCGCACGGTATTGCGACGAAATGTGTTTCAATTTGCAATTTATGTAGCAGAAAATTGGAACCCTTTGCAGCAACGTGAACGGCTCGTGAACTGTTATCATCGCACCACCAGCGAACAACCACTACCGTGTAGCAATAAATGGCATTTTATTTGCGCTCGATTGACGCGCAAAAGTTGCGCTTGAACGGTCGAATGTAGCTGCATATGGGTACGCCTGGTCACACGCTTACTGGCCCACCATGCTGGCGAGGGTATGATAAGATGGCAAAATACTACAGAGTGCTGCTAAGCAACACCAGCTACAAGTTGTTTGATTTATCTCCTTCGAAGGTTACGGCTCTGGGCGGGAGATGTGCTGCATATGTGTTGGTGGGTTTCGGTCGCTCGCTCGACTGTTCTTCGTTTCCGGCGTATACACTTTGAGTGTTGGGAAAATTACAATGGAATGAAGTGGCAGGACGAAGTGAAGAAAAGTGAAATTGAGGCACGGTGTTCATGCAGGATATTGAGCTAAGCTGCTCAAGAGGAAGTTACGGCAATTGCCAAGGTTTTTTTGCGTACTGTTGGAACATGTGTTTCCTGTAGGGGTTTGCTTTGAGGGAGCGTAAGGACGAAGGCATTTCCTGTCGGATGAGCAGAATTGATAAGAATATAATTTTATAAGTCAAACAGCTGAGTCAATATACTCATCATTGGTACTATTCACATACCAGTAAAAATTAAATATAAATTTTAGAAGTAGAAATGTTGTATTTTGATTTAAGAACTGATTTAAGAAAAATAATGAACACCTTGATTAATAACTACAAAATAAGAAAATAATCATATAGAAACAGAAGATTTAAAAACCAACAAAGTACGAATAAATCTATAATACTTATGAATTAATAGAAATAGAATATATTAAATAGAAACAGTTAAAATTAATAAAATCATGTAGAAAAGCAAAGCTACATTACAAACTAAGTGTAACGAACAAATGAAATTGCAAACAAACACAACAAGAAACGCAATAGGACATATTCACACCTTTTCTCCCGCCAAATTCTGTTCCCAAAGGTATTAAATAGAAGAAGAAAACGATTGTGAGAAGAGTTTCGCTTTCGTCAAGCAGTGTGAAGCACTTGAAACAACCAAATCGACGGATGATTGTAAGCAAATATTGATCCTTCACAGTGAGCGATCACTATTCCGTCGTCCATTTTCGAACCCGCCGTAGAAGGATTATTTGGCTCCTAATCAAACACATGCTTCCTTTTGCGGTGTTGCGGCCGGAAATGATCATAAGATCGCGTTTCACTTTCCTCGAGCCGATCGGCAAGGAAGGATACAGCTGTCGGTAAACGTGTTTGAAGAAAGAAAAAAAACGCCCCGGACAAGTTGTTTTACATTTAATTTGGATAGTAATAAAATCCGGCAAAGTGGTCGGCTAGTGCGAAACGGAAATCGAAAGCGAACACACCCTCACAGGTGTCTAGTAGGTAGGTAACTCCTTCTTTTGCTCGGCCACAGACATTGTACGACCGGAAATGGAAATGGTGAGCATGCAGAGTAAGAAAACTGGATCCCAAAATAAATGTTTTTTTATTAGCATCCGAGTAAGCGAATGCAAATAAGCATCGTAGATGCAAGAACGACTGTTCCGTACCCAAGCTGACGGGGTATCGTGATCCTGCAGTTTTCCTATTGGAATTTTTTGGAACCGATCAGACATCCCGCATCAACCATATGGAGTTGTGGTGTAGATGTGCACCAGTAAAGAAGATGGAAACTGACAAACAAGGACAGCGACAGTGTGCAATAGTTCCTTAGCTCCTGTTGATATACTGTGAGCTGGGTTGCAGCAACCCTTTTGCATGGTAGTTTCCCTTTCTTTAGGACTTCCCTTTCCAGGACACAGACTGTCACCGGGGCCAAGGAGCACCAACCGTCCGAAAAGCGAATTCGGGTACGTCTCAGCGTTCGAAGTGAGTAGGCACGAATTGAGCAGCGGGATAAAAGGAGACGGAAAAACCATTAACGAGTGAAGCAGAAAATATTAAAAAAAGATGCACAATCTATTTTGCATATTGGTACTCATTTAAATTCATCGTCAAATGTTAATAAACGTTTGCTGCCGTTTTTTTTTCTTCTTTCCATACTTTTTTCTACCTCTTCGTGTGCTGTTCTTGTTTTTGGCATCTAATTGGATGACAAAAAAATACACAACCCTGCCCTGGCTCGTCTGGCTTACCCGGTGTAGGGTCGACCGGGAACCGAATGCAATTCAACCGAATGGCACACACAGACGGTCTGTACCGGAAGAAATGTGCAATGTACACCATGGCAAGACAGCAGGAACATTAAAAGCCGCACGTAAGAAGCCGGATCCGATTGGAATGCGAAAGATCCGGTTCCGGATACCGGTTGCTATCGTGGCAGTAGTATGTGTGTGTGTGTGTTTTTTGTTGACGTTTCATCAGCACCAGGAACCTGGGGGTCTCCCGGTCGGGTGTTGCAATAAAGATTGCATAATAATTACGTAACCGTTTGCCAACCGTCCGGTGTAAGGATGCGAACGTGACGGAGGGAGAAGAAGATTTCGGTCCGGTAGCTGGAAATTGGCTAACAGGATTGAGGAGTCGAGGCGTTGTTGATTTTTTGTGTTTGCATTGTTTGTACAATGTAAATACAAAGGAGATGAATATAGCCGAGTGCTGAAAATTGACCGTTTAGTCTTAAATTTCAGGATTAAGAAAGGAAATGGACGAGTTTTTTTGTTTTTGCTCGTGTTCGTTTAGGGTATTACCTGGATTATGATCGTAAAGTAAAGGAGTTGGATTTAAGTTAAGTGTATTTGTTCGTTTATAGTTGTTTGAATTTTTCTTATTAAAAATATTGGTTTTATTTCTATTACTATAGTCAAACATGAAAGCAGCAATAAGTGACAGTTTTCCTGTAAATTAGTTTTTAACACATAATTTATAGTGACATAATTAACACATAACAGATATTATAGTGAATTCAGTCCAGAGACTACTTGAATAAATGTTAATCTTTATAGTAATTAGACCGTTCTAAAGTATTGGGAAAGGTGATTGCAATATAGAGAAACAATAATAAATTTAATTGCATTTCGACAATGTTTGGCAAACTGTTCAACAAATTATATCTTTATTTTACATGGTTATTTAAACGCTTTTTTCACTTTCGCTTTACCGTTTACCAATTATTACAGCCTAATTATGATTTATATATTGTTGTAAATGCTTCTTTTTTAGACTGGAATTTTTATAAATCAGAAGAAAGATGGCAGAGTGCATAGTTCTATTTACAATTTTTACTGGAACAATTGACGTCCCGGTTATTACAATTTTTACTGGAACAATTGACGTCCCGGTTATTCAATATACCTCAAACTTGTTAGTTCTACGTGGAATTTTAGGAATTAAAATTACAACTGTTCCCGAAGTGTTACGACCAGATTTAGAAGTAGTAATGATTCAATTACGCGATAAAAGGACTCTTATCTAGCACTAGGATTCGAGATTGATTCCCACATTAAACACCTTAACCACCTGTCTAAGATAGCTAAGTTGCTTCTATGTTACTTGTTGCTGTTTATTGTTATATTTAAACGTGTATCTTGTAATGGCACAAATAAGCAAAGATCAGATTTTTTCATAAAGAATTAATCTGTTTTTCATATGTTATTAAGTCTATAGTGACGAGGTTTAATGACTTAAATTGTTGAATAAGTTAATGCTCATAGGGTCACGATACATAATGCTATAAAACATACAATATCGCTTCTGTATTCTTTTCAACTATATCAAAAAACGTTATCTTGGTATTTTTGGATCATCTGCCATTCTAACACGCAGAGATTTAAAGACCTCTCTGTGAAGCAGTTTAAAGTCTGCAATCCATAAGATATGCACCGTTTAATGATATTCCAAAAACTGCAAATTCAAATAGAAAGTTTAAAGATCCAAAGGTAAGGAATATTTTCTCACACTTGAAAACCAACTACCAACGGACAATTTTTCGCTTGCCACCGTTTTGCCACTCCGTTTGCCAACCGTTGCAACTCGGCAATCGCTATGATACAGATAAAGGGAACATTTTTTTTTAAATGAACAACAACAAGGAAACCATCGTCCCTTTCACCCGTAGTCTTATGCGATACAGAGAAAAGTAAAAAAAAACTGCATCCTTACCCGGTGCAGTTCTGCTGATAATTACAGCGAAAGCAGAGAGGTGCGTATGCAAATGATGCTTCCCTTTTCTAAGGCCGGTTTCCAGAATATGGGGCGAGCGAGCGCGCGCGCGAATGCTCTTATGCAGTTCTATGCGAAAGGATGCACAAATGGGACGAGAATTCGGACGGATCAGGGCGATACGTGCGTTTTTTTCCCACACACGTGTTTGTGTGTATGAGTGTGCAACTGTCTTCTTTTTTTATTGGGAAGAATGCACCAGGGAACATCTTCCCAGCGTTTTGGCAGAAAGGATGTTGTGGAGGTTGTTTGGTAGAAGAAGAAAAAAAAATCCCTATAACCCTTTGCACTGCTTTGCATAAATTACCATGTCGTCTTGTGCGTGTGGTACGTTCTTATGGTCGTGATGCATCGGAACGCCGTTGACAATCGGCGAGGTAAAGTGTTTGGTGTGTGTGTGTGTGTTCGCACGAAAGCATCATTACGCAATAATGCGTGTCCCGTTCAGGCCGTTTCTCCTTTTCGATCGGATTTCGATCCGTCGGGTGCAAACTCTACGCTGATATTTAGTGAGAAATTTATTCAAATGAGTTGCATCGCACCGTAAAAAAAGCCTGGGAATCGGTGCCGTTCGGCCGATAGCTGTATGGTGCGGAGAATAGAGAGAAAAAATTTGCATATCAACAAGGAACAGCGGCGACACTGGGAAGGGGTTTTGATCGATCGAAGGTATGAGCAATAGATTAAGGATTTGGAAAAGAATTATGAGTCCATCTTAAATCGTTGCGACAGAAGACGGTTATATTCGAATTTTTGCCACACGCACACATATTTACTGTAACTTGGGTGAAGAAGCAGAAATAGCAATAGAAAATAAATGTATAGCATCAGTACATCTTCAAGCCTAAAGTTCATTTGGCAGTGATTTTTTGACAGCTGATTACAGGTATTCATAGCAGAGGTCTAATTGAAATACATAATGTACTCAAAAAATGTTTAAAGTCACTGGTAAAACATTGTGCTAAACAATGCTAAGTAGATAGAGATAGAGTTAGAGAGAGATAGAGTAGATAGATATTAAAATAAAGACAAAATTAAGCGCAGTGTATTATTTGTCATAGAGTTGCAATATTCAACAGGAAACGTGTGTTGCACAGCGCTTGAGGACCCTTCCTTTGTTTGACATAGGAAACGTGGTAGATATAGGAAATTCTGGTGAATTACTTGAACATTACTTATTTTTTAAAACGGACATCAGAAAGCTCACTCTGGTTGTCATTGATATCACGCTCTTCAGAAGGCTCACACGGTAAACTTTGTTTTCTAGCCGAGTTTGGAAAAATCAGGCAAGAGTGGTCGAGGTACCAAAATCGTCACATACGCTACAGTAAGTTTTTGTGTGGATATACAGCATTACAGATTTATAAATTAATATGACAACTTTGCTTGATAGTATACCTTCGTAAAATTCTTACAATATCGGACAAAATAATAAGACCACCTTGTTTTGTTGCAGTAATACTTTAACGAAACGATGTTTGTTATATAAATAATTTTGGAGCTTTGTGGTATAGCCCGACATCTTTGGGTGGTTTATCATTTTCTCTAGAACAATTGTATGATTTCCTATCCCTATTGGAATCTTCGCAAGTTTCAGTCACCACCCAACTGCCCATATTGTAGTATGTATGCAGTCTAGAACATCTTAAGACAACATCGTGTTCATGATTGTTTTGGCTGAATTAAAAAGGATTCACTTGACACAACAAACTTATGAGCGGGCATCATCTATCACAGCAGCAAATGTCTTCTCTAACTTCCGATAAGCCCTGTTATCGCCTATATACCAATAATCTTTGTTACTCAGGATTCTAGAGTGACGACTTGGAAGATCAATAAAAATGGAAACCGAAGCGGTCATCTGATCTGTTGATTTTTGGTTCGCGAATAAGTAAAAGAATCTTACTTATATTTCGACTACTTCGCCTTTCTCCTATGCAGAGGAATAAGGTGAGACCTCATCATCATCATATCACTGGCCAAAACTTCCGGGCAGTAGATAGTTTCTTTGGTTACAAGGATTTTAGCTACCTGGATCATTTTTGGTCTTAAATATTGATTGCTTTTTTACAATAGACTCATAATGACGATAACACACCAAAATGCTTTTTTAGAATGGCATTTGTTCAAGAAATTCAAATGGCATTGGCTCCGTATTGGACTCCGGACTTAGACTGTTGTTCATTTCTTGTTCCCTTAAATGAGAGCTTTTCCTTGACATTTTCAAAAGGCTGTTTTTGCAACGCACTGTCACACATTCCCTCGTTAGCGCTTGCCTCTAACAATTCTTGGTATGCAGATCAGCCCGAAAAAACGCAGGACAGATATAAATGTATCTATTCCGCGCACCGTATGGGAATCGGTTTCAAAAGTCCACCATATCTCCATCCCAAAACAGGGCGCCTATCCTTCAACTCAGCCAGCAGCAGCAGCATCAGACCAGCCTTTCGTCAATGCTAACTAGCCGCCAACCTAGGGGCCGATTGCACACGGCTGCAGGGTCATCACTTACAGCTGATGGTCCGTGTCCGTGTTTGATTGTTTGCGTACGCCGGACGGCTGTGGGGACGTTGTGGTCGGTAAACTCTGCTTGTGTGTGAGACTAAGGGGTTTTTTTTTTCTTTCCTCTCTCGGTCTTTCGATGGACCAACGATTGGGCAATCGGGCTAGAGCGCAGATTTTTTGGTAGCGCGACTCTCGCGACCCTTTTGCGCTGGCCTTTTACTTAAATCCGCGTGTTTGTGTGTGCACGCGGGCGCGTGCGGGTGCGCTCGCTCGCTCGCTTCGCGTCCCTGTTCGTTGGCAGTTGGCGGGTGACTTCGCGACCACACATTTGCTTATGAGTTGCGTAAACAGTCGCTGCGCTTTGGGCGGCCCGCAACCGGCAACCCTTTTCCGTTCCACCAACAGTCGTGCGTTTCTACCGAAAGCCGAATGCCGCACTTTGCACTGTCCGAATGCGACTTTGTGCGACAGTTTTTTCGTTCGTTACTCGACTATTTCTTTAAGGTGATTTCGTACGATTTTCTCGAACAAACACGATGCTGACCGGCTGGCAGGAAAGCGGGTAGCCGGGAATCCGGGACGGGTTTTCGAATTTATTAATATTCATGCACGTCAAGCTTTCACGGCTTAGCACCGAGGAGGAAGTTGGGCAGGTGGGTACGGTGGGATGGCCGAGATGGCAAGCTAGTGCTAGATTTGTTTGCTCACTCAAACGCCTATCCGGTGCTGCACGATGGTGGAACGGTTTTGCGCAAAAGCCCTTTAAAATCAACCTCCACAGAAAGAAAAAATGGAAACACAGTGCACGGCACGACAGATATGGGACTGTTTATTGGCATGTTTCAAGGCGACCAAGTTGTTGGCGCATCTCGTTACATAGCTGCCATAGGTTGACGGTGGCAGGTCCCGAGTCCTTGGCGACCCGCTCTGGGGGGGTTACCTTTTACGAATAACGTATGCAAAAGTTGTAAAGCTCGTTGATTGCAGTGAGCATTAATTCGATGGACAGACACAGAGGGATTGATGGTGTGAATGGGTTGAAATCGGAAAATAAGTGTGAATTTAAATGTCTCAAATTGGTACCTCCAATCTGCGGAGTCCAATTAATGGAGGTTTGAAGAAATTGACAAATCATAATGTTTGAAGTGTGATGCAATAAGGAACAGAGGAGGTACTTTTTATTTAGCTTTCTGAAAAGTGTTTAGATTTTGAAGCTTAATTGAGATCATACTGCTTAAAAACTGCAGACTTCTTGAGCTTGAGCTTCTAATGTAAAGGTTAAAAAAGGAGTACTTTTAACATGATAGATAATACTTACTAATAATAATACAAACTCTTCTCAATGTATAAAGAACCTCAAAGTTTGTAGTTGTTGCTCTACAATTCCGCTTTGCTTATCGACCTTTTACTCAGAGCGAACACAGCCGTCCTCTACGCGATTTGCGAGGTCAACTACGCAAAGCCACGGTAGGTAAAAGGTTAAACGAGCAAACGACCACTTGTTGCTGCGAGGCTTTTAATTAGCTTCCTCCCTTTCGGATCAACCACAAATGCCAAACGGGGCCAATAGCAGCCCTACAGCGTTTCCGTTTACATCGCCCCGTCGAGACCTCCCTTTCGCATCTCCGAATGTCCACCGAAAAACTTTGGACAACCTCGCAAACCTTCGCCAATCGGTAGAGTAGTAATTATTTTTGGCCTATACTCCGCTCTACTCCAACAAAAAGTCACGCAGTGGCAGCAGTTAATGAGTTTTAAAGTTGCTTTCGGTTTTTTTGTCCAGTAGCTTTATGCTTGCCAGTGTCAGCACAAGATCGATTTTAAAAACCGATTAGAAGGTACGATAGATGGTGCAGATTGTTGGCTTTTTTATCGAGATAAAATAAGACTGTCTCAATGTGTAAAAAGCAGTTACAGCTGATTCACATTCTTCCAGACGGAATGGTACCAAAAAGATGCATTTAAACTGATGAATATTCACAGGCCTAAATTCGCATTCCATACGTACGAGAAATTTAAATCCCAACACCGGGTTGCAATTTGCAAGACAACATTCCGAAGGTGAATCCCATTCCCAGCATCATCCCGTAGCCTAACGGACGTTTTGCTGCTTGAACACGTATATGCAAATGAGAATTAAAAATCTTTGCAGCATCGCACGATCGTGCAACTTATGCAAATCGATCGTTCCGTTTTAATGTCCCGGAAGTGTCCCGAGCGAAAACGCGCGCCAAAAACCTTGAGGTCACCAACTTTCACTGCCTGGGTTGCGGCAGTGAGCGGTTGTGTTGGGTTTTTTTCTCTTTATGCTTGATGCTTCCCCCTTGTGCCTCTCGTGCCTCTGTACAAGCAATCAAACGATCGATCAAAATGAAATTATGTAGACTGAGATGATGTTGCTTTACTTACTTGTTTCCTCTATCGAACCCTTTGCTGACGGCAGTATAAGTATGCAAATGAGTAGAAGCAGAAATTAAATTACTTTCGCCCCTTTTTGAGTGGTTACAGGGAACCTGGAAGTAGGAGCGAAAGAGAGAGCGGGAGAGAGTGGAGTAAACTTTAAACTACGCTTATTGCACAATCGCCAAACCCGAATCCTGATCGCGCTGGTCGAGTTGGGCTGTGGTTCCTTCTTTGAAGGATCTTTAAGTCGGCAACGATTTCGATTCGCGATGGGTAATTCATCACGTGGAGATGTTTGTCAAAGCCGTTGCCTACCGCCGATTTGGGAAACGGTGCACAATTTGCATATTCAATCAGTGATAATAAAAATTGAAAACCGAACTGCAAACGGCCTTAGGCGACCTTTCGGTAGGCACCATGAGAGGTCATAAATTCGCCAGCCACCGTTCGGGTCAATGAGGCTTGCGTGTGTCGAAAAAGGGAACGTTCGTCGTTAAGGAAAAGAAAACCTTCTCAAACAGCTGGACTTCTTGAAGCGCAACAGTATGAGCTAATTTGCATGTGCAGATGCAGAGTTTAAAGGGATTGGATTGAGGATTTAAATTGCGTCAAATCAATTTGTGCGCCTGTAGCGCTAACGCTTTAAAGCAAGGCTCATGCTGCGTTCGAACAGATTTAAAAGGAAATTTTGATTCGGTTATTGTTTTACTTATCAATTGTATTTACAGATCAATGTTGTTGTTATTCAAAGTATATTCTTCAATCAATATTGCTTTCATACTTTTGCAAGTTGTTATTTGTACATGTTTTACATACATTTTCAGTTTTAATTTTAGAATATAATAGAAGATAATGATTCAAATTATTGATATTAGTATACGTTATTTTACCCTAATGTTATCATTCTTCAAATTAGCATATCGACCATGCAAATAAATCTTATCAAAATAAAGACATGTCACGTCGAACTTACAAAATCGAGCTATTGGGCCGTTCGGCGTTCAGCTGACCCATCGAAACCACATTTGCATTTCTTATCACATACGGTACGATCTTGCAATGCGGTCGATGCAAGGGGCCACCGAGGCAACAGATCAGCTTTTGCTGAACGAATTTAGAGAAATTGACACAGAAAAGAAGATATATCGAACACAAAGCGAAGATAAAAAATATTTATTTCGACATTTTGCTGACATTAGGCGGAATGTTTTAGGTTGGTTGCATAGTGCGATGCGTTTCCAATAAAGTGACCTTTTTCCATCTTTGTGTCCGTGTTCATGTGCGTGCATGTGTGTGCGAACGAATCCACAACACTCGCATGTGCCAGCGAAACGATCCAAAGGCAAACAACCGCACGCATGATAACGAAAGCGTGGAGAAGCAAAAGGGCGTCCAAGATGGAGTTCGAAAATGGCGCTTGCATTCGCGTGACGTTCGCGATCTTGTCCCCAAGGGAGGAGAAGTGAAGGAGAGGGAGTAGCGAGGCCATATGTTGATAGGCGAAAATTCAATCTCTTTCGGTTCGTAGTCGCTGCAGCAACGTTGTTTTGGGGCGTGGTGCGTGAATGCAAGCGTACACGATAAATAATGCGTGGATGGAGGACAGAAACTTGTTTTTGCTTTTCTCGAAGCTTAGAGTTGTGCGTTTGCCATGGATAAAGTGAGATACGGTGCGGCGGAGTAGAGTTGGAGGAGGAAAGACAGGAAAGGTAGCGAAAGGGTTCGCCGAAAAATTCCCTTCTAGCTTGAGGCAACCGTTGGACCCGGTTGGTGCTGGAGTACAAATGCTATACTAGCTTGCAGGGTTTCTTACGATCGGAATAGAATTGTTCGACGTAACATGTATTGTACAAAGTGTATATAAAACAGTTATAGAACAAAATATCATTAGCATTATTAAAACATTTCATTTAATCAGACATTTCGTTTGGTAAAAGATTTAATTGTTAAAATTAATATCCGAAGTTGACAATTAAATACATAAATTTGCTCTTTAGGTTTAAAGCGTTACCAGACATGGTACAAATGTCCTAACTTTCACAGATTAATGATACAAAGAAGTCAAAATAATAATCTAAAACCTGTTCTAAAGAAGATTTTTGATACCGTACACCATTACCTCAAGAAAGAATGTTCGACATCACTCAACAATAAACATAACAATAATATTAAGGATTCCGTTCAAAGAAAAACGAAATCTTTACTGCTATTTTTAAAAATAAAAACAAAATCCCATACTCGTAACATATAAAACAAACAAATTGCGATTAAATTGAGCTTATTTGTAGCACAGAGCTTATTAACATAGTTAAATTAACTAAAATAAGTAATTATGGATTATAAGGGAGTAGGTTTTGGTTTCAACTCCCTTTCGGACTGTCTTCCTGGTTGTCTAGCTAAGAGCAAATCATGTCAAGGAAGTCAGAAATGGTACACCAAGATCGATTGAGAAAAAGTCTTATGTAGTTAAGTTAGTATTATCTAATGTATTAAGTACGATAACCAATACGAATAAAATAAAGTAATTTTACAAATAAACTCAACCCGTTGCTACTGAACTCTATTCGAAAAACCCTGCCACGTACGAAAGTAGATAGATTGCTAATGGAGCGCTGAAAGGCCTTGGGCATAGCGCGTCCGGCCGACAGCAGTGACGTGACGTGCGACATGACGAGAATGCATTCAAAGCGCACGGCACGATCTGATCTCGGTTTGATTAGAGATTTTTGCCATTTCATTGCGGGCGTCTCGTTTTCTACACAGCCACGTCCACTCGATCGCCCCGATCCGTCCAGAGATCGATGTTCGATCGATTGACGAGTTTTCTCGGGTTGTGCGTTTCGATGTTTAGCGATTTCCCTTCGGGCACGATTTGACCCCGTGATGCTAAAACACAACAATGCTATCGAAGGTAGAGAAACATGCCACCAACGGATCGCAGTCGTGCAGGCGCGCGCGCGCGGGCGCGATTGACCTATTTTGTAATTTTATCTAAAACGGATTCGAAAGGGCGTAGGAAATGCAAGCCACGATTGCGCGAGATCACGCACGCCGGTGTTGCAATTTTAGCAAACCCGGTCACCGGTCACCCCGAGGCCGCTACGATCGCTGCACACGACGATCGACGCCCGCATGAAGATGATCCGTTTCCGTCCGGTTGGTACCGATGGTGGTTGTTGTTTTGTACGCGTTTCGCTGTACCCCGCGTGCCATTCCAACTCACAAGCTGTCCGAAAGTTACTTTCTAAGGGTGTACCGCGCACCGCGAGTGGGCATCGGGTGTCTGCGAGTGTGCGTGCATTTGTGGTTCTTTTCTCTATATACCCCGAAAAGCAATTTTCCTCGCGCGAATGTGGTTTTTATTGGCCGCAAATACCGCACGGTCCCACATACGCTCGGCGGCTTACTAACTTTCTCTCCACCGGCGGACGAAAGTTCGAACGGAGCAGTAGCACAAGCGTGATCGGGTGATGTGTGTTGCGGTTTTATTGCGTAAAAAAATATGCGCGTCAATGCAAACGCACACGCCTTTGAAGGGGGGTTAATGATCGAAACAAAAGAAAGACGGGTGAAAAAAAAACACCGAGCTTAAGTCGACTAAAGAGTGAAAGACTCACCGACCGTCATCACACCTGAAGCTTTGAACCTGAGCTCTCGTAAAACCCACACGTTTCCTTCCATTCAAACATCAACATCACCACCAACACCGAACTAGTGTAGGGACGGACGGTTAGAGTGCATAAGACGCCCAAGTGTTGTGGGCCACGCAACAGGCAGCAAACAAAACAGGCTGCAGGGCGTCCGAATTGAGGTGGGAGTCGAAAGGGAAGTTGCAACTCAAAAAGGGCATTTAAAATCCCGCCTGATGGTGGCACTACGTAGGGTACCGAGGGTCGTTAAAAATGGGAAATGAGAGCAGCAAATAAATCAACATTATCTTATTTGCTAATTTGCCTTAATTAATCTATCGCCGCGGTAAGTGTTTCTTCGCGCGATAATTCGAATCTTCTGTTTTCGGGCATACATTTCTCTTTTAATTACCATTATACAGTTAAGGGAAAGAATGAGGGGTCTTCTGCAAAAGGGTTTCAATATAAAATGGTGGAAAGTGGCATTAGTTTAACACTTTGAAGGGATTTACTGACGGAAAGATTATTTTAAATAGTACTGCAGTTTGATGAATCATGAACATCCAATAGTTAGCAGCAAATTTTAAAATACTCTTCGCTGAGCAGTAGAAAACAAGCAAAAAGATAACCGAATTTTGGTGGCGTTTTTTTTTTTTGTTTGGTTGTTCGGTTTCGACTCGACATTTGCGGTTGCACAAACATTCGCAAGCCGCACGTACCGGTACCACTACAAACGCACACCGGGCCAATCGCAAGCAGGCGAAACACGCTCGTTCGTGCTGTTACTTCCCCGCTTTTCGTGCGAAAGGAACTCATCGCGGTGAGTTCCAGTTACCCCTGCGTAAGGTTTTCGAATACGCGACACTCACGCACAAAACCCAGACGCAAGAAAGTGACAGTTGGATGACGGGCGAGAGAAGGAAAGAGAGAACAAACATTGTGCGTGAGTGAGGCCAAGTTTTGATGATTTTTTTTTGCCGTACCCCGGTTCGCCGTCGAATACTCGTGATTTGGTCACACAAACACACAGCTGAAGCGCACACATATACACGCGCACACAGCCAAACCTACTCAAACGCTTACGCACCTCGAGATACGCAACCCCGAACGCACCACTTGAGATCGCGCGCACTGTTTTCTTTGCCGTACACAATTTCGGCGCATGTTTTCTTCCGTCGCGGTGCGCCGCGTGTGTGTGTGTGTGTTGGCGTCTTCACTGTCGAATGCATTCTTATTCTTCCCGGGCGCGTTGTTAGAGGGAATGGGAAGGAAAAAAAAACACAACGATAAAATCGTACACGCGGCCGTTGTCGTCGTCGCTGTGGCCGCTGCTGCTGCTTTCGCTGATGCGTGCGGATGCGGAATTGCGTTCAGCTGCGTGTGGGGGTAAGTGGGTGTTATGAGGAGAACGAGGACAAGAAGGGGGGGAGGCCCGGTTTCGGACGCATGCTGCATGATCGTGTTAGCCCATTTGGCAGAAACCATTTGTTAGATAGATGTGTGGCGAACGGCAAACGGGAAATGATTTTGTCGCTGTAAACAACAAGCTGACGCAATTAGTTTCTACATCGTTTGCACTCTTGAGAAGGTTTCATTCACTTTAGTTATTCAGTTAAAAAAAATTAGTTTTCTAAACGAAAAGATATCATCAGAAATGGTAACGTTTGGCTAAAATTTCAAAATGGAGTAAGAGATTAGTAACTGAACCAATTAGGTTGTAAAAATCGCACGTGACGAACATGTGTAAAGATTGATTACAAGAATCGATCTACTGCGGTTAACAGATTAATTCGAGCTAGTTTAAGGTCAATTAAACATTTTGCAACTTCTTTTTCATCAAGACATACAATATAGGAATAAATAAATAATTTTTAGATTGAAAATATATAAAAACAACAAACAAGATCTAAATAATTAACCATTAACAAGGTTTTACATTTAATTAAGTTTACTATTTGCAGTATCCACTGGGGATTAATTTATAAACTATGTCAAAGTCGCTTTGTAATTACAGATTTTTTCCTCATGAGTTGCTAAAATGGCTCATGTTGGTTGGCTGTTTCACCCATTTCGCTTCGGTAAAACTAGTTTATATGCACCAGTTCCACGACGTTCACGTCCCATCCGTCAGTCGACGATAGTCCATTAACCGTTTCCAACACGTCACTGTTTCTTATTCATTAAAGTGTACGTCCACGTTTCCCCGTGAATGGGATCGCCTTCCCACGCACGATCGCGCGCTGCATCCTAGACGCGGGTTGCATACGCACATTCGACCTGCTGCACAACGAACGCCAACGCCAATGCCACCACCGCCCATAAACGCTGTTGGCTTCGCGTCTCAGGGACTCAAAATCGCTCAACAACTCCAGAGCTCTAGAAGCTAAACGGGCGAAGGCCAAAATAGGGCCTATCTCTCCAAAATTTGTTTGCGTTTGTGGTTCCTCTCCTTTCCCGCCCCAGTACCCAGTCTTCTACTTCTATCTCTCTATAGTTTCCTCTCTCTCTCCCACACACACACACACACTCACGGACGCCCATTCGCCGGCCAATGTTGTTGAATGTTGGAAAGTATTACACTCCATCCTAGAACACGAAATGTGCTCGAAATGCAATGGTGCTGCCGAATGTGGTGGCCGCCGCCGCCGCCGCTCGCGGTGGCATTCGCGCGAACTGCAGCGTTTTGACTTTGAAATGACCGTGAATTGGGCGAGGGTAACGACCGGGTCCCGGGGCACAAAACGCACAACCGGCGTAAGGCATCGTCCCATGTATGCGGATGGTGGTGGAAAGGCAACACCACCAAAGGGAAACCAAACAACACAGAAACCATTCCTCCCGGGGTGTCCATGGTGTGCGTACGCAATGTTTGTGTGTGCCGGTGCGCGTATGCGTTTTTCGGGATGCGTTTGTGCGTCTTGCTTCCGCCCTTGTTTGCTGTATTCATTCCAGCACACGCTACCACACTGCGTTCTATGGGCACACACATCCTTCGCACTCTGCCGTCCGTCCCCTTCGCTTGTGGCACCGGTTCGCCCACACGCCAGCACCAATACAGACGAGTGCGATCTTAAGGGCAAAAACGAACCTATCTACCCATCATGATCATCATCGTCATCATCGGCAGCGTCATCATTGTGATCAACATTTCAAACTAAGAGAAAAAAGACCGAAAAACTCGGCAGCCCTTGCAGTTACTTGCATTGGATTCTAGGCTATTGGTGCGGATCGACGGGCGGTGCGCGAGCGGGATGTCCAGAACTCGGCAAAAGTGAGTTACAAAACGCACCCGAACGAACGAACGATAGGAGGTAATGAAACGTAGAAAGATGATAAGAGAATAGAAAAATGCGGGCGAGTTGTAGGGTTTCTCTATTTCCTGGTTGTAATTTTCGTAAATGTCATTTGTTATTTATTTGTTGTTTTGTTTTAATGTCTGATGTTATAAACAATTGCAGCAGGATTAAGCTTAAGCTTAAAAACAAGACAGTACACAAAAACGATGAATGATTAAATTATTAGCAAAGCTTAAATTTAGGAGTTAACTAGTAGATTTGCGAAAATGTCAGACTTAGTTCCATTTTTGGCCACAACTTTTTATATTGACATCCTGCATCATCTTCTTTTATGGCACTAAAATTTTTAGAGGTTTTGGTCTGTGAAAGACTTGATTTTACCCGTAGCAGCATAGTCAGATCGCAAGACGCAATGAACACTTTTGAGATCTCAGCTACGCTAACCAGCCTTATCAAAATGGCAATAACCAACATCAAATACCGAAAGCAGGTGAATAGTAAACTTAAAGGATCTGCGATAGGCCTGTTGCCTGTTTTCTTCGGAGGTCAGATCCTGGCATCATCGGTTTGAGGCTCTCCTATGCACCAGATCCCGTCCAAAACTCACTGGTAGAAAATGCTCTTTGAAGGCCTAGAAGTTGTTTGGAGTCAGAGCTCGAGAAGCTAAACGGGCGAAGGCCAAAATAGGGCCTATCTCTCCAAAATTTGTTTGCGTTTGTGGTTCCTCTCCTTTCCCGCCCCAGTACCCAGTCTTCTACTTCTATGTCTCTATAGTTTCCTCTCTCTCTCCCACACACACACACACACTCACGGACGCCCATTCGCCGGCCAATGTTGTTGAATGTGGGAAAGTATTACACTCCATCCTAGAACACGAAATGTGCTCGAAATGCAATGGGGCTGCCGAATGTGGTGGCCGCCGCCGAAGCCGCTCGCGGTGGCATTCGCGCGAACTGCAGCGTTTTGACTTTGAAATGACCGTGAATTGGGCGAGGGTAACGACCGGGTCCCGGGGCACAAAACGCACAACCGGCGTAAGGCATCGTCCCATGTGTGCGGATGGTGGTGGAAAGGCAACACCACCAAAGGGAAACCAAACAACACAGAAACCATTCCTCCCGGGGTGTCCATGGTGTGCGTACGCAATGTTTGTGTGTGCCGGTGCGCGTATGCGTTTTTCGGGATGCGTTTGTGCGTCTTGCTTCCGCCCTTGTTTGCTGTATTCATTCCAGCACACGCTACCACACTGCGTTCTATGGGCACACACATCCTTCGCACTCTGCCGTCCGTCCCCTTCGCTTGTGGCACCGGTTCGCCCACACGCCAGCACCAATACAGACGAGTGCGATCTTAAGGGCAAAAACGAACCTATCTACCCATCATGATCATCATCGTCATCATCGGCAGCGTCATCATTGTGATCAACATTTCAAACTAAGAGAAAAAAGACCGAAAAACTCGGCAGCCCTTGCAGTTACTTGCATTGGATTCTAGGCTATTGGTGCGGATCGACGGGCGGTGCGCGAGCGGGATGTCCAGAACTCGGCAAAAGTGAGTTACAAAACGCACCCGAACGAACGAACGATAGGAGGTAATGAAACGCAGGAAGATGATAAGGGAATAGAAAAATGCGGGCGAGTTGTAGGGTTTCTCTATTTCCTGGTTGTAATAAGCTTATTATTTTCGTAAATGTCATTTGTTGTTTAACTGTTGTTTTGTTTTAATGCCTGATGTTGCATGCAATTGCAGCAGGCTTTCCAATTAAGCTTAAGAAGAAGACAGTACACAAAAATGATGAATGATTTAATTGTTACCAAAGCTTAAATTTAGGAGTCAACTAGTTGATTTGGAAAAATGTCAAACTTAGTTCCATTTTTGGCCACAACTTTTTATATTGACATTCTACATCATCTTCTTTTATGGCACTAAAATTTTTAGAGGTTTTGGTCTGTGAAAGACTTGATTTTACCCGTAGCAGCATAGTCAGATCGCAAGACGCAATGAACACTTTTGAGATCTCAGCTACGCTAACCAGCCTTATCAAAATGGCAATAACCAACATCAAATACCGAAAGCAGGTGAATAGTAAACTTAAAGGATCTGCGATAGGCCTGTTGCCTGTTTTCTTCGGAGGTCAGATCCTGGCATCATCGGTTTGAGGCTCTCCTATGCACCAGATCCCGTCCAAAACTCACTGGTAGAAAATGCTCTTTGAAGGCCTAGAAGTTGTTTGGAGTCCTAAGACATCGAATCTGTTGTTGTCTTTACCAGAGATACAGGTCAAGCGTGGCTTCTAATGTTCTCTCATACGAAGTCCCCCTAATACTTGAAGTACCCGGGACCCAGGACACAGGAAGTGCTGGCACCCTCGAAAGCCTGCGGGCCTCAAGCATCTGCTTATTTGGCTAGATACTAAACTGACGAATTCCTCTAAGCGGCGTTAGAGAGGAAGGTGCTTAGAAGCATAAAAGGACAATGAATGAGCTGCTACAAAATCGAGTTCTACGGTGCTTGCATCATTTACTACACAACGCTCTCACCGGAGCCTCATGAAAATGACACCGGACAACTGTGCCTGTAAAGTCTTTTAGACCGTCTACGTAGATAGAGGAGGAATGGTAGGTCAAATCTGAGATGGAGTGAAGAGATGGAATCAGAAAGGCTAGAATATTGGATTAGTCAAGTAAGGACTGTTAGTTTGTGATAAATTGCTTACAGCGAATCTAAACTACAAGCAAGATCTCCGGAGAGACAGCATGGAAGTATACGTAGAATGGAACCCCTGCATCTCTGCTAGCTATCTGCAAGAAGTACGCGATGCAATAAGAATAGAATGAATGAGAGAAAAACAGACAGAACAGCAATTGATGCATCGAGTGGCAAAACAGGAATTCTAGTTAGACCTCTAGAGATTCAAACCTTTGCTGGGCAGTTATAAAACTGGTGCCTGTACCACTGGGCACAACGGGCAAGTGTTTTGAGCCCCGCCAGTCTGGCAGTTTGAAAGAAAAGATATGTTGTACTCTTTTCATTTTCTCTCTTCCCAATGTTTCTAGCTTTCTTAGCAGAATGTTACCATCGTAGTGCCGTGGTGTACGCTGGTGTCTAGGTTCTGGTTCTTTTTCGAGACGGTGCGGACGCGTTTGGATTTGGCAGTCTCCTCCATTCTCTGTGGACTTTTCGCGCCGCATCATCCAAAAACGCGGCCACTCCTAGAGATATCCGATCCCACCGAGCGTCTATCTCCTATCTGTTTCTCTGTTTACCTCTTTTCTCTGGTGTCCCTCCGCGAGGCCTCCCTGCGCTCGTGCGAACGATTGCAATCGTGGATGACGATGCTGTTTGGGGTTTTCTTTTCACGAGGTTTTATGACTGCGGCTGCTCGTTGCTGCTGTTGTTGTTGATGATGTTGATGAAGTTTGCCTAAACGGGGGGTAAATTTTGGGCTATCTGCAACTGCACGATCGGTGGAAGAGGCGGTGAGCATCATGGAAGGGAGAAACTATCGCCACAGAAGGAGGCCATGACTGGTTCGCATACGATCGCGGTTTGAATGTTTGACAATTCTGCTGCACGCTGCACGACCGTGGAAATGTGGGAGAGGAAAACGGGGAATGAGGAAGGAAGGTTTACGCAAGGTAAAGGAAGGCGCGACGGGACAGTTTACATAACTTTTTAACATTCTATAGACCCGTGGGTTGAGAAAAAAAGCAGGCTTACAAAAGGAAGAACAAGCGTGCAGAGAATGGAAAGGGAAAATTAAAACTTTGACAATCTCCGAAATGTGACGGCGGCATTCATTTGCTTTGTCAAGGATCGGTAGGGCATTGCTGAGGGTTGCCATGAAAATGGATCGTGCTTAGTGTGAGGTGGTGACCGGTTTGCTTAAATACCTGATGACAAATTGGGAAAGGGATGGGATTACGGGTTTGAAATGAATTCGACTCTTCAGTGCAGTTTTATAAAACAAATATTCTAATTTATGTTTTTGGTTTGTTAACCAACATGAGTTACTGTTATGCATCATCTCAAACAACGATAATAAAACACTGTTACATGCACTAATTCGATAGAATTTCTATACTTCGTTTGCGGAATCAAATGAAATGCTCTACTGCATGCCTGCCATTTTTGGCTTATTGTTACCGCATAGTTGGATAGTCAGTCCTCACTATGGGGGAACGGCCCAGATGAGACTTGAACCCCGGTCCTGCCGTGTGAAGGCCGGCACCGCTGTCGCATCAACCACCGGGCCGCCCGGTGATGAAATGATCATTTTACTTAAATTTCAAAACCAAAATGCTATTTTTTTTCTGAAACACTATAATTATTATAATGAGTTACAAAATAAAACATATTGAGAGTTAAATTTACTTTAAACATAAGTCAACAAGTTTAGGATTATGAATAAAACAGGAATTAATAGCATTACATAGAGTACACAGCAATAGTGTCTTGAGAAACCGATTACATAGTTCTATTACTTGTAGTCTAGAAACCCTAAATCTATACACAATTTTCTTAAGTTTTATATAACTGATCGTCTATTTTTCTAGATTATTTGCTTTGTCAAACAGAAAAATTGATTAGAACAGGCAACGATCACATAACACTGCGAAGCAAAACTAACCTAAATTTTATGTATTTGTATTACTCTCCCGTTTCTAAAAATCCTTGATCAAAAACGATCCTTGTGAGGGACTTTTCGGATGATGGCGTCATCGGTGGAACGGGGAGAGAAAGGCCCGCAGTGGGAGTTTTCAAATGTTCCAAAATCTGACACGAAAGAAGGGGGAAAAACATGCCGAGGATCGAAAGAAATAATGGGCAAAATAAGAATGGACATAAATTTGTAGGTTTATTTTATTGCCCGAGCAGATACGGAACCCTCTCTCCAGTATTTCGTCCCGCTTAGATTACTTTCCCGGCCGTTCTATCCATCCAAAAAACAACTTGCCGAACCTAGATTCTCCACCAACAATCAGTGGAATCCCGAAATCTCCGCTGGCACGTCAGTTTTTTAGGCTCGGCGAAAAAAGGGTGAGATGCATTTTTAATTCCTTCTTCCATCTTTCGATTGTGTGTCCCTCTGTTCCTGTTCCTTGTGATCGGATCCAAAGGCATACCTAGGGGGATGACGATCGAGCAAGTTTTGGTGAATCGCTGCAAGTGCAAGTGCCACGCTATTCCTGTCCCTCGGGTTGGGAAACCTGTCGCGCAGGAACAGGCAGGAAGGAAGCCGCGACGCCGAGGACAAATGGAAGAAACATCGTGGCGGTCTCTAGACAAACACACACGCAAAACATGCGTGGAAATAGAATCAGTGTGAAGTAAGAAAAAGACGAGAAAAAGGATTGCTCGGACAGTGTTGCTGGAGCGGGCCGGTGGTATAAGGGGTAGCACCGAAGGGACTGGGGTCCAAATTCTAGGCGAGTGGGTCGAATCATGAGCCAGGAACAGGTTTTCTATTATTCGTTCCATCTTTTCCTCCATCCTTTGGTGGGTTTCGTGGTTTAACCCGAAAACAAAAAAAATCACAGACTCTCTAATTGGATTTTTTGCCCTTCCGTGGTTACAAGGTTATCTTCCTTCTTTTTTTTTGTTTGGTTGTTTCTCCACTACGTGTGCCCAATTTCTAGCCGCTCGGGAGATTGGTCATGTTTTGAAATGCACTGCTAACTGATGCTTTGTTCCAGTGCGTTCGTGTTCGTCTATTTTGAGAGGAATTCTTTCCGAGTAGAACACAGTGCAAGGATAAGAGAATGTATAAAATGGGCATAAGACTTTGGAGAACTGCTACGAGGGCTGAACATATCTACAACATCAACTGCTAAGGATAGAGTATGGTTTCGGTTCAACACTTGACTCGTTTGCGCAACAAAGTCAATAGCTGACTGTTGTGCAATGTTTGAGGATGCGGCATTTCCCTTGATGTTTTATTATATCCTGCTGCGATCGGTCCCTAGGAATTCGTTTCGCGCAATAAAACTCATCTATGGTGCAATTTTTATGGTGCTCCATATGTGGTGGCTTTGATGGAATAGACTTGTCTTGATAAATAAGATGAAATCCTGGTTTATATCGGCACGTGAAGTTAAGTAACAATGAAACGATATTTGTAGAATTTTATATCATTTATCTTTTGTGGCTGTCTGGTTTGGCCAGTTTTCTTAAACTTGAACTTCAGCATTATCTTGTTTTAGTATTATCTACTTGAAAAGAATCGAGTAAGGACATGAGTTTTGAGTTAAAAAAAATCCTCTTTCTTGCTACTGTACATCTCTATTTCCTTCACGATGTTGGTGGACTTGACTAAGAAGATTATCTGTAACTTGAATTGCGCATAACCAACCAGTAAGATCTGCTTATAGAGAGAACGCATTAGTTTTGAACCATGACCTGGCGTATTGGTGAGCTGTGCATTACTGACCGTACTATTCCAACATCGCCCAATACCATGTATGTACATCTCAAAAATTCTTGTGAAAAATCCAAGAATTAAGCTTCTGTTAAGTGATGTCGAAGCAAAGGCAAAAACGCACGGATGCCGCTACAGCCTCCAACGTGTCTGCTTGGGACCTCAAGTACATTAAATTGAACGAACAATTCCTATACATTCAACAAACGGTTTGGTACGGATCTTAACTTTGGGAAGATCATTCGTGGAACATTTCAATCTTCAAGCATCGTTTCGTTCCCTTGCTTCAGTCCATCGATGATGCAGCAATCAACAGTGAACCTTTCTTTTCTCGCATTGTTTGCCAACAGCCCAGTGCAGTGCATCGCAACTCTGGGCCACCGTTTTCCACTCCGCAGAATGCCCCTCGAACAACAATAGGGCTCTATACCAAACAAAAAAAAAACCCGGCCCCAAACCGAGCGAAACTTCCACCATCGAAGGTAAAGGCTATATCTTGGTTCCCAGTTCGTGAGTGAACGGTGCAAAAGGTGGTAGTTTGTGTGGGGGGGACGAACGAAGGCACCCAGCAAAAGCAACCGTGTTTATTTATTCAATTTAATTTAATTTTCACCATATCATTTCTCCCGGACCGGCCGGCAGTTTGGGCGGTTGTTGGTAGTCTCCACCGTCGATCGCCATTTAACACCGCGAGGTCTCTTCTCCTTTCGACTGTCGGTGGATTGTTTCTTGGGCCCGGTGTTGGTCAGTCTAGTCGGCAGTGCAGTGCTTTTCTATTCTGTGTTTTTAGTTCTCTCGTCGGTTCGTTTCATTGAATTCCTACAGCAGTACTTGGCCGTTTGATGGAATTAGTTTTCCGCCAGCGTCATTCTTGGCGCGTGACTGCTTAGTTTGTATGTGATTGGTACTCCCTATTCCGTTCGAATGCGCTGGGAGTAGCAATTGTAGTACTACAGCGAGAAATACTGAGAGTGTGAGCCTGTATTAAAACCATTTCTAACAATCATTGTCGAGAGATCGTATCTTACATAGGAATTCTTAAGCAATCAATCTTCAAAGCAACATTTAATGAAATTCTAAACAATTAGCATAGCTCTAAAATATGTAGTTTGAAGATATAAATTAAATGTTGCCACGAAATAGCTGGTCCGTGATGATACAAAACAAAACATACTCCCAACATAGGAGGTTTCTTGTCAACAGCATCAACTTATCGTGAGGCAATCTCTGGATTAGTTTCCCATACCATAGGTTTGATTACATCGTTAGAATCGCGCTAAGACGTCTGCTTCGAGACCAACACGAAAGGCAAGAAAAGTAACAAAGAAACCAACTCGCAAAGCACTAGGCCGCTGTGTGCGCTTTTCTGCAGCTGTCAGAAACCGTTTCCAATTTGGCTCACGAAAAACGGGAACACAAGCATAACCAGCAAACAGTGGGATAGCAAAACGCGTACGCCGCGCGTTGCTTAGGTGCCCTCGGATCCGGGACTTCACTTCACTGTAGGGCGGAATGTGGCTCTTTTCTGCGCACGGGAGCAACCTATTTTTAGTGCAGTTGCACTTGAGCGAACCCTCGCGCACGTGGAATGTAGGATGTAGGGGGCGCACGTTCCCTCCTGTGCCGGGAGTTGGCCTGCAATACCTGCTCCGGCTGCATTCGCATTTCCGTACGCCGGAACCGAGAGCAAGTTTTCGGGGCTTTTCTTATTTAGCCCAAAAGGAAACAATCAGCGATGATGAAGTGCTTTTCAGTTGCTCTATCTGCACCGCACCCATGCGCCCCGGACACAGACACAGCGAAAGATCTTGCATATGCACACACACCCTCGCAACAAAACCCTCGTGATCGTGATCGCGCACTGCTGCTACTACTGCTGCTCACTTCCGCAAAATTATTATTAGCTCTAATTTTTGAAACTCACGCCCTTGTTGTTCGCGTTCCAAGCTACTGCCGATGCCCGTTGCTTTCTGGCTGTGCGTTTTTTTTTTCGATACGCACAACTTCGTCGCTTTTTTGTGTGGGTCGGTTGGCGTGAAAGAAAGAGCGAGAGAAGGAAAGCGAGATTGCGATGGAACATTATCAGGTTCGTTGCGATTTAATGTTCTTTCGCTTTCGCTGCTTTGCGCACATTTGTGCGTGGCCGGCGTATGTGTGTATTTTTTAAGTTCATTATTTTTGTGTCTATTCTCCCTTCCCTGTTGGCTAAAAAAACAGACACACACACACACACGAACGTGAGCCTGCTGCTGTTTCCGGTTCGAATCGCACCGGAACACACTCAGGGCTTGCCGTGTGGAGCACGATACGCGTGATGGACTTGCGCGAAGTGGTGCGTTTTTTTTTTTCAACCAGATCAGACCGCAATTTGTGCATTTTTCATGTGCAGTTTGGAAGCGGGTGGAACTTGATGCTGACCGGGAGAAGCAATGAGCGCAGAGGGAAATAAATTCCGGGAAAAGTCGGCAACGTTAGGCTGAGGAAGCGCGAAGGGGCACGGCAACCGGCTGACTAGGGCAAATGACGATCGTACGAGGGCGTGCAGCGGAAAAGCGGGAAAACCACGAAAATCCCACGCATGGTTGGCGGCCGCCATCGTTTACGCTGTGCTGGTGTGTTGGTGTAAACTGCATGCATATATGCCGAAATTAAAATTCTACCCATTTGTGGATATTTTCAACGGTTGGCAACGACAGGAGGCCAAATGCGATGTGGGGGAGCAAACGCATCAGAAGAGTGAAAACCAGAGATAGAGGGAACGAATTTTTGGCAGTTTGAAATCGTTGAGGGTTGTTATGACTTGGTTGACACAAACTATGATAGTTTAGTTTGTGGTTGAAAATGTTTTATGTGTGAAATTAATATAAAACAGCTTCTAAAGTATTGGTTTTGTCGTAAAATTTAAAATGGGTTTAAATGAAAATCTTCGTAACAGTTAGTATGGATCAGGATAGCAAGTTTTGTAAAGAATGTTAGACTAGTTTTAAGTACTCAAAAATAATCTAGATGTTTAAAATTAAGTAGTATGTTGCAATTATTTTCATGTTTACATCTTCTCAGAAGTTTTCTTTAACTCTTACAACTTTGATGTACTTAGCACACACAATGTATTTGTCGAGTTAATTCATCCATGAAAAACATGAAAGAAGAAACTGACGGCAGAAGAAACACAAGAAGAACCTTAAAAACAGGAGTCCAGATGCCCGCATCAAATCTTATAACAACATTCATAAAATTTATAATGAAAAATGCTATAGTTAGATGAATTTCTTCTCTACAGAAAGTCTACCAACGAGTCCAGATCGTTTTGATCCAGATTAAGACGTATATCAGATTGTTTTAATGAGAGTTGGCAGATGCGATAACGGAGCCGGTATTCATATGGCATGACCGGATATCGAATCCCGTCTAGTCTGTCTATCCGTGCGCAGGACTCATCATCCAGTTACGGGTAAATAATCAAGTGGATGAAACCAAAATTGACAGGCCAAGAGCTTTCAAGGTTGCAGCATCAAAGAAGAAGTCCTAACTAGATATTTATTTTATCTGGATTTACCAATCAACTTCAAGAATTGGAATCCACAAACGTTCATGGTAGTTGATACTTAATCAGGTCCAATGAAGGACTTTGCGCCTGATTACAATCTCCCGACATGGAGCGATTTGCGAAAGACAGAAAAAAAATTCAAAATTAGTTCTGTTTTTTTGGCTGTTCTGATTAAGTTCATTCAGCCATTCGTTTTGCAGCTGCTGGAGAAATTTTAAACCAAAATTTTAGATGTCTTAAGCTAACTTCTTAGTATTTATCTTGAGTAAGGTTGCTGCGTAAGTTTTCATAATTATTGGATTACGAAGAACCAACCGATACCGATATATCCAACCTCAATAGAACTGCACACCAAATCTTACGAATAAATGACAACAAATCACATAGATTATATCCATAAAATTTAATAAACATACAGTTCGTTATGGAGCGTTTACATTTCTGACGTGGTCAAATGTGTCTATCAGGAAAGAGAAGGATCGCGTTGACATAAAGGACTTTTCATCATCCCCTCAGTGCAGAAAACATTTGAGATCTTGAGAAATGCTTGTATCGCACAAATATTACATTGAAAATGTAAATTTTTAGAGCAAACATGATCAAACTTAATTAGACATGGGGAATTTGCTTAACAAATTTTAAGGTATCTTAACAGATAACAGGCATTTTAAAAATATCACAAAAATGCTGTTAAAGGTGGTGGTAGATGTAAAACTACTCCTAACTGACATTTGCATATCTTTGCCACCTCATCGCATGCTCATAAAATGTGAAACGCAACGCATCGAATCACGTGTCACGGAACAGGCATAATCCTGCCGGTGCATTATACCGGCTGCTCTTCCCCAAACGTTCTAAAAATCAATCAGATCAACCTATAAAATATCCAAAAATAAATCAACACCAAACCGCACAAACCCCTTGGCCAATGGCAGTGACCATGAAAGTGAAGCAGATGCAGCACCCTGCATTTTGTCTCGCATGACCAGGAGAGTCGGCTCCGGTCGGCTAAAGGTGAACCTTCTTCAGCCGGAAGAAAAATGTTAGATTTGTCACTGTGACACCGAAAATGTGTGCCCCGTTCGTGCGAAGGCAAGAACACCAAATCCACCCACACGGAAAAGAAGGTGTGTTGCCGGAGGTGGTTAAGAATTTCTGGCTTTCAGCTTCTTCATTCTCCAGCCAAAAAAGCATTCGCGTTGCCGCCATTCCATCTTTCGAAAACTGTCATCGATCGAACGAAACGGGAATGGAAAATCTGTTGGTGTAGGACCGGGATTTCTGTTCTGCCGCATTTCCAACGTTGCAGGCAGGCAGCGGTCGACGCATCCGAGAAAACGAACGGGATCTTGAAACAAAAAACATTTCCATTGCTATTCATTAGCAAAACCCAAATGCACTGGCGAGAGTTTTATGGTCGAATCAATTGGAATTAAATTACATCTAACTGGGTCTGAGCTTCACTTGTGGGTGTACTAGAAACTGGGTGTACTAGAGTGAGGTTGATGATGCTTTTAATATCCTATCGAATATACTTAACAAGTGTAGATTGGACCAAGAATTGGACGTTTCAATTGGGAATTGCCAATTTATCCCAAATTTTTCTAGTAACAAATTCTCTGGTAACAAGCTAACCTTCTCATATATCGAATTACTTTCAGAATGTCTCACCAAGTATGGACCTCCAAAGAGCTTTCAAAACCGGCACAACCAACCAGTGTTCCAAAGCCATGAGCATGCTGCAAATACGATCCACGAACGCACCGTGTGCAGCGAATCTAAAATGTCTGCCCGTTGATGCGCGTCCGCCATTACGCGTCCGCCAAACGCAGCGCCGACGAGTCACGTTAAAAAAAGGGCCCCTGTAGCGAACCCAGCACTATCATGGCGCGCATTCTGGGTACCGGGGAAGAAGCCGTATTCCGAATTTTAAGATGCACCCACCAAACGGGTAAGGGACAGAAGCGAGGCAAGAGAGCGAGGGAGACACCGCGTTCTCCTTCCCACTGACCCGCTTGTGTTTAGTTTGCGCATCCGCATGGCCTTTGCGCGTACGCACGTTCGTATGTATGTGTGTGTGCGTGTGTACGCATCGCGTTTCTGGTTTTATTCGTTTTCCCTTTTTTCGCCTATCTTGGCTAGTCCTTCTGGTTTGTTCGTCCCATTCCCTCTTACCCCCCGTCAACCGCGGACGCTCCATCGCTCGCTACGCACCGGCGAGAAGCCAAAGCAAGAGATACGCAACCACGGCTCAGCGCGGCCTCATACGTGCACGCAGTCGCGCTCGCGGTCTAATCGCGCTTTCCGTCATTTTGTCGCGCATCAGGCTTCGTTTCTGCCGTCTCGTTTGGCTCCCGGGGCTCTGCTGGCTGGCTTCTCTCCTGCTTCGCTTTTAATCTTCGCGTTCGCATTATTTATTGCCCAGTGTGCTCCGGCCAGCCGCAAAAGGGACGAACATCCCCGCACGTTGCCGCAACAATCGTTGCCGAAGAAAAATGCCCAAAAAGAAAACATATTCTACCGGGAGAATCGTGTTGCGTTGAAGAGGAGGCTCCCGTTCACCCCGTCACCTGACTTTACCTCGGCACCTTCCTCCACCTGCCCCTCTGACATGCGTGGGCTATATGCGTATGCGAGAGTTCCGCCTTAACGTTGCGCACATTCAATCCGCGCTCGGAAAGCAAAAGCCCCGACGATGCCCCGATGAGAGTGGAGAATCGAAAAATAGGAAAAGGCAGAAAAATGAACGTCTCTACATACTAATAGAATCCATACGCGCGTACCATGCACACGCACAGACGCCGAAGAAGCCAAACGACGCCAATGACATTAAACACCATCGGTCGCGTATCGCGTCACCACCACGCTGCGTGCACGCATGCATTCTTGCCCTTTGTCTTTCGTCCACCACACACCCTGCCTGGGATCACAGCCCAAAGCAGCGAGGGTAAACGAGTTCTTAAGATGCGCGCAACGACAACGATTTCCATGTCGCGCGTTCTCGCGATCCCCTTACCGATGCGTCGACCGCTGCCTGCCTGCAACGTTGGAAATGCGGCAGAACAGAAATCCCGGTCCTACACCAACAGATTTTCCATTCCCGTTTCGTTCGATCGATGACAGTTTTCGAAAGATGGAATGGCGGCAACGCGAATGCTTTATTGGCTGGAGAATGAAGAAGCTGAAAGCCAGAAATTCTTAACCACCTCCGGCAACACACCTTCTTTTCCGTGTGGGTGGATTTGGTGTTCTTGCCTTCGCACGAACGGGGCACACATTTTCGGTGTCACAGTGACAAATCTAACATTTTTCTTCCGGCTGAAGACGGTTCACCTTTAGTCGACCGGAGCCGACTCTCCTGGTCATGCGAGACAAAATGCAGGGTGCTGCATCTGCTTCACTTTCATGGTCACTGCCATTGGCCAAGGGGTTTGTGCGGTTTGGTGTTGATTTATTTTTGGATATTTTATAGGTTGATCTGATTGATTTTTAGAACGTTTGGGGAAGAGCAGCCGGTATAATGCACCGGCAGGATTATGCCTGTTCCGTGACACGTGATTCGATGCGTTGCGTTTCACATTTTATGACTGCGCGGTTTTGCTTGCGCTTATTTTTAACAAACAAAAAAGGGGGAAAACGCTTGCACGGGAAACTGTATACAAACATGTGCGTGGGGTGGAGTAAAAGCTGAGGAAAGAAGCACGAGGAGGCAAGCGCAACAAAATGCACACCCGAAATGCATCCGGCCATTGGCAAACGCGCAACGGGTTGTAGCGCGCATCGCGGGTGTCTGCAATTGAAGTGTGTGCGGCCGCTGAAAATAGCTCCGTTCCGTTCAGGTTCTAGATTGGGAAGTCTGCGGCTAGGAGTTGGTTCTGCCGATGTGAATAAACTCTTTACTGTAAACAATCGCAACCGGCCGTAGGGTTGTGGATGTTAAGCGGTTTGGGTATGGTTTGTCTTGAGATTCGTTTGAAGATCGGTTGTTGCGGAGGCGAGGAAGATAGTATGGATTTAAAATTAAACGTAAGAACTCGCTTCGAAAGGTTAATTACACAATTTGTGAAGGCGGACGAGCGAATAAACGTGAAGTGAATGAACTAATAGGTGGTGCATGCATGCATAATTGTTTGGCAGGTGTAATACACAACGCCTCTATAATTACTGCTATAGACGAGAGTAATGGCGAGATTGATATAAAATAATTAAATTAACTACATCTTTTCGTAGTTTTGTTTTGTTCTACTTGATGGAGATTTTAGTTCAAACAAGCAGTATTGTGCAGTTGATTATGATAGAATTGATGTTTTGCAACATAGACTACATTTTGAGCAAATGTTGCTTTGGAAATGTAGTTTTCAATTGTCCGAGTGACACATCTTAAAACTTTCTGCAGTTACTTTACGTCAGAAATTAGTTGAAATCAAAATAATAAAGATCATATCAACATCCTCGATTTTAATACATTTTATCACAGTTTGAAGATAATGTGCAATGAGATTTAACTTGAGAATAAAGAATGTGAGGTAAATGTAGTTGTAATCATGCTGTAGCTTAATTTGATAAAAAAAGATTTCTTCTTTTCGTAGTGTCATAGACTACGACCTCGAGAGGATTTAATCTAACGGAAAAAGCATGATGATCTTGACATGATGATGTCAAACGTCAGGACTGTCAGAGGTGCTTTGCGAGTGATAAGATAGCATGATCAATGCTATGCTTTACTATTACCAGAATTGATCGCTAGTTGGGATGAATACTTCTAGCTCGCTGAGAAATATTTCGCGAGCATCATGAAAGTGCAAGCTTGATTATCATAGATATAATCTTAGATTACAGGCACACACAATTTATTTATATGTAATTGATTATTAAAAATATTTCATTTATAGAAAGTTGGAGGGATTCAATACTGCTGATGAAATTCCCTAATTCAAACTATCAGAAATAGAACAGGTGTTCATGTAGGGCTACGCCCAATTCGACGACCATTTGCTAATATGAAGTGATCGAAATCAAATCCTATTTAGTCCTTTTCTTCACACGTAGAATAGACGTTTCGTCTATGGCTAAATCAAGTGAAGGAAGTCTGAAATCGAAGATTTAGTGAGTAATTGATAAAATCACAATAATGTATCTTAGGTGCCATTCAAACAAGTTTTCTAATAGGCAAAAATAAGAAAGTGAAGAAGTAGAAATGAATGAAGGGAATAAAAAGAATATATTTAAAATGCAAACTTCAATTCTGATACAATTAAATGATGTTTCGAACAAAAAAAAATGCAATCGCACAGCTAGTCCACAGTAGCAACTGTCTTTCCAAATAAGGGAAAAAATGGACCAAGCAAAAGTCAACTAACGATTGGCACAAGATGATACAAATTCCCACCAGTCTCGCCGAGCGGATGCTGTTACATGTCTCAAGCAAAAATGCTTTTAGCGATAAGATACGTTTACAAGAAACATATGGCTCACGTGTGAGTGTGTGTGTGTGTGTCTGCATGTGGGGGTATGGGTAAGTAGAAGCGTCTAATCGAGCCTTTTTCGCCAGGACACGGAGTAGTGATAGGTACGAAAAGTCATAAAAAGTCGGCGTATCCTTCAGACCGGAGGGCAAAGAGTGATGTGCACGGATGCGCAAGAGGCATGTTTCCCTCAAATTGAACATTTTCACATGGTACCGAAGGAAACGAGAGAGAGAGAGAGAGAGAAAAAAAAAGAACAGAAAAAGCGAGCGTAGGCAAAACCCCGAAGTTAATGACGTTACGAAAACGAAAACGAACGACCTGCGAAAGGATCGGCGCATCCTCCTCCCCTAAGGATCCTATCTACGCAAGTTGCGCAAGCTGATCGCAAATGTGCATGTCTTCGAGAGCATGGGAAAACGAATCGTACGGTCATGGGGGAAAAAAATGTGCACTTCACTCGCGTTGCACATTTTCCATTTCGTTCGCTTATTGCTCTTTTCTTCCTTCTTGTGCCTGTTTGTTTCGTTTGCTGCTTTTGGTGGTCAGGTGCAGCTGCAAAAGTTTGAGCAACGGTTCGTGTTGCGCAAACGGCAACGCAACGTATCCTGTGGGAGCGTTCAACGCTTTCCTGCTTCCTCTGCCGTCTCGATCTTTGCCCCGTACCACACTAATGCGATGCCTTTTTAGCTTTTACGAGTGCAGTTCGCTTCCTTTTTGGTGTTGATTTTTCGTTGCCGAACAACGAAAGGTTAGAATGCTTTTTTAGGACGCGTTGCGCAATTTGAGATTTCAACACGTTGTTGCTTTTCTTAGCACATGGTTTGAAATGATGCGATCGTACAGAAGAAAAAAAAACACAGAATCAACAACGGCAGAGAGCAGAGTGTGTGCGTGTAGGGATAATTCGTAAGAAATGAATTTGAATGTGCGTAGAATATAATGTGTGCCGTTTGTACACGAAACTAACTGCCAACAGCGTCGTCCAATTGCCTACAGTGACTGACTCGCGGGCAAAAGTTGTCATTTGTTTATTGTTTTAACTTCCACGTTTCTTTCGCGTTCGGTATAAACAAACTCCCAAAAGTTCGAAACATAAAAAGGGAAATCGCCGCCAAAAGTCTTAAGAATCGGATCGTCCCCGGTTTCGGAACCCGCCGCATCCCCGTCATTTAGCTTGCGATGCACGAACCACGATAACTGCATCGGTGAAGATACGAAATATCTACCAACACCGAAAGCCAAAGCGTACAACAGTCAAGCGCGTCCAGGATGGCGGCATCATGTCGGCGGCACTTGCTTAAATGACTTGCGTCTGGGCAAAGTCGTGCATGCGTTTCTTATATCGTGCAAGGGTGTAAGCGTGTGTGTGTGTGTGTGAGTGTGTATCAATGGCGCTACCTTCCGGACCACCCGTACGCAAACGCAATATACGCCAACGATCAAGGGAAGAGTTGGCTCGGTGGATTATTACTATATATCGCCAATCGCGGGTTTCATCACCGACTTGTTCGTGAGGCTTTCCGACTTGTTCGTGGTTTGAGCAGTGAACGATTGGGAAAGGTCTTCCTGTGCGTCAACCTGTGATACAGATCTCAATACCGTTTCCGGCAGGTCAACAATGGCTTGGCAAGCTCGCACACTCGTATTATGGCTCTATGCGACATCAGAGTTGCATCTAACGAAAGGCAAGAAGATCGGAAAACCAGGAGGAAAAGCACAATAAAAACAAACGGAAGGAAGGAAATGAAAAGGTGTGTAACTGTTTCATTCACTCGACGGGTATACGTTTTTCAAGTGATCATTCTTCCCGGAGCGATTCATCAATCATCGATTTCATTAGGAAACGGGAATCGAACAAAGCGCAGACAATTAGGGAAGAGAAACGTCGAAATGCATTCGTATTCGTAAGTTGATGCATGGAACGAGCGACATGGAAAGTACTAATTTAATCATAATATAATCGATCTTCACGTAAAACACTGTACACGGGAAGGAGTTGGGTAGGTAAAAGATCATTCAAGATCGATGTCTAGCTTAGACAGGTGTTTGAATAACTGACAACTGTCAATGCGATAACATACACATCGTTACAACGTACGGAATTTGATGTGGTTTTATTTTGCAGACAAATTCTATAAGCAGATCATCGATTTAGATCAGGGAGTCTCAAATAGAAATTATGTAGATCAGTTTTCGTCAAAGATGGAGATGGAGTGGGTACCATCTTTTTCAATTCGTTGTTTGGCCAAATAGATGTCGTTTCTGCCCGGTTGGTCCAGACTTATTGATACATCGTAGTTGAATAGTCAATGCTCTGTCACTTGGATCCAATTTTCACAACTGTTGCTCGGCCTCTGCCGTACAACGGTCAGTCGCGAAGGTAACTGGCCACTCGTTGTCACCAGACTCCGATCGACAAGAATGGCCCGGCTTGACGCAGCTCGGCTGGGACGCGATAAAGCTTTCTAGTGATAGAGCCTGGGATTTTCTCGTTAATTTCTGCTATATATAGTGCAGAACATTATTGACTAAATGGAATCTGGCCCTATCAGAGGTAAGTCAGAATGTATTTCAATGTTTTCAAGATGTTGTTTAAACATTGTTAAAAATTTGATGGCAATTTTCATTTCTTCTCACTACGAAATAGTATGCCATATTAACATTTGGATTGCCAGTTTCTTCTTTAGCTGACAAGCTTCAGCCAAAGTTTACTGCAACATACAAACATTAAGGGCGAATAATGGACACTTGAGTTGGAAACAATACATGAATTGTTTTATCGATCTTTTCTTTCTTCTGCCCTGCACAAGATCTAGCCCTTAACAACCCTAACATCAAGAAGCTGCCCAGCCTTTTTTCCACACAATCACTCTCTTCGCAAGCCACAAAAAATCATCCCAGTTTGATCGCACATCAGGCTACCAAAATACACAATCCATAAAACTGTGTCCTTTCCGATGACCACTCCAAACGCGACAGTCCGCAGGATTGAAACTCAGGGGTAGACGGATGTCACTTGCAAACGTACCGTGTCTGTGTGATTGTGGAACCTGTGCCTGCCTGATTTATGATCGTGCATGGCGACTGATTGTAGTGAAATGAAAGAATGAATAAAAACCTTCCCAAGCCAAACAAATTGTAAAAGCACACACACATGTATTCCTTTTTTCCCGCGGAGACACATTCGCTCGGGGAAGTTGAAATAGCGTGTGATTTCTAACGTCCATTGCTGAAGGAGGATATGGAAGGGTGTAGTGCAGGAAAGGATGACCAACGCATGATCGTTTTTTTTTTGGATGATCGCGGAAGGTTCACTTCGAGAGGAAAGATAAAATAACAATCTTTCCTTCTTAATGTCTCCTCGTCGTAAAGTCACTGCTTGCTGGGGGAGCAGAGCTTGCAGGGCCTAGTGTGGAAGAGGAAGAAACGGAAAGAAGACACACATCGAAGCAAAAGGATGAAAAGGCAAAATCAGGTTCTGTCCACTTGTTCGCCGTACTGCAGTGCGGAAAGGGACGGACGGTGCGATTCAAGGGGAGGATGATAAAAATTACACCTCCATCAACAATGCCCACCGAAAGGATACCGAAGAGAGCATCGAGGGTGAGGGCTAGAGGATGGGCACGCTAGATAAAGTCGGGGAAAAACATAAAAGATTTCGAACGTGCAGGAGTGGTCCCTTAGCTCGATCACAATCCGAACCAACCGAAAACGTTCGAACGCGCAAAAGGGACATAAGGGATCCTTTCGATTATTTGATCGTACGAATAAAATCTCGAAACCTAGCATTCGGTGAGGTGAAGCTAGGAGGTGATGGAAGAAACCCGGACAAAAGTGCGTACGAAAACAGGTACGAATAAAATATATTGGATAAAAGGGATATTACGTTTATTCGTAACCTTCGCTTTTCTTTCCGAAATTCTTCCATTTCACCACCGCAAGGAATCAAACTTGCTACGGTCAGATCACGCTTCACCAAGTGGAATTTTTTCATGGGTGCAGCAAGCGTTCGAAGAGTGTGTGTACGTTTTTTCTTGTTTTCAAAATCGTTTTCTTAGGACCTGTCGGTTGCTTGAGCAGTGTCCCTTTTTCTAGCTTGCTTTGGAATAGAACAACAATAAAAACAGCATTACTCTATCGAGCTATAGTTGGCCTTGAATTCGGGATCGGTATCGCGAGGATCCGTGGGAATAGAAAATCCCACGCCTCCTACTCTGTACGATCCGGCATGGCCCGATCGTGATCGCAATCTGTTGCGCACCGCATGCGAAAGGGAACCAGCGATTTTATTTGGTGATTTTTACCCTCTGGCTCGGGTTGAATAAGTTCAATACCGCCTCACGCATCCAAAGTTTTGGATGCTTTTGTGTTCCCTGTTTGCTCGATCGGTTCGGTCGGTTTTGATTTGCAACGGGAATAAAAATGAAGCCGAAAAAATAGAACGATGTTTAATGTTTTGCCCACTTTTTCTTTACTCTGGTTGAGTTCTGGAAAAAGGTCGGAAATGCACACGCGCATATTGATGTGCATTATAGCGCGGATAAATAAATTCACCCATTGCATGTCGCGAGCATAAACGTGTTCGATTGAAAGAAAAATCTGCTCGGTTGAGGGACGCTTACCAACAGTAAATAATTTCTCGATCGGGTTTAAAGATATTCTGCCAAAGGTGTAAAGACTTTGGTTTCAGGATCTCTTCACTGTTGCTTATTTATCTTTTTCTTCTTATTCACACAATGTATCTTGCTTTATCCAGATTCTTCGTCTAATGTTGGGCGCAAGCGTTTTGATTCGCCCATCGTGTTTTTATATCGTGAGAACTTCACACATTCACCACAAACGCAGGTGACAGTTTTTGCCGGTTCTGCGTACGATGGCGTAGAGCGCGTTGGAGGGATTGGACGGATTGCATTCGATCGCATCCTGATCCGGTTATGTATGCAGCACAATCGAGAAGTCAGGTTTTGATTTTAATCGCTACCAAAGAGACCTTCGGAAAGGACGATGCAGAACCTTTTTTTTTTGGGTATTGTGGGAATATGTGTTTTTGTGTGTCGTTTTGTACCGAACACAATAACTAAAACAGTTACACGTAGAATTGATACAGAGTTAGGATCTGCAAAGGATTAATATCACCAATTTAGTGAGAGATATCTAGGAGCTAAGCGTAGATGATCGCAAATCGCCTAACCAAGAGTTTGAAGATTTTATTTTTTATGACAATAATTAAGTACAGTTTGGTATACAGTACTTTTTATCGGTCCACACATTAGTATTGAAGATCAGGCAGGAATCCTGAAGTTGTGGTGCAGAAAACACAAAAAGTCTTTTAAGGCCTATAATAACGCCTTTATACTTCATCTAGTTGAACCCATTGTTTGAGCAATGTTTGGAACTCACAAATTGAGAGTAGATGGTCCTGAGCTCGAGTCCAATCATACACAGATTGGCGTCAGCATGGCTTCACTTTAGAAACGTTTGCTACTCTTTTCTAACCTCCAATGTTGTTCATTAAAAAGCATTCTTACATTTTTGTCATTTAGAGACAAAATAGCGTTGTTGAAATCCTTACACGATCCCAAGCGTTCTAGTGTAATATAAATACTTAGCAAGAACAATGTCTATTGAACTGTATTAAAACAGATCGGGTTTAAAAATCAGCACTTCAAAAAATTCAAGGATATCCCTTCAAGGATTCAACCTTTCAAGGATATTTTTCTTGATAGATTTTCCAGAGATCTGTCGTCGTAACCAGCAAAATTTCGTTAAATCGTTCCGAAAAAATAATCTTAATTGCGTGTATAAGCTTGCCACCGATCGCTTCCAAAGCATATGCACTTGTCACACGAATAGCACACTGATATCAATCATCATCATTCACAATTACACTGTCACTGCCATTTCACACTTGTCCGCCACAGCTGTCGATGTCCTTTTTTCGATGGAGTGTACCTAATAATCCACATGGGTTTGGTGTTTCGGATGGCTTTCGGATGAGTTTCGGATGGGGTACTTTCGGATGTCACCGTGCGTTGGTAGCAGCACCAGCAGCCGATCCGCTCCACTCGGACGCCAGCATGCGAATGGCAAAAAGAAAGGTCTCTCCTCCGTGGGGTTGGTTGTTTTCTGCAAAGTGTAGTGCAAATGTTGGGCTTTAAGCTAGGCCAAGCACGCACAACCGCCCCAGAGCACGATCGCAAGTCGAATGCGCAGGCGATCGGCCACTCGGTCAACCAGAAGGGGAGCCTATTGCGAATTCGGGTTCGCTGAATTTCGCCAGTTTGCGAAGATTTTCGCACTCACGCACTTTTCGAACATGGCAAAAGAGGGGATCCTTCGCTATCCTGCTTTGACACGGTAGAAAGTACCCGGCCGGGAAAGAGCGAACGGTTCGCACACACACGCAATTAGGTTTTCCCCCCACGGTTTCCATTTTTGTCTGTTTGCGAATCGTGGTTTCGCGAATCTTCGGGTCGACAATGGTGAGGGAATTTGCTTTTTTGTGGCGTGTTTTTATTTTTGCAAAATGGCGAACATGATGCGAAAAAAACGGCGAACGAGTTCAGGGGAAATACAGCAATCGAGTCGATGATTAGTGGATGAGGATGGGGAGAAATTGGGCTAAAACAAGACAAACACAGCCACACAGGCGTACGCTATTTGCACGAGTGCACGTTTCGCACGGCACCGTTATCTGACCTAGTTTCTGGTTGGTTCTTTCTGCCTAACTCGCCATCTGGGGAGTAGCGCCATTGCGTGAGTGAAACGGGACAAAGTGCGTATGTGCGCGCACTCTTGCGGCGATTGATCGGTGCGATCTAAGATGGCTGATCTTTCGTCGTTTCAAGATCATTACTGTCAAACTGTCAAACTCTCGGAACGCTTGGAATTGTTGCCTTATAAAACTACTTATAATCAAAGATAAGCAATTAAAAATAAACGAATTAAAAATCCTAAAAATTAAACCAAAAACACACTGCTCTACTCTCCAACATAACTGTGTCTAATTTCACCTTTCTTTTGTGCATCATCTGATCCAAACGGGCTGTGTATGTGCTCATTCGTCCGTTACTTTCAAACAGTATCAAACCAACACCGACACACACACACACAGACAACAGAATGGCAGATCAACTTAAGCACTCTTGAAGGAAAACATCGCAAAAATGATTTCATCACTCACGCAAAACAGATCCCCCCACCATTGCGTCAACAAAAGCAACAGCACACTCAAGCGATACGAAACAAAACTGGTGGGGAGTGCGTACAAGACCCACATTCGAGTTCGCGAAACAACACGCACGCACAGTAGGCGAAATTCGCGAAACCTTCGCACACCATCAACGACACCGTGGTTCGCGAGTGGTGGGGAGATACACGGGAACCCACCATTCCCGTCCGAAACTGACACTCAGCACCAATCGGCGTAAAGTTTGCGGAGAAAACATCGCCTCCAGTTGCGAATGTTGATGCAGGTCAGGATCTGCTAGACACGGTGCTCCGAATTCGGAGGATCTCGATCGAGAGTACCCACGGGCTGCGGTTGGCATAGGTCAAGAACGAGTCCCTTGCGCAATCGGATCTCAAAGGAGTAGTGGAGGGCGCGGGCTTACAGAGGAAGCGTTTTGAACGTGTTACCTGCTTATGATGTGATAGGGTATGTGCGTAAGTGTGTATTGACTTACTTTGTTGCGTACAACGCTCGAGTAACTCATTAGAATTTGCGGGGTAGAAGCGAAAGGGGGACCGGAGATGGAAATGGTGAGGAACTGTGGGGTTGTTGTTTGTTTCAATGCGAAGGTTATGCCGGCTTCCGTACTGATATACCTCGGAAAACGGGGGGGATAAGGAAGGAAGCTGTGTGCGTGCAAGGATCGCTCTCGTTGGTTGGAGTGCGTTACGCATACAAATCTTCCTCCACATACACAGCTCAGACCCATACACGCACACACGAATCGGGGAAGTAGATAGCAGAATACAAAGGTGTTGGTGACGTTATGTAGTGCGTATGGCAGATATTTACGCACCGTAGGGTAATTCCGACAGAACTCCCCTTCCTCCCCCCACATAAGAGTGTACCGGTGTGTGTGTGTGTTTGTGTGCGTGTTCGTCATCGAGGATCTAGGTGTGCGTGTGTGTTTGTGTCTGTCCTACGCATTGCGTACGCATAGATGCGATTCGCGATTCTTGCACGAATCGGAAACCGAACTCGACGACGGTGGGGCAAGATTGGCGACCACTAGCTCATTACAGTTTTGTTTCGCAATGTAGCAAAATGGCGCAACAATCGGATCGGAGAGGTAGCGGGAAGGAGAAGAGGACGACGAACATGGGAAGACCTTTGGATGTGTTTGTTTACGCCGGTCTCAATCGTACGCACGCACCGGCGTTTGCGTACGCATGTTTTGGTGATTGAGGTTTTGGCGATTCAGCAGTAGCAGCCGGGAACGGCGGGGGACCCGGACTGGACGACTGGCGGTGTGCGGTGTGCGCAGGAAGCGACGACGAGCAGTTGGCAGTGACCGAGAACTTGAAAATCTTTGCCCGACTATAACACACCAACCGACTCAGCCGGGACGGACACACAATCGAACACGCGGGCGTTTGTGTAGTGTTTGCGAGACATCGTACACATATATTACTACTCGTTCCATCGTTCCAACGGGGGCAAACGGGAAGAGTGGACGGACAGGCGGAGTGCGTTTTCCCTTCCAAGCTCCATCCATCGGCTCATCATCTAAAACAGCAGCACTGGTGCTCTTGAAAATCTAAAAATTCAACTCCGAAAACGAGGTTTCGGTCAAGGTTATACGCATCGTGTGCCGGTTGCGCGTCGCAAGTCGCAGTTTGCTCGCAATCGGGAGCGGTTTGGCCGCGAAACAGGGGCGCTTAATTTTGGTGTTGATTTTGTAGTGTGCGCGTTGTTTGTTCTATATCTTGTCGGTTCGAGACAGTGCTCCATAAGGCACCACGGTTATCAATGTTCCGTTTTCACGGTTACCGATCATCCGTGTCCGGGAAACGCCTAGCAGCCATTGTGCGCATATGCTGATTGAGTATCTGGTAGTGGAGAAGAAAGTGACATGATTAGAATTACGCATGGAAATTAGGCGCGTTGATCGCGTGCGTAGTAAGAAATTACTAAGCCTTACGGATACAATACCTAACCTCAACAGCGAATCGCTAGACCGGCTAGAAAATGTATCAACAGTGGATTAAAAGTTGGCAAAAGCTAGCCGGGCGACGATCGAAGCTAGAACAATCGGACAGTGCGAAGATGCATCGAGCAACGTTAGTGCTTTGCTGCCTTCCGCCATGTTGATGAAGGAGCACCGTAGACATATTTTAACCAAAAAAGACACCACCCTGCTGATAGCAATGGAACGGGAACATCCAGACGAACGTTTGCCAGCACTGAAGCATAGGACTCTAGTGAAGAGTGAGTTAAAGTGAGTGAATTTTTGTGTGCTGAATAATCAAGCGTGTGGAAGCGGTGCTGAGCTGTAGGAATGGCACCATCGGGATATTCGATGTGTTGTGCGTAGTGAAATCTAAAGCTAGCTTCGCTTTGTTGTATAGTGTTAAAATGTTGCCAAATTCTAGTGCTAGTCCCACAAGCTGCTCATCTCTAGCTGTCCGTGAAGTCGAGCGTGATGTCATGGCGTACGACGAAGGAAATGGCGATGACGAGACGCACTGGGCGTAGCAAATGCGTAAGTATTTATAGTAAATAGAAAAGTGCTTCAGTGTCAGCACCAGTAAACAGTGCACCGGTGCAGTGCAAGGGTGGTTGCCTTAGAATACACGTGCCAGTTAAGTGCAAATCTCCATTTGCAGCAGCTGGTTACAGGCTGAGCCATCGGCGAACAGGTTCTGCAATTGGGGAGTTTGGTTTTTAACCGGGTGCTGCCGCACAACAGAACAGGTTCTGTACCAGTTCCAGTTCCGGTCAGTATTTTGTGTTGACTCATTGGCTCACTGTGGTATCTGTAGTGTGATGATGGTGGTGGTACGCCTGTGGTAAGCCGGTGCTTCACCGGCTTCGCTTCCGGTTGCAAGCGAACCAGGGTAGAAGAGAACCATTTTTCGCACAATCGCCATTTTTGTTGCCAAATTTGTGTTGAATTGGCCGATGGCATCGACCGAGAAGAATGTTTCGCCTATGTTTATGTGTGTGTGTGTTGTCTGTCGGTGTGTTGTTTTTTGTAGTTCGTTCAAAAACTCCTCGCAAAGAGTTTAATGTGAGGTAAAACAGAACAACAGGCGATACAGAAAGGCGAAGAAGTCTGGCCCATCGAATGGGCAAACGAATCTAGTTAGCGCGGTAAAAAGCCGAACTCTCTTCCCACTACGCATATACACACCAACACACACCGAGAGGCCCCCACAGTACATGAATTTGCCATTCGCCCCAGACGGGAGAGCGCGATTTGTTGTTTTGTTGCTGTTCTTTTTGATTCACGCATTAAAAAGTGCGTTTCACTATGTGCAAGAACGGTGGCGAGTCTGGTGGAGCACATGCATGGAGGGAGGAAGAGAACCGAGGGAACGGTGTCTCACTACGCTAATGAAGAGAAAGAGCAAAAACGAAGGGGATGATGATGGAAGGAAAGAAATTTAGAAGCAAAAAGTCAAAATAACCACCCCATCGAATGTGGCCAGAATGGTTTTGCAGAAGCATTGGGGGCTGCTCGAGCGAATGATCGTGAACGCCAAACGCAGCGCAGCGCTTCCGATGGTCGCAACTAGCGTCTGCGTGTGTGTGTGTGTGTGTGTGTGTAGGTTTATTTTTTTCATTTCGTTCATTATTTTTTGCACCCCACAGGGTAATGTACGGGTGTATGTAGGGTCAGCGAAAAACGGCATCAAAGCAACCCAACGGTGAGGTGAAAAAAAGCAACATGAGCAATGAGGAATAGATAGAATAGAAACACGGGAAAAAGTGCGTATGTTTCGCTCTAAAAAAAAGGCACGCATAATCTATCCCCCCGGTCCAAACATAGCGAGAGAGAGAGAGAGAGAGAGCAAGAGAGCTGGAACAGTTGAAAAGGAAGGTGAGAAGCTAAATTGAAAGCGAAAATGACCACGAAAACAAGAGAAAGAGGCTGAACGGTGTGGGGAAGAGCAAGAGACAGAGAAAGAAGTAGAGAGATGGAGGTGCGTATGGAAGAAAGAGATAGAAGGAAGTAGATTTTGGTGGCGAATGCTAAAAATTCGCTGACTTGAAACGAGAATAACGAGACGGTTCGCTTTCGTTTGAGTTGTTTTTTTTTGCTATGTTTATTTGGGGGATGATTTTAGCTAGATTTGGGGGGAGTTGCAAGGTAAGAGACACGCACGCGTTGCCTGCTTGTGTTTGTGCGTATTCTGCGTAAACAGCCCCCATGCATGCGTGAGTAGAATAGAGCGCGAAATACAGAGAGAGGGAGGGAGAGAAAAAGTCCCAGAGACAGGAAGACATAAACAGGAATGTAGAAGAGGATGGCATACAGCAAGTCATATTCGCGCTGGCGGCTTACGCATACGCCGAACGCACAATTCATTCGATGTCGCATCCCAGGACAGGGTGGGAGTGAAGGGTGTGTGGAGAAAGGGCGGAGGGGATTGGTGGGGTTGTTGATAGTGGAATGCAGAAACAACCGATAAGCACAAACAGCGGTGAACGCACAGAACCCGACGGGGCGAGGCTTGAACGGAGTGTGAAGCTAGTGGGAATATCCAAAAACAAAAAAAGGCAAAAATACAAAGAAAACAGCAACAGTATTTAGAAAATTGGGGAGAAATATAGCATGAAGCATCAGATCGTAGTAAAACTTATGTTTCTCGTGTGTGTGATCTGCAAAAGCGGAGAACATAGGAATTATGGGAGCTTCGATAAGAAGGGGTTCTGTAAAGATGACCTTGGATGATGAATGGAGCTTGGTGGAAGGGAGGTTCGCTTAAGTTGAAATGTTAACAAAGTTTCGCTGAATATTTTTCTGTAAAGTAGGTGAACTTTACGACTTCTAAACGCTAGACTCATAGTGTAGTTAATTTGTACTTTGAGCTTTTGCAAATGAATTTCTACCTGTACTTCATCCAAACTGACAACTATAAATTATAAAATTCGATATTCTTGCTCATATCATCATAGACCTCAATATTATTTTGTTCAATCGCTTTCATTAACAAACTCTACTATCCATTTACTTACTTAATACTTACTTACTTACTTATCAGGCGGTAGAACCGCTTCACGGTTTTGGGCTGCTCTAATAATCGTCGATACTATTCTCGGTGTAGCGCCGTCTTCTCCCGGTCGGTCTTTCGGACGCATCAACGCCGTTACTCCATCTCAGTTTGGGCTTACTACGTCTCTGTCAAGGTCTATTAACATTCGTGCTGAAATGAATACAGTTGATAGAAAAAAAAGCATCTCTTTCTAATTAATGTTATAGGACGAGTCAGATTTATAGGGTTTCGATTATTCTAATATTTCTAAAACAATACTCTCTGCTACACTGTCAAGGTCAAATGCAAATCAGCATCTTCGCGACCACGTGACCGAAGAGTCCGGAAGTAAAACAAGCGGAGAGAAAGAGATGCATTCATTATACGCATATTAATCAGGGTGAGCTGTGCCGGCCAGCTTATTGGCAGTAGATACCGGATTACCTGGTGCAAATTCCCCCCAATCGTACGCATGTCCAAAAATAGCTTACGCAATTCGTTGTTTGTGCTGTTCAAAGTGGTGCGGACGGAAAGTTTATTTGTTTTAGTTTGCGTAGTTGGAATATACATCAAGCAATTTCATTCAAAACAGCGTGGTAGTTTTGTTTTAAAATCAGTAAAAAAACAGATAGTGAAGCAAAGAGTATCGCCGTTCTTTAGTTTTAATTTCTATCCACCCAACTGAGGCCACCACACTCAGCGGGAGGTGTTTGCTAAAAGTGTTCATTATTTCATCACCTTTGGCAGGGTGTAAGAAGCTTTGTAGTTTTTTTTTCTAGCGCTCTGTCACCATTGCTGGAGGTCCGGATTGCCCACCCCACAAGTTTGGTGGAAATGGTTCTTGGTGCCACGCCACGTTGTCGTTTTGCTGAATGTGGTCTGCTATTTGCGTGCCAAAAACTATCAAACAGCCATAAGATTCATTTAGTGTCGATCGCCATCGCCTGGCCATCGCCGCTTGTCTCAGCGGGAAATGGCAAAATAAAGGGAATGGAAAATAGGAAAGACCAAAAAAATAAAAAAACACAACCCGCTGCTTCTGGCGTGGAAACGTCGTCGGAGCGGGAAAAAGGGAAGTTTGTTATATTATTTTTCATTTGACTGGCCACGAGTTTATGGTGCGCTTTTGCACCAAGTCTCGCGTGGCATTCGCATTCGTAGTCTCGTGGTGGGGAAGCGAGGGACACATGAAGGAATTTTCCTCAAAAGACAGAAAACTAAACCCACGCAGAAGTCGGGTACGGGAAATGGAGTAAGCAGCAAACTGGTAGGTGGCGGTGGTGTTCCGATTCTGAGCTAATCTCTGATGAAGTAGGCAAAACAAACAGCCAACATTAGTCGCTTCGTACTGGCGCGCGGATGTTGTGGACTTGTGGGGCGGTGTGCACTGTGTGCGATTTACGATGGCCGATGGTGCACGAGATGGATGGACGAATCCATCGCAAAGTTTTTCGACCGATGGATTTTCAGGTGGTGGAATGATAATGAGAGTTAAGTATGAAAAATGGGAGCAAACGTGGGAAGCACCACCCGTTCGGTTGATCCCCCCTAGTCCGTAGCTGAGTGACTAATGCAAAGCTTATTTATTAGCTTTTAGCCACCGGAATTAAGCTTAAAAAAAAGGACCGAAATGTGACCGCGAAGGGCTGCAAATGATAAGTGAGCAGCGTGTACTACACCAGCGTGTGCGCTGGTGTCCGTAGATTTATTTAACGTTTGATTCCTGGCCGGGGTGCCGATTGACTTTGGTTCGCTTTTAGCGGACATCGGTGAGCGAATGAACACCCGCCCTTCACAGCTGTTGAGTGAAGTGACGATTTATGCGATTTTGATTTTTACGAGCTTTTCCACCCTTTTGCCTAAGCTACTCGTCGACCCAAACGGAATGGCTATTGCTTAGAGTTGAAATAATGAAGGCACCGAGAATTGGCAGGATTTGCTTGTGGAATTGTATCGTACCTGAGCGTTGGTAAGTTTAGCTTGATTTGATTAGCTGCAGAGTGGGTTGTGCTTTTTTTGTACATTTGGGGTTTTGGGCGTATATTTACGGCCCTAGACCGGTTAGAGCCTTCCGATGGTCACATTCGCATGATTGCAATTGATGATGGCGCATTAGTGGAGTGCCATTCATTTGCATTTGCGTTATTGTTTTATTTTTCCATCCAAACCATACTATAGGTTCAACTGAAAAAAAAAACATGAAACTTTTGTGTTGGCATAACAATGTAAAGGCTAAAAGAATATTAATTGTACAAAAATAAATAAAATACAAAATAAAAATGTAGAAAACTAATGAGTTCAAATGCATTTTACCGAATAAAAACAGCAAAAACAGTACAAAAAGAAACAAGCAAAAAAAAGACGCATAAACTAAAAGTTTAAGAATAAATAAATATTAAAATTTATGTAATAGAATGAAGCGATTTGTGGGCTATTGGAGATAGCAACAATAGTAAACACTTTTTTTCTGAGAATATAATTTGTTCGATGTTGAACAATGAACGAGTCTACAATTCTAGTTAAAGTTATACGAGTTATAGAAATTGCGAAGATTTCTTTGATGATTCTTCGCAGAGAGATCAGCTATGTTGGCCTTTTATGCAAGTACTTTTCTGTTGCTTTAGTGTACGTATGGACTTTGAACCTCAACAGGTTTCCGATATTCGTTAGTTAGTACCATCATCCCCCGTAAACGCTTGCCATTCTTCTCGAGTTTGTTCTATGTGAGCATAAAATTCGTTTCCGCATCTTCAACATACATTTTTATAAAATTGGAATACAACATAAGTAAACAAAAATAGACCAAATGACTGACTGTATACTAAGTCATTACAGGAACAGGCAGATTAAATAATAAAGCTTCATAGTTTACGCAATTTTCCTGCCTTAGTTTATAGATAAAACAAGTCCACAAACCAAACTGCCGATAGAAAAGTGCGCTTAAGTAACGATTTCTTATGCTATTACCCACAACTCTCAATAATCCATAGGTTTATTTCTAAGAGTTATGATTTGCTTTCGAGTAGAACGACAGTTCAAAGTGTTTCCATCGAATCACATCAATGCATAGTTCCGATTGAATGGTAACAAAATCACACATTTACTAACCAACAAACAAACGCACCGGATGCAATGCCACCCCAACGGTGAACGTGAATAGAAAAGACGTACGGCTTTCTAAGCATTTCCGCCATCCGATCGAAGCGAATATGTTTTTCCCGACGTCGCCCACTTTTAGCAGCGTTTCCTACGGACAACAAAATAAAGCATGTGAAATGTACGCTGGGTTGAAACGGCGGCTAGGAATAGCAGAATTATTATTTTTGTAACATTTTTAGACGTGGCGAGAAGTTCGTGCAAAACTTGAAGCAGAATATTGCTTTGTATCCGAACCCTTTCCGCTATTATTCTACCCGGTGTATTAGCGGAATTATAAAATATGTCTATCGCAAAACAAAACGCAATAATAAAACAAGCGCAAAAACTAATCCAATTTAGTACTCGGATCGTAATGCTTTCGTGACTTATTTGATTGTTGAATTATAATAAGTTCGTATTTTTTTGTCTTTGCTTTCTTATTTTGACTGCGATTATGATTATGCAAATCCAGTTCTGTAGACGATGATTGTTTTTGCTTTTTTAATCAACCAATGGTAGTTGTTGAACAGAAATCGTTTCGTTTTTAGTGGAAAAGGAACAAAAAAAAACTATCGTCCCGACACTGATAAGGAGATCATTTTCGTGCTGCATGAAACTCCGCTTAAGACAAAAAAAGTCAGATAAGCACGCGTAAGCGGGACATGCAGTCGTTTGCAGAAATGGAACCGTCCCCGAAAACGCTTGGTAGAGTGAGCATTCTAGAGAAGTTTTGCAGAATCGTGCTTTAGTACTACTACACGCCATCATCATAAACGGTATTAGAATGTGAAACGGCGGCACGAGAAAATGTTGCCACTAAACCGTCCCAAATGGACAAGCGCTTATTCGTTGTGCTAAATCTCCAGCCCTTGGGGGGGGAAGGAAACTGGGTACGCTGGGAATGGGGAAGATTTTATCGATTCGGCATTTCATTAATAATGAACAAATTGTCACTGATTGCCTTCCGGAGAGAGTGACCATTGCAAGGTGCCCTTGGACGCCTAATGACAATTTATTTCACGGGACACACACACTCTCCGCAGAATGGGTCGGCAGCGATTAGTACGAGCTGGTTTTTATGCAACTGGAGCAAGTGGCAAGTATTGGTTAAAAATAATTCATTAGTTGTATAATATTCGTTAATGGAAAAGGGATATGGAAGAGATTTTTGTAATTTTATCGTGAGTAGAGAGCGATGTGGAGAAGAAATCGGTTCAAAGGTACGCCACCGGAAAAGCGCAAGTGAAATAAATAATTCATCATTGCGCCCATAACGCCTACAAACACACGAAAGACTTTCGCAAGAGAAACGCGAGGACACGGTGGACAATCCTGTGGTCGGCAACAAAACATGCTGACATTCGCACAACCGTCCGATGGAGCAGGGAATGACCACAGGATGGTGAGAAACGGTCTGCTACTTAATCAAAAAACGAACCCTTTGTTGGAGCTAAATAAATCAGTTACTTTACCGTTGTCGGCTAGGAAATCGGGAACTGTGGTAAGCAGGCACCTCTTTCGCGCTAATGGATAGTTCTTTTTTGGCTAATGACGATTTCTTTCCTTTCTTCGTCCCCTATCCGGATTGTTTTGACATTCGTGGAAATTCGGGCAAATTTCCGAAGGTCCTGTTGTATCGCGCAGGCATCCGCACTGAACCAACGGGTCTCGAAGGATTGCTGCGATAACGTTTTATTTCCATTTATCATCGGCACATTTATTGCGATTTTGAGACATTCCTTGCTACAGGACCAGAGCGTGATCGGGACCGGGGTCTGGGAAGCCGTATGACGTACGATTATCTGCGGGTTGGTGTTTCATAAGAATTCCCGCTGTTTTGTTTTTGCTCTGTTCACTACCACTAGGTTAGTGAACAAATGCAAGGGTGAGAAATAAGCAATAAAAGCCGAATGTAATCAGGCTAATATTTTTGCTTACACCTCCATACACCGACGGCGGCACGATTGTTGCGTGGGCTTCTGTCGAAGGCTAATGTGACGGTGGCACCGGAAGTGCTTTTCGCCGGGTCGCTTAGTCTCGGTGGAACCTTAGGGGAGTTGTGAATTATGGGAAGTATTTAGGACATTTTTGTTTCTCACTGTCGATTGTGGTTTTGCTGGTTGGGTTTGGTGCGTGTTTTGATTTGTGTGACAATTTTTACCGAAAACGCAGCTGATGAAGCGATTAACTTATAGTTGTACAGTGTTAAGAAGAGAATTAGACGTTGGTAGGACGAATGTTTAGGGCTAAATATGTGATTAAAGCGATAATAAGCAGCATATTACTGTTAACAGATTTTCTACCACCAAATGCAGTTCCACATATAAATTAATCGGAACAATCTATAATTCAGATATGTTAATAAACTCTACGTAGCTCAATTGCCTTATGTTAAAGGTGGTATGGATCTCTGGGGATTAAATCATATAAACGATGATTTTTTTGATCATTTCTTACTACATCGCAACATCAGACTGTAATCTAGCACAATCAGATTTTTTAAAACTTCTGATGTGAGAGCCACTGTAACCTACATTAATCTCTGAATCTGCTACCCAACAACTATCATTTTTCCGTTTCTTGTTATATTGAGTTAGGAACGTAAGCAAATAACAAATAAGAATAATCTAACAACGATAACTTTTATAAGAAGAGCACATTTAAGTAAAAGATACATCGGAAAATTGGAAATGATCGTAAACCTCCTTGTTTACGTCGTCTAAGTATTGTAACCACTGCAGATGTTGGTGAAACCTGTCATTTAAATAAATTATTCATACTTGGATATTCAGATACTCCGATAGATATTCAGATAGAGAACGATACTCCGAAAGATTTGTGGAAAAATCATCGCTACAATTTCGAGTTCAATAAACTGTACTTACTATTGTGCTGCGGGTTAGAATCGCCAGGCTCAGCTGGGCTGGTTATGCCATGCGAATGACACAGGACGACCCAGCCCGTTAAGTTCTTTTAGACCATGTATATGCACAGAGGCTGCGTGGTTGACATGAACTGAGTTGTAGCGATGATGTTGTTCCGCTCATCAGAACGGCCAGGATATAAGATTGGCAAACGACGGCGATCAACCGTTAGCGGTTTAGAGAATTTCTGTAAAAGACATGATTAATAAAAAAGTGATTGAAGCATGGGATAAGAAAGCAAACAGATTAATTAGTTATGCTTGCGATATCCTATGGTATTAATAACTGTGGCCACTATCACTATACCATCGGATCGCCACAATCGTGACGTCCTAAACTTCTCAAACTATTTAAATGAATGTTTAATAAAAATAATCTTTTTTATCTTCTTCTATGACACAACAACTTCGAGAGGTCTCAGCCTGTCATAGCGTTCCTTGGCTTGATGTTGCCCTCAGAGGGGTGGTAAAATCCTGCGTACGTAGAGACGGTTTGAACGGGATTTGCACCGGCAGTGTGAAGCCCAGAGCCTCTATTGCACCGGAACACCCATTTATATTTGGGATGTTTATTAATTTTAGTCCTAAAATAAAAAAGTTCTATACTTCTAGTTTCATTTGTCCAGCAAAAAAAATGTTGACCATAGTGCTAGAACTTGATATTGCAAACTGTGCAAGCTAAGGTTAAAATTCGACTCTAGTTTCTACCAGTTTGTTCGCAGAGGTGTTCCGAATTTATGTTAATTTCATAAATAAAAAACTCAACACCTTCCTCCCATTGCATTCACAGCTGGAGGGTCACATTGTTATGACTGTTGAAGGGAAACCAAACGTTAGGATTTATCGTGGGTTCTTTTTTTATTCGAGAGAAGTTTGGGTCTAACTCCTTAGCACCGAAAGGAGCCGGCAAAAGCAAACGGAACAGAAATCAGAACGCAAAAGCAAATTGTTACCCGATTGGAAAACTGATTTCGTTCGAATTTCATTTCCCACTTTGACTGTTCGGACGGAACGGTCAACTCTCCGTGGTCAACTTCCGGTGTTGGGGGTGCTGCGCAAAATGGAAGGGCGTCTACCGGCTGTACCGGACCGGATGCAGGAAAAGCATTCCGCGGTTCGATCGATTAGCACGGTGCGATAACAGTGTCGGATTCACATAAAAATAATGGCGAAAAATCGTGAATCAAATAAAGCACAAGAAGCTAAAATGAAAAAAAAACAACAAAACGGATGGCGCGGACGGAATGAATTTTCGATGGGGTTTTTATTTTTGCTCGTAAACAACACCACAACACACAATGAGAAGGGAAAACAAAACGAAGCGCAAACAAGTCCATTTTGGCGGCCGGACCTCCGCTTCTGCCATTCGGTGTTGCTAGAATACTATATTGGCTGATTGGAAGGATTAAAACGACGCACTTTAATGACCTCACTAGTGGTGGAGAAATAGGGGATAATTTTCCCAGAGAAGGATTGCCACATTAAGGGAACGGAAAGGGAACAGCACCGGGAAAAGGGCTAGGAAAGGTATTGAATGAGAATTATTTGCGTCATGTTTTTTGGCTAGATAAACGCAACTCGTTTCGGGAGAGGGCACAGCCGAAAAGCCATCATTACCATCAACTAGTTTGGTGCGATCCTTTCCAGGACACCCAAACCCTCCCGGGTATAGCCCCGCTAATGACGCTACGGGACTCACTTTGGAGGTTCGATTTTTCGGACATGAGACGATTAGAAGCATCGAAAATCGAAATTTGCTGCCCGGTTCCCCCAATTTCTACCGGCCCGTTCTGATATGACCACCATCGGCCACTGTAATCAATAGTACCGACACCAGTGTACATGGACCCTTGCAACACGGAGCTTAATAATCGCGTGGTCAATAATTTATTTGGGATTTTCCCCCGAAAAACGCACATGTCCGTGGGGCGCGATGTGGACGGGATGGGTGGGCACGATAGGCAACGGTACGCGTGGGCCAGGATGCATAAATAAAGTATTGCTCAATAGTTGCGTTGCGGAAAGGCTGCTGCTTTTACGCGTTGGCATTCGCGGCAGTTCTTTCTCACTCCCCAAACAAAAAGAAGAAAAAAGGAACCATCCGGTACTTTCGAAGTGCGGCCATAGTAATTTAATAGTGATTATTTACCCCCTTACCTCACGGAAGGATACAAAAGAACATTGAGTAACCCGAACGTCCTCGGTTCGTTTGCATTCGACGTACACGTTCCTTCGTTGTGTAGCATGTATTGGGGTTTAGCTATTTTTCGGCAATCAATCGTTTCGATCTTCGGGCCAAGTGAAGAGATCTGGTTAGAGATAGGGACTCGCAGGAGAACCGACGGAAAACCTTAAAAAGGAATCTGTTTAATAAGATACAATGGTCTGCTTAGCAAACTTTCTAATTTAATTGCGTTTAAGTATCGTTTGGAACAATTGTGTTCGTTAGACCTAAAAAATTGAACTCGTTTTAAAGATTTTAAAGAATGATTTAGTTTTGAGACCCAACGCCTTTTTAACTATCAACATTAAAACCAGGGATATTGACATTTGTTCTGTCAAACAACCAGCTATTAAAATTATGTTTCACACCAAATTTGCAAGAATTCCTGGAGGGCTTATAACAATTGCACAAATCACTGAACAATCTCAGTTGGGATTTATTATTTGTATGAGGCTAAATTAGAGAATTAGAGCATTGTTATCTCGACAGTTTTTTGGGATAAACTTGAGAAAACCAGAACAAATCGGCACTGGACAGAGTGCACATTGCTTTAATCCAAAGTATTTTAGATGACAATTGTTCGATCAATAATGTTTTGGGTACAAATGCGTTTCTCATATTCTTTTCCTAAGATCAACAGATCGTGATGAAATCAATTAAAGAAATAAATCCGTTTATCATTTCATTGAAGAGATTTAAACTTTATCAGTGTTCCATGGATCTAGCAGAGAATTAAATAGAATTTTCTAATTTGACCATATAAATCAATGTTTGAAACTCGTCCAATCCCATAAGCACTCTGCAATGTAAAACATTAATTCTCCAAATGAACTCTACAGGTGTACAGGGGTTTAAGATCCAATAAAACTTGTCAATCCCCCAAACATTCCACTTCTCACTGTACCACTTACCTAGAGAACTTTCATACACTGTCGCGATACAGCGCGATATGCTGATATTGCATGAAGCAATAAATTATTAACGAAAACGGACATTAATTTCGAAATGGCTCACAGTTCTAGGCTGGTAGACAGTGGCGATACTGTCGTTTTTTTTTCCTTTTTCGGGGACGTTTTGTTTTGGCTGTAGTTGGCATGAAAATTGCTTTCGGATATTTTCTATCACACACTGTCGTGCTTCGATAGGAAATTCACCACACGCACGGAAAGAGCAGTGCATCCCATCAGAGGGGAAATGGAGAAATAGGTAGAGGAGACGAGCTTTAGTATGAAATGATAAAATCAATTGAACGGCAGAACCCGCGTGTCACCTATTCTACCGAGGGTGGTCAACCTTCGAGGCCTTACTACAGTACACACTAAAAAAAACCTAAGGACCCCGAATTGCGAGATATTGACGTTTGGCGTATGCATGTACCGGTCCTTCGGGGACAAGCGCCCACGCACACCGAAGCCCCTTTTTTTATTCGGATGAATTGTGCGTGTCGTAAAGCTAAATAATAAAAAAAAAACACACAGAATTTCCACCAACAACCAAGCGCACGAGGAGTGAAGGGCGTGAAAGATAGCCAGCTGGTCGAAGGGAATGGCCGAAAATATAAAACAGCGCACTAGGCTTCACACAGAAGTGTGGAAGGAGAGTCACGGATGGGGCTGAGGCTTGAAGCTGATGGTTAACGGCCGAAATTGACTGTCCATTTTGCCGAGCTGTCCATCAGGATATCGAGGAATCGACGAATTAGATGGCGTACGGTGAGGTCTTTCTTTTGTTGCGTTTCAACTTGCCCCTTTGCATGATGACTCTTTTTTCGTTCAAATAAACTAGATAAAAACGCCTTCGCCGGTAAGGGAAGGTAATTTGTGAATTGTATAGTCGTTGCGCTACAACGCAGGGGCAGCGAGATTATTCATTTACCATTACGGCCTCGTGGGGTGAAACGGAAATTTGCCCTTTCTCGTTTGCCTTTTTGTCCTGTTTCAGCTGATATGTTCCGCACGCATATGCCTGCATACCATCGATATCTTGGTGTGCTATCAATCTTTTTGGTACCCAGTACGAAACACAGCCCAAACTGTGGAGTTAATTACCCGTGGCCGAAAACGCGAGTTAAATAATGAAATGAAAAATGAAAAACTGCACAACAGCGGTTAAAGCATTATCCCTTTCACGTCCTCTCTTGATTAACGCCGCCTGGTGCGATCGGCAAGCTTTTCCTTTCAACGAGTGTGAACACCAAACAAAAAACAGGATGAAAGCAAACCGAACACAGTTCAATCCTTCCTACGACTTCCAAATGGTACCGGCATTTGCCTCCCGCCGGGCACAACACTGGAAAGGATCAAACAATTTCAGCCTGCAATTTGCGCCTTCTGTGCCGGAATGCATTTCCTTCCCACTATTGTACCCACGGCCATTGTTTAGCCAACACGCGCAGAAGGCTTAGTGCTGTGACTTGGCAGGGATCGGCTTTATGAACCCGAGCACACTCGACAGGTATCTCCTTTCGGTGGTATCCTTACCGAAGCGAAAAAGGGGCAACAGGCAACAAAGTGGCAAAGAACGCTTTGTCCGGTTGGCTGTGGCCTTTTTTTTGCCAGTAGTTGCCATTATTATTATGATGTGAAAATGGGATTATGATTGTTTCGGAATGAACCCACACACAACACACACCGAATGTTGCAGGGGTTTCGGGTTTGTAATGTATTTATTTTGCTTTGCGAACGAATTAGCACATTTCCGGCTCTGGTTTGGAAGATATCCTGAAAGGAGCCGGTACGTGAGGAACAAAATTGTTCGGTTAATTAGAGACCGGCGTGAAGGTGACTGAGGAGATTGAGAGATAATTTTGGAAATCTTTGCTGATTCGAAATTACTGTTAAGTTAATTATTGAAATCGTAGATGAAATGAGTTTTTGTTCCTAATACTTGATGTTTGTTGTCAATGAAAAGTCGAAGCTAGCATACATGCCAAGCAATTGGAAGTTATTCTGGAGTTGAGCGTCGAAAAACTGTGTGCAAGGACACTTTCAAATCATTATAAATTTTGTATGATCGCTACAGCTGATGGGTATTGGATAAATTAAAAATGACTTGAGTCTGCATGTCTCCAACCAAGGCAACATCCGATTTCCGGCAAGTTTGATTTCACTTGGCCCCAGCCAGATCGCTTCGTTCCTATGCATCTCATACCGAAATGATATCCACCAAATAGCTAAGCTAGATCGTGTTTAATACCCTCAAAATAAAAATGGTGAATGCATTGGCGTCTTCTGTCAGCTTAGTGCAGGACTCGGTGTCGTAGTATACTACCGGACGTATCAGTGTGCGATGTAGTAGCCACGTTTCAATTCAACAAAGCGGCTCTTGATTACACTGGTATACTACAACTGTTGCAACCTGATAACAATACTGTACAAGGTTGTACTCTAAGTTTGTAATAACTACACAACCGGATATATTACCATGGTTGTCAGTATTTTAGAAAGTTCCTTACATTGCAAGTTCGACTACGATCAACTGTACATTTCAACAATACGCAGAAATCATCGAATAAATGATACTAAGAATCGTGAGGCGGCCCGGTGGTATATACGATAGCAGCGCCGGTCTTCACACGGCAAGACCGGGGTTCGAATCCCGGCGGACCGCCTCCTCGTACGCATCACTGACTATCCAGCTACTGGTAAAATCTAAGTCACAGAGAGCTAGCAATAGCAGGCCAAGACCTCACGAGGTTGTACTCCCAGAGAAGAAGAAGAAGAATCGTGATCCTTGGACCTTCCCCGATCGCTACTTTATCATGACCGACATTTCGTATTGTGTGGCATTACAGCATCAGCTTTAGTGATGGTGAAAACCCTCAAAAGATATTGTGCTCTTTCATTTCCTCCAAGATTTTTTGGGCTGCGAGGTGCAAAAGGGTTTATCAGCGCATACTCGTACTTCGAATATGATAATGCCGAAAGGATAACGGGCAATCGCGAGTAATATCGGGAAAGGATGCACGATTTTACGGCAGATGAGGTTGACGAGCATATAGTGGAAAACTGCTAATTCCAGCTAGAAGATAGAGACTATATAAAAACTATAGGATAATGCATTTTATGTGTGCCATGTTCCCGGTATTATGGATATAGAAATAAGACGACTTTGGCTGGCTCGTCAGATCTTATTAGTTCTTATGTTAAAGGTATATCTTAATGAAAAACTACTCTTTTAAACTACTTATCAACAATATATGACAGGAAATCGCTTAAACAATATCTGAAATATTCTAAAAAGTGATAAAAAATATGAAATTAGGGAAAAATTGTGTGAACGTCTGTGTGAATGTAAGTTAAATTGTGTAGAGAAATAGTTGAATCAAGATACTAGTAACTTAATTGTATCAAAATTAAAGTGCGTCGATTGCAAAATTATAGTGAATAGTTTTGTTTATCAAAATAAAATCGCCAATCAGTCTTATAGTTCCGTCACACCGTGAAATAGTATACGAAATGCAAATACCTTCAACCGGCTGCTAAAATAATAACTTTGTCAATTCCAACGTATATGCTTAGTACACCTTCGTCTACATTATTATCGTGAACATAAATCACACAGACAACCCGTAGTCCGATGATTACACACCTCCAGCCGTCCTGTGTCTTTTCTCGTCAAGTCATTCGAGTGCTTCACAATGTTTGCGTTCTTTCCATTTCCAATCTGTTCCCGGCTGCACTAATCGATTGCCGTGTGCGATTCGTCGGTACCGGATCGCAGAAAACATGCTAATTCTGACTTGAGTCAATCGTGTGGTTCGTGCGGTCCACACAGTCCACCAGTCAAGTTGCGACCCGTGTGTATATATTTGCGCTGGTCGTTCGTGTACGTGGTCACCACCATAGAGGAGGTGGGGATGGTAATTTGAAGTTTGAACCATAAAAAATTCACGAAAAAAAGAACTGTTCGCCAAACCGTTTGCTAGCTAACGCCATTTCGCTGGTCAGGATTGCGGTGAAGGCTAATGGACCTATATTGCTGGAACCGGCGTGGTTTTTCGGAAGGTGCAGAGTGCACTCGGGAAGGTGACTTGCAAGCTGCAGAAGATGGATCATGCATGCATTTGGTCCGGTGGTTCTCGCCGGCAATGGCACGAAAATTGGCAATTTATTTGTCGTGCCGAAGGTCTTTTTGGGGTGGCGTAAGAGGCGGTGTGGCAGCTGGAACTGTAAAGTGAGATGGGGAAAAAATTGCTATCCCCCATTTCCCAGTGGACTGCCGAGTGGGGGGAAACACACAAAATCACTATCTCGGTTTGCATGCGATTTCGAGGGTGTTGGTCAGGCGAATGGCATACAAAACAGCAAAGCAACCAACTCTCGCAGCTCGGTGGCCAGAGCGTTGGATCTGATGGAATATCCGTAGGGATTAAGGGAATCGGAGGTGGTGTTTTAATGCTTGCTAGATGACTGAGCTTTCGTGCCAATTTTATTCTAATCCCTGCCACCAGTGGCAAATCACATGCTACACAAAAACAGACCATGCACTCAAAACACTGCAGGAGTGTTGTGGTAATCGGCACACACACAGCTGGATCCAATGACCTCGTTCAGACCCAACGATTTTGTCCCGGTGGACAGTACATCAAAACCGCAAGCGAGACGATTTGAGGAAAAATAAATCCTCCAGACAAAAAAAGAAAATCTTACTGACGCAAAGCATTTCCCGTAGGTCACTACTACCTGCTGGGACAAGAAAACTCGTCACCTTCGGTCAGTTTTTGACGTTCTTCCGCTTGTGTTGGAGCTACTTTGCATAAGCCCCACGAGTGCGTTCACTGCATTGCTGTAAACTTTGCATCAAGTTGGCACATGCCGAACAATTATTAGGAATTAAGTCCGTAATACTAAAAACAGGACACAAGTAATAACAACTGAGTGTACAACGAGTGTGCTATGCTCATCGTAGCTTTGTTTTTTCCTTTTAATATCTTAATGGACCTTTCCAAAGGTCACACACAAAAACGCTCCGTACCGGAATCGCCAAAATTATCTGCAGCTACCTCCACAACAAGTTCCATTTTGTGCCCTACACACACACTCGCACACATCATAGCTGTTACTGAACAAACCCAGCGGGTCAGGCGGGTGACCGATCGGTTTGGTTCATTGAACTGGTTGAACAGGTTCTTGTACCACATCGAAAAAGGTGCCCCGGAACAAAGAAACGTTGCGGAACGTCAATTTATCGCAAGCATCCACAAACACGCATTCGGCCACATTGTTTTGCCGATGGCATTTTTGGGACTTATTTTTCCGATATTTACACACTGATTAGAGTACACTTCCTGGTAGCCGGGGGGGTTCACTTTGCATTGCATTGTAAACTTGTGCCAGTGGCTTCCGAAGGTTTCGCATGCACCCGCATGAGCGCGCGATATGATTATTAATGCACTTTTTGGCTGTCAGGAAACGATGCGTGTCCGGAAATTGGACGACCGCGGTCATTTGTGTGATGAAGTTCGTTGAACTGCTACTTACTGTCCAGCACACGGGTACGGAGGACCAGTATAGTTTGACCATTATGGTTCATGAAGACCAACTGATGGAGGCGTTGATCTGTTTTGTTTTGAACAAGTAGGGAAAAATGCGCGCTACGACATGAACCAACTATTGAGTAGCTAATGGAAAAAGAATATGTACTTTATGGCTTAATTGTAGGAGAGGAAAGATATGTTTTGGGAATCTAACCCTTCTGGCGACTGTCGCAAAATTTGCTGTTCAATACCTGGCAGAAATACATTTTATGCAACAACCCATTTTGTACCATAAAAGATCCATATTTTACTGAATTTCGACAGACAGCACCTAATTTCATTTGTTGTTTTAAGCCTTTTCTGACATAAAGAACGGGGTAAGAAGGAACCCTTTCTCTGTGCGAATTTATCTCCGGTCCTGAAGCATCCTCATCCGCCGCTTTATGGTGCACCCATTCTCAATACTGCTTTCAAGCGCTAAAATTCCTACAATGTGTTACCTGTGCATTCTTTAACAGAAGGGAAAAGTTGGTGTTTTTTTACGGGTCTTAACTCTTTCGTGCTGCATTCCTTTCACAGGACACGATTGTACAGTAAAATCTGCATCTTTTTGCTAAAAACCGTACAGAAAGAGCGATTGTAAAGTTAACAACCAATGCGAGGCTATTGCTAATGGTGATATGGTCTGCAATTTTTTGTGTGCTAAACTGAAAGGTACCAAAACACCACAAGGTAAATGAGCGAAAACAGGTAGCGTGGCGGCACTGAGAGATCGTACAAAAAGGACACACTGTGGGCAGCGACAATCGATTAGGGCTGTCATAAAACAGGATGCCTGTGCCTGTATGATTGAAGGAATCACAGTGGAATGAGTGTTGAGAAGCGAAGAAACGATTGGGAAGCGAATTTCGTTTTACGTCTTTGTTGAAGTCATTGAATGGTTGTGTACGAAAAAAAGGCAAGGGTTAGATGAGATTGTATATGAGTTGTGAATTGTTGCAATGTTTTCTTTTGTTTTAAGAAATATGGAAATTCTACGGTTCGCAATAAAACCCTTTCATAGGCTGTTAAAACGCGGCTACGAGAAACGTTACTGTTTATCGTAAGAATCGTTTTCATTTTTCCTTACAATGATAACCACCATGCTGCTGAAATACGTGCATCATCGGGCAATGGTGGTAGTTTGTCGTTTTGATTAATTTTATTAATCACTTCTCATAGACAGCAGATCTCGGGGTTGATGCATCGATGTGAAAGCATTATGAGGGAACGTAGCTTAGTCTTGCGGCTATTTTACCGATCCCACTGTATTTATTCTGCAAAGCGATCAATTGAGCCACGAACCACGGGATGGCTTTAATCGACCGACCCGGCAGAATCGGGTCGATGCCAATTGCATTCAATCAATTAATAGAGTGTCAATTATTGTTGCTTGATGATTCGCATTACCGAAGGGATAACTGCTTCCTACGGTTTCCTCATATCCCGGCGAACGCACGTTGCCTATCGATTTTAAATGTCACGCTAATGATATCCCATATAAAAGAGCAAATATATCGGGATTCGTGTTCACTACTGATAGGAAAACTGGTCTAATTATAAGAGTAAATATGAACCTCGAAAAGACGAGAAGATGAACATGATTTAATTCTGTGTACGGCGTTGCACGGTGTTCAATGTTAGAACTAATTATTGTATTTTAAATTCATCCCGTACATCAATAGCTACATACACAAGCAGATAGTTCCTAAACAACTGGATTCCCATCCTAATGTCAACAATAACAGTATCAAGGTTTTGAGCCGAACAATTAGTCTAATAACGATCCCTAATCAGTAAAACGATGTCATCACCAACAACACACGAGTACCATAAGCACACTCGCTGATATAGAAAAACTGATTGGAAGAGAATTTTTATATTACGACGCGAAACCACCAACCAAGACTCAGACTCAGAGTGCCCTCTCGAGTGCCCATCTTCGGATGGCACCTATCTGTGTGGTTCAATTGACCGCCTGGTGCATTGCCACCCCAAGGCGTAACCGTAGAAAGGGACGCACACGATAATGGGCAAAAAAATACACACACACACATACACAGACACAGTTATCGTCAATCGACGAGAAAACCTCAAAGTGCATTGACCGTCCAAAATTCATTTCATACGTCCAGAAGCTTCCTCGTCCACGGCACTTCCTCTACTCGATGCACCCGCGAATGTTACGTTGTGCCTCGTAAATATGGAAGATGTTGCAGCGGTAGCGGGAAGCGAGAAGGAAGGCAAGCGCGGTATTGCTTCACTGTGGCTGTCAAATTAGAACTGGTTCTGCAGTTTGCGTAGGTTTGCCGTACGTATACACGATGCGTATACGAAGGGAGAATGCGTGACGATGCGTGAGATATGCAAGCGAGTCAATGCACGTATTGTGTGCAAGCACGGTACGTATGTGTGCGTTTCTGTGTCTAAGCGTATGGGTGAATATACTCACCCGCTAGACGATCTCTTATCGCTCAACTTAGGCGTGATCGTACATGACCCGAAAGCAATTTGAGCACATCTGCTACAGTGAAGCATTTGCGGGGAAAAATTGTAATCAATCGGTGTATTGGTATATGCACGGAGTAAATTATTTGTCACAGTTTCTCATATAAGAGCAGGTATGTGAAGGATTAGCGAAATATGAGTCTAATAAAGCTATTAGCAAGCAACGAACTCAAGATCATCAAGTGTCTCTGCTAATCAATCATATTTCCAGCATAAATACAAATCTTGTAATCGCTACCCTAATTCGATTCTCATTTTAAAAGGAATGCTTATTGTATTCCAACTAAAAATTGCCAAAAATCACAATCGAATCACCATCTTTAAGCCCCTTCTTCATCGGTGTTGTTGAGCGCTGTTGTCCTCTCCGTTCTCCTGGCGTTTCTCTCATTGTGTTGCAACAATTGTCAACAGCCAGGTTCGACAGTAGACAAAAGAAGGAAACGGAATGCTGAAAGGAAAGAAAAGGAAATTGCCTCATCAGTCACTACCCTAGTCTCTAGGAGCAACAACAGCCACAGCAGTTGAGCGAAATGCCGCAGCATTATGTTGCACTGCAGTGTTGTTATGGCTTCTTTTATTGTGGTTATTTAAGGTATAATCGTCCCACGGGCGGGCAGGCATGCACTTTTCTCCTTTTACCAGCCAGCGTGAATCTGAATGGAAGCAAATAATGCGTATGTGCAATTTCTTCTCTTTGTGTTCACATTGCACCCCCTCCGGTGGCCGGTGGGTTTGAGCGTGTCGTAAAACAATCCTGAACGACCCGTACAAGGTAGAAAGAGCGAAACGGCGGAACGGTGAAGAGGATCGAGCGATCTTAAGGCAAAAAGGAGCTTTTTCCGTCTGAAGTGGTGTAGTGTCTGCTGATTTCGATCATGTTTGTAAGGTTCGCCGTTTCAAAAAAAAGGAAGGTGCGTTGTAATCCTTTTGTGTGCAATGTTTTAGCTTCCTTTTTTTTGGCCGAGGATGCTTGAAGAAGAAGGCAGTGGTTACCATTCTACCAATATAATTTTGCCGTAGGTTTTTAACCCCATCATCCGGGCGATGGATTTGGGAATTTCCCTTTTATATTTCGATACCCTTAATTTCATTTCCAAAACGGCTCTCAAACAAGAACGATCGTTCAATTTGTCAATTTTTGCCATTGTGTTGGCGTGCCTGTACCCTCCGAAACGGGTAATTTTTCCTTTTTCATGCTTTCTAATCTTTGCTTTACCCCGTTCTCATTCATAATTATGTAAGGATAGTGCGCGAATTCCCTATAAAACCCAGGGTAAGCCAAAGAAACGGAATAATACGGGGAGTATTTTTAAAAAATATTACAAAACATTTAAAAGAAGGCGTTGCACGTGAAGCAAATAACTGGAGGATAGCTTTTTATACCCGCTATAGCTTAAATAATCATCTTTAGGGTACATTGAATTTCATTGAGAAGAATATTGGTACAATTTTGTGCTAATTGTCAATCTTCATTCATGCTCTAGAAATTTTCTTAAAAGCAATTGGGTAATGGAAATGAAGAATACGAAAAGAAGACAAATAACATAATAATAGGTATAACAAACTCTTAGTAATCATCAATAACGTAATAAATTCAAAGATTCGATTCTCTACCTAATTTGCAAACCTTGTATATTATTTTTGATTAGTATGGAACAGTTTGGTGCATTTTGTTTGCAGAGTTTTAGTAAACTACGAAAGATTTTCTTTATTGACTAGCACACACTTTACATCACATTAGTTACACACTTCCGTGTGGAATACACCCGAGTCTAAAAAGCTAGCTTGAGAAATTCAAGATGTTAAAATCTTTCAAAGGCAAAATTCGGTGCCATCTTTCGTAGAACTGTACAAATCGAGAATGCGTAAATCTGTCTAAAAGTGTATGTTTAATAGACTGAACGACAACATAAGTTTTCAAGAGTACAATAATCCCGGAGTATACGCAAAAATTTTTGGTCGATTTGTCGTTCGTGGTAGCTAAAGCTTCAGTGTCTGAAAAATCATTTCTTGATACCTTCTTGCTATTATTCCATTATTCTGCACTATGTCTCTAGTCCAAAACATATTGCAACATTCCAACATTACCGATTTAAGGAGTACAAAGTTGAAACAGCTGATTTATGTCTGATCGTAGATGTCATGCAGACAATCAGAGGTTCTAGTGACTTTTAAAATTAACGAAAAGGCATAGAATGCAGCACTAGGACAATGTTCCAAGCGGACTTATAATGGTAGAGCATGCAATGGAAGCAAAATAGACCTTTTTTGTTGCCATTGTTTATATGGATGCCTTAAGATTTTGTTTTTGTAAATGATTCTTATTTATAAAAAACAAACTCACATCAAACCGCATATACAAATTTTGATAAAAAAAAACCTTTTTGCTTACCAAAGGTACCTGTGTACCGTGAACCACCAGGCGTCCGCTTTGAATATGTTAATATTACCAAACAAATTGCAATGTACGTATCATGTGGGTTAATTTTTTTTGCTGTAGTTTATTCGTTAATTAAAAAAAAATAAAATGTTTATCAAATATTTCCACCAAGATCAATCAATATGCGCCAAGAGTGAAATGTACAAAATATTGATAAACATTAACATTTAAAATCAATATAAAACATGGGAATAGTATAAAGGATAGTAAAAAATAACAACATAGCTAATTTTTTACATCATCAGCAATACCTCCCCTACTCTCATTTCAAAGCAACTGCACTTGTACGGACCTCCACGGGTGTTGGTTGAGTGTGATGCTAACGATTATGGTCAACGAATGCGCCAATATAATCGACGTGGCGTGTCACGTTGAATGCTGACCTCCTCCGGTTGTACACACTTCGAGGGACAGAGAAAGCAAAAGAGGAAACAAACGGTGGCGAAGGAAGAGGGAAACAGAGAAAGAGAGATAAATTCCATTTGGATGAAACGATAGAAGCGATAGATAGAAGCGTCGACGAGTATAGAAATGCGATAGATACGTTGCTCGTGTTTCTCTATCGCGTCTTGTTGTGATGAAACTTGCCTCCGACAACAGCAATTTGGCCCTGTTTGTTCCGAACACTCTGTCGATGTGTTTCTGTGTGTGCGTGTGTGCTCGCTTCCATTCACAGCCACACCATGCCTCTTGCCTGCCCGTACCGATTCATCGTTCAGTTTGCTCGCGCAAACCTAAAAATGCATCTCGCAGCATACATCGTACCGGCACTCAGCAGCGAATGCGTTTCACTTGTTCGCGATCGCTTTGCCTAGCAGAACTCACGCATCGCGATGCATCGTGCTCACGGATCCCCCCTCCAGCATGATTTGCGCATCGCGATCGACATAGATTTACCCCCACCCCGAATGACGCGGTCTATGCTGCCGTTTATGTTGGCTGTTGCAGCAGAATTTGCTCGCAATGCATAATTCGGGCGACCGGTAGATGGTGTGCGTGAGTGCACGCGTGAGAGCACGAGTAGTGGAAGACACGAAACACGAATAAGGGAAGGTGACGTTGCCGAACGCCCTACGAGCAGTAGGATGAGTGGTTTGACTGGTAGACCTTCCAAAAATTGTGCGATGAACACCGTGCAACGATGTCATCACCAACAACACACGAGTACCATAAGCACACTCGCTGATATAGAAAAACTGATTGGAAGAGAATTTTTATATTACGACGCGAAACCACCAACCAAGACTCAGACTCAGAGTGCCCTCTCGAGTGCCCATCTTCGGATGGCACCTATCTGTGTGGTTCAATTGACCGCCTGGTGCATTGCCACCCCAAGGCGTAACCGTAGAAAGGGACGCACACGATAATGGGCAAAAAAATACACACACACACATACACAGACACAGTTATCGTCAATCGACGAGAAAACCTCAAAGTGCATTGACCGTCCAAAATTCATTTCATACGTCCAGAAGCTTCCTCGTCCACGGCACTTCCTCTACTCGATGCACCCGCGAATGTTACGTTGTGCCTCGTAAATATGGAAGATGTTGCAGCGGTAGCGGGAAGCGAGAAGGAAGGCAAGCGCGGTATTGCTTCACTGTGGCTGTCAAATTAGAACTGGTTCTGCAGTTTGCGTAGGTTTGCCGTACGTATACACGATGCGTATACGAAGGGAGAATGCGTGACGATGCGTGAGATATGCAAGCGAGTCAATGCACGTATTGTGTGCAAGCACGGTACGTATGTGTGCGTTTCTGTGTCTAAGCGTATGGGTGAATATACTCACCCGCTAGACGATCTCTTATCGCTCAACTTAGGCGTGATCGTACATGACCCGAAAGCAATTTGAGCACATCTGCTACAGTGAAGCATTTGCGGGGAAAAATTGTAATCAATCGGTGTATTGGTATATGCACGGAGTAAATTATTTGTCACAGTTTCTCATATAAGAGTAGGTATGTGAAGGATTAGCGATATATGAGTCTAATAAAGCTATTAGCAAGCAACGAACTCAAGATCATCAAGTGTCTCTGCTAATCAATCATATTTCCAGCATAAATACAAATCTTGTAATCGCTACCCTAATTAGATTCTCATTTTAAAAGGAATGCTTATTGTATTCCAACTAAAAATTGCCAAAAATCACAATCGAATCACCATCTTTAAGCCCCTTCTTCATCGGTGTTGTTGAGCGCTGTTGTCCTCTCCGGCGTTTCTCTCATTATGTTGCAGCAATTGTCAACAGCCAGGTTCGACAGTAGACAAAAGAAGGAAACGGAATGCTGAAAGGAAAGAAAAGGAAATTGCCTCATCAGTCACTACCCTAGTCTCTAGGAGCAACAACAGCCACAGCAGTTGAGCGAAATGCCGCAGCATTATGTTGCTCTGCAGTGTTGTTATGGCTTCTTTTATTGTGGTTATTTAAGGTATAATCGTCCCACGGGCGGGCAGGCATGCACTTTTCTCCTTTTACCAGCCAGCGTGAATCTGAATGGAAGCAAATAATGCGTATGTGCAATTTCTTCCCTTTGTGTTCACATTGCACCCCCTCCGGTGGCCGGTGGGTTTGAGCGTGTCGTAAAACAATCCTGAACGACCCGTACAAGGTAGAAAGAGCGAAACGGCGGAACGGTGAAGAGGATCGAGCGATCTTAAGGCAAAAAGGAGCTTTTTCCGTCTGAAGTGGTGTAGTGTCTGCTGATTTCGATCATGTTTGTAAGGTTCGCCGTTTCAAAAAAAAGGAAGGTGCGTTGTAATCCTTTTGTGTGCAATGTTTTAGCTTCCTTTTTTTTGGCCGAGGATGCTTGAAGAAGAAGGCAGTGGTTACCATTCTACCAATATCATTTTGCCGTAGGTTTTTAACCCCATCATCCGAGCGATGGATTTGGGATTTTCCCTTTTATATTTCGATACCCTTAATTTCATTTCCAAAACGGCTCTCACACAAGAACGATCGTTCAAATTTGTCAATTTTTGCCATTGTGTTGGCGTGCCTGTACCCTCCGAAACGGGTAATTTTTCCTTTTTCATGCTTTCTAATCTTTGCTTTACCCCGTTCTCATTCATAATTATGTAAGGATAGTGCGCGAATTCCCTATAAAACCCAGGGTAAGCCAAAGAAACGGAATAATACGGGGAGTATTTTTAAAAAATATTACAAAACATTTAAAAGAAGGCGTTGCACGTGAAGCAAATAACTGGAGGATAGCTTTTTATACCCGCTATAGCTTAAATAATCATCTTTAGGGTACATTGAATTTCATTGAGAAGAATATTGGTACAATTTTGTGCTAATTGTCAATCTTCATTCATGCTCTAGAAATTTTCTTAAAAGCAATTGGGTACTGGAAATGAAGAATACGAAAACAAGACAAATAACATAATACGTATAACAAACTCTCAGTAATCATCAATAACGTAATGAGTTATAAATTCAAAGATTCGATTCTCTACCTAATTTGCAAACCTTGTATATTATTTTTGATTAGTATGGAACAGTTTGGTGCATTTTGTTTGCAGAGTTTTAGTAAACTACGAAAGATTTTCTTTATTGACTAGCACACACTTTACATCACATTAGTTACACACTTCCGTGTGGAATACACCCGAGTCTAAAAAGCTAGCTTGAGAAATTCAAGATGTTAAAATCTTTCAAAGGCAAAATTCGGTGCCATCTTTCGTAGAACTGTACAAATCGAGAATGCGTAAATCTGTCTAAAAGTGTATGTTTAATAGACTGAACGACAACATAAGTTTTCAAGAGTACAATAATCCCGGAGTATTTTGTGCTAATTGTCAATCTTCATTCATGCTCTAGAAATTTTCTTAAAAGCAATTGGGTACTGGAAATGAAGAATACGAAAACAAGACAAATAACATAATACGTATAACAAACTCTCAGTAATCATCAATAACGTAATGAGTTATAAATTCAAAGATTCGATTCTCTACCTAATTTGCAAACCTTGTATATTATTTTTGATTAGTATGGAACAGTTTGGTGCATTTTGTTTGCAGAGTTTTAGTAAACTACGAAAGATTTTCTTTATTGACTAGCACACACTTTACATCACATTAGTTACACACTTCCGTGTGGAATACACCCGAGTCTAAAAAGCTAGCTTGAGAAATTCAAGATGTTAAAATCTTTCAAAGGCAAAATTCGGTGCCATCTTTCGTAGAACTGTACAAATCGAGAATGCGTAAATCTGTCTAAAAGTGTATGTTTAATAGACTGAACGACTTAATAGACTTGAAAACTTATGTTTCAAGAGTACAATAATCCCGAAGTATACGCAAGAATTTTTGGTCGATTTGTCGTTCGTGGTAGCTAAATTTTCAGTATCTGAAAAATCTTTTCTTGATACCTTCTTGTTATTATTCCATTATTCTGCACTATGTCTCTAGTCCAAAACATATTGCAACATTCCAACATTACCGATTTAAGGAGTACAAAGTTGAAACAGCTGATTTATGTCTGATCGTAGATGTCATGCAGACAATCAGAGGTTCTAGTGACTTTTAAAATTAACGAAAAGGCATAGAATGCAGCACTAGGACAATGTTCCAAGCGGACTTATAATGATAGAGCATACAATGGAAGCAAAATAGACCTTTTTTGTTGCCATTGTTTATATGGATGCCAAGTTCTTAAGATTTTGTTTTTGTAAATGATTTTTATTTATAAAAAACAAATTCACATCAAACCGCACATACACATTTTGATAAAAAAAACCTTTTCGCTTATCAAAGGTACCTGTGTACCGTGAACCACCAGGCGTCCGCTTTGAATATGTTAATATTACCAAACAAATGGCAATGTACGTATCATGTGAGTTAATTTTTTTGCTGTTGTTTATTCGTTAATTAAAAAAAATGAAATGTTTGTCAAATATTTCCTCCAAGATCAATCAATAAACGCAAATTTCAATCAAAGAGTGAAATGTACAAAATATTGATAAACATTAACATTTAAAATCAATATAAAACATGGGAATAGTATAAAGGAAAGTAAAAAATAACAACTTAGCTAATTTTTTACATCATCAGCAATACCTCCCCTACTCTCATTTAAAAGCAACTGCACTTGTACGGACCTCCACGGGTGTTGGTTGAGTGTGATGCTAACGATTATGGTCAACGAATGCGCCAATATAATCGACGTGGCGTGTCACGTTGAATGCTGACCTCCTCCGGTTGTACACACTTCGAGGGACAGAGAAAGCAAAAGAGGAAACAAACGGTGGCGGAGGAAGAGGGAAACAGAGAGAGATAAATTGAGCATCCATTTGGATGAAACGATAGAAGCGATAGATAGAAGCGTCGACGAGTATAGAAATGCGATAGATACGTTGCTCGTGTTTCTCTATCGCGTCTTGTTGTGATGAAACTTGCCTCCGACAACAGCAATTTGGCCCTGTTTGTTCCGAACACTCTGTCGATGTGTTTCTGTGTGTGCGTGTGTGCTCGCTTCCATTCACAGCCACACCATGCCTCTTGCCTGCCCGTACCGATTCATCGTTCAGTTTGCTCGCGCAAACCTAAAACTGCATCTCGCAGCATACATCGTACCGGCACTCAGCAGCGAATGCGTTTCACTTGTTCGCGATCGCTTTGCCTAGCAGAACTCACGCATCGCGATGCATCGTGCTCACGGATCCCCCCTCCAGCATGATTTGCGCATCGCGATCGACATAGATTTACCCCCACCCCGAATGACGCGGTCTATGCTGCCGTTTATGTTGGCTGTTGCAGCAGAATTTGCTCGCAATGCATAATTCGGGCGACCGGTAGATGGTGTGCGTGAGTGCACGCGTGAGAGCACGAGTAGTGGAAGACACGAAACACGAATAAGGGAAGGTGACGTTGCCGAACGCCCTACGAGCAGTAGGATGAGTGGTTTGACTGGTAGACCTTCCAAAAATTGTGCGA
>KZ062127.1:175186-189085 GCA_002091835.1 Anopheles maculatus
TACGAAACGAAACGAAATCAAACGAAACTAGAAAAAAAAACAAGGCAAGATACGTGAAGTGGTAAAGGATAAGAATAAGAATATGTTAGAACTACTAATGGTACCATTTCGTAAGGATAATTATTGAAAAGACTGATTAAGATCCTGTTTGTTGTTACTACACATGGGCTTTAACCACGCGAGCGAAAGAGTGAAAAGTGTTTTCACGGTTATGAACATGCAATAGGGATACGTAGTACACTGTAACGACTCGCGTTTAACTATGCAGCATGCAACGAAGTTGTATTTCTTAAACTCGGATCGAAAACAAAAATTCATCTTTTCCTTACCTGAAGAAAAGCAAAAAACAAAAAGCTATGAACGATTAGAAAATTAGCGCAGAACGTTGGTATCACCAAAACATGTACTATTAGTTCTAATTTGTCTAGTGCTTAGTCCTTATATATACACATACACACGCGCACTGTTTCCCTAGGTTTAGACGACTATCTCCCACATTAGCGAGAATGGTTCGAATGTGTGTTGCCTTTCGTCACTAACTGATTAGCGTGTAATGATTATGTTAAAGTCGCCACATACACACACAAGACAATGTACGCGGTTGTTGGCTTCTGTTTGCAAAGGCTGAACCACAACCAGCATGATTCTACCATCGAGTGCCTATAATTATGATGATTCCTATAAGCTAGCGCGAGTGTGATGTGAGTTGAGCTAAAACACGGTTCCTGCATTTTATTTTTATGTTGTTTCGTGTCTCTGTTTTGGGGGCGCCAATGCGTACATACATAATACATAGTAACATTAATGTAATGAAGCTAGTTAGGCTGTACGATTGTTTATATTGTTTAAGTGGAAATGTTCTTCATCAAATCTTTTCCTATTAGTTAGTTACCGGCAAGCAAAGAAACCCGCAAATTACGTTGGAAAGTCTGTGCATTAGATCCATGAAGGGTATTACGATTCACAAGGTAAGGATTGTCTTTTGCACTTCTTCAATTGAAGCCATATCTTACCGATGGGATGTGTACGTGAACAAAAACAAACAAATCAAACTATTTAGTAGTAATAGCAATGATAAAAGGAAAAAAAAACTTCTATGTGTATAATACACGAAAAAATGTTAGTTTTCTCATCATTCAGATTGGAAATGTGTTAGTTGATCGTAAAGCTAGTATAATGTAGCAGTAGCAGTAGTGAAATGCTTGATGTTAACGTAGCATACGGAGTTGACAGTGAACAAGAAAAACAAAGGGGCAGGATAAAAAAAATGGGAAAAATTTAACAGAAACGATAAAAAACAATGCCATATAAATATACACACCACTATGTTTAATACCTACTACTAATCATATTACTAAGATCGTATGTGGTACGAAACGAAACGAAATCAAACGAAACTAGAAAAAAAAACAAGGCAAGATACGTGAAGTGGTAAAGGATAAGAATAAGAATATGTTAGAACTACTAATGGTACCATTTCGTAAGGATAATTATTGAAAAGACTGATTAAGATCCTGTTTGTTGTTACTACACATGGGCTTTAACCACGCGAGCGAAAGAGTGAAAAGAGGGTCTTAAGACAACAGAGTGCACGGTGTGTTTGTAGAGTCGCATTCAGGAACCCTCCTCCCCCATCCCATCCCTCCCGTCCCCTTCCGCAGTTACCGGTGTTCGATCTGTTCGACCAGGGTCTCTAATAATCTACGCAGATCGTCCATCATCCCGTTACGTTGCGCGCAAATACGAAAGACTGAGTTTAATATTTACCGATCATCCTTCGGTCACGAGACGGAAATAGTCCCCGCGCCCGCCCCCTATCCGGGGTTTGGCTAATCATGCCCAGGGACTAGAACACCGTAGCATGTATTTATTTTGTTTAGGTTTTGTTTTAATTTTTACCTTTTTCTGTTGTAATTAATACTTGCTCATGCATAGTTTTCTGTTTCCTTGAAAGTTGGGCTAAATCGTAACCCAATATTTATGCGATGGTTATAGGGTTTTGTGAGGAAGTTGTAACGGATGCTACTATTTTCTGACTGTGTTTGTATGTGTGCGTGATTGAAAGTATTTGTATGTATGTTTGTGTATGTGTATCTGTGCGTGTACCCTTAGAATTGTCCGTTGTTTAATTCTCAAGTTAAAGTGCTGGGGCGATGCAATATCATCATTGTAGTAAACTGGAACTCTCGGTTTCACTCGTCGCGAAACACAAGGACATCCTCCAGTATTGCTAGGCCACAATTCGTCTCGCAGTGTTGTACAGTATGTAGTTTAGGTGCCCGCAAGCCCCTTGAAAGCCTTGTATAATCCAAATTAAGTTTGTGAAATAGTCATTGAATTATTAGAAGCAAGTAAGCAGGATCCTAGCGCAAACGGTTGATGTCGTGCAGAAAGCAAACACAAAAATGTACATCTCGTTAGTAAAATGTTATTGCAAATGATGAATGTCATGTGACCCCCCACGGTTCATGTGCGAGAACTCTTACTATTAGATCTGGCTGATGTGTGCGATACGATACGGGTTTTGGTATCGGCCCCATAGCTATAGATGTTGTTTTTTTAGTTGGTGCAAACGTAACGCAATTGTGTACACGGGAAAAAAAACGGAGAACTCGAAACAGCATGATCAGTATGCAGGATGTCAGAGTGTGAAGTGTTGGGAACGTGGCAGCACGTTCATGGAATGTTGCACAATCTCCCACAATTAAATCGATATCAGCATTTAAAAATACAAAATATGAGCATGAACATAAATAAAAACTTTGTAGAAACATTAAATATGATGTGTGTTATTCATTGAATGAAAGAACCATATTTCGCTACAGGACGGATTCCTCGCAGTGGTTTTCTAACTATGATCAAAGCTATAAACAAGATACTTCTCCGACGACTCACAGGACTTTTTTGGTTTTACAAACTCGAAACATTTCAGCAACCATTTCTGGCTGACTTAGCTTACCGTTATCTAGATAGTTAGTCCTGCGTACAAGAAGATGATCCACATGGAATTTGTACATGGTCTTGCTGTATGAAAATCACTTCCACCAAGGCCACCAGTCTGCCGCCAGATAGATCAATTAGTGTATTTTGTTTTGCTCCTCTACACGAACCAAATTCGTGTGTTTATAAGTAAGTAACTGTCGGTGCAAATGAATGTTCGCTAAATCTTAAGTATTCGCCTACTTAAAGGCCTCGTCGTCCATAGGGCTTTGTTCTACAGACCCAGAACTTAAATAACCGCCCTCCTCATACAGTTTTGCCGAGTTATTCATGACTACAACACTAAGAAAAAAGTGCTTTAACGAAAGAGACGTCAGACAAAAGATATTAGAATGTAAATGCTAGCTAGCAAACATCTCCCACTTCCCCATTAGCTTCATAAAGCTTTGATACGCCATTGATACCAAACGTAAATCAAGAGTATAACGACAGAGCCCCAAATGGTTTTTTTATATTTAATTTATAGAAGCTTTGGATCTTTAAAACGAGTTATGCAGCACTCGATCTCGAAACTCCTTCAATTATTACAGAGCTTAGATGCTATATGAGTGGAATCATAACATAATCTATCCCTTAAACAAGAAAGGAGTCCGGATAGAGGGGAACAATTACAGGCGTATTGCGGTATTGAATACCGCATAAATGATTTTCTTCCTGAAACTACAAGATCTGCTTGTCTCATTCGTCAAAGAGATAGTTGGAAACTATCAGAGCGAATTCTGACACGAAAAACCAGACCTTTACCATGCAGCAAATCTTTGAACGTTTCTGGAATCTTGACCAAACTTATCAGGCTTGTTAAAATGAAAATGAACAATATCAAATGCCAGATCTAGGGGGATGAAAAACTCTCAGGGCCCTTTGCTACCACCAAGGGTTTGTGCCAGGAAGACGGGTTTGTCTGTCTTCTCTTCAATCTGGAGAGTCCTATCCAACACTCGGAGTTGTAAACATCGAGGAACAACTTCTCATCCTCATAGCTATGCGCTGAATGCTGACTACCAACTGGTCATTCCTGAGGAACCTTGGACTATACAAAACATTTATAGCCTCAGTTTCATTGTAAGACATGTAAGACATGGACTCTGTCTAAAGCTAAAGAAACAAACTCAGCCGCGTTCAAGAGGAAGGTGTTCACTAGACGTACAAGACTAGACAGGACTGGCGGCCTAGATGTGGACTAAACCATCAACATGGACAGAGGAGGCTTGGTAAGCCCAAATTGAGATGGAGCGATGGTGTTAATGTATCCGTCGGAATGTCCGGGACAATGGATTAGCAGATGACGGAGCTAGACCGTGTGCGGCTTCAAGAATAGTTGAAACAGGTCAAGACTGCGAAACTGTTGTAGCGCCTAGAAAGTATGTAAGTAAGTAATTGTAAAAATACGCACCGAAATGTGAATGTTGTTATTCTTTCCCAAATTGCTGTTTAGTTTGGCACCGAATGGCTTCCATAAATCACCTCTATACACTGTCTGGATAGCAAGCACTGTGTCGGGAGAACTGTTCGGAAGGTCGAATGAATGACCGGCACCGCTACCACTGCGTCATAGGACCAACAGATCTTCTAATCGTAGATGTACACAGTTAGCCAATTTACTGCTTCTTTTGTGGATTACTTGTTGGGGCGATTCCTCCAGCTGCTATTGAAAGACGCACTGAACACACGGGAGTACTAATTGCACCCTGAAGTTGCACAAAATCACAAAAAAAATAGGAAAGCGTTTGTTGTTTGAATGCAGCTTTCGCCCGAACACCAAGCTTCATATAGGTTTTTCGCCATATTGGATTGGATGTTTGCTGTTCAATTGGAGAACTAATTTATATCGACAAACAATAACGATATCCACAATAAAGCCATTCAAATGATGTTCTTAAACACAAAAGTAATAAAATTGATACAAAATAATTTGATTCTCTTCTGCTGGAGAGAATCGCCTCTATTAACCTTGTGCTCAATCAAAATGCGCATACATCAGGTCGCTGGTGGTTGTTTGACAGTTGAGACCAAAGTCGTGAACCAAGCTCAATAATTCCGGTACGAATTATTAGAGGTTTTTGTCATAAAATAGCTGAACATGAGACGATTTTGGGTATAAAATTGAATGAATAATGTTGACTCCTCATAATCATCATTCATGTTGAAATAACCAATAATTTGCTCTGTATTTAGGAAATGTTCGCTTTGGTTTGTCAAAATCACAAACGTCAAACAGAGCTTCGGAATGTTTCAATGATGCACAAATATGGTGTAACCCATTTGTTACCCACTTTCGACAAAATCAACACCTGCCGGTCAGTGAAATCTGTGACGAAGTGAGAAAATATAAACATTTGCTATGTAAATTGATCACCCGTAAGCTGTGTGAGGCACGGGACTGTTAGCGAAGCGTGCAAACGTACGGGAATCGCAGCGTGAATTCCCGGGTGGTGTAGAAGCAACAGTCGCGCAATTTGGGGTGTGCGTACACGAGCGACGGTTCCATAGGTTGCTCGTCTTTGTCGTGATCGACCGAAGACAATTTTCCGAGGCGTGCAAGATCCGTTGTTTGTTTCGTGTGAAAAGTCACGCACGCGTTAGGCATATTGGATTACTGTTTTCAGCCGTCCGCGAAGCAATTCGTTGGAACTAGTGAAAAAAGTAAAACAGTTTTTATAGCGACGTCGGTGGTGGAACTGGCCTTCGTGTGCGTTGTGTATGAGCAAAAAGTCACGACGAACCACCATCGCGGGAGGATCTTCGGGAGGGACACACATACACACAAACACCACGTCGTATGATAGAATCCTCGCCCAAATCTTGATGCAAAGCGGAAAATCTCTGCAACAACGATGGACGAAACATATCTGAAGAATCTCGAAACGGCGGCCCACATTATTATGGTAGGTGGAAATGTAAATCAAGCTTCTCGAGAATCGTCCAAAACGCGTTCGCGGGCGGGGAAAGCGGCAAGGAATAACAAAGGAACAGCCCGAGGACCTTGGAATGCGTGCGCGATGCGTGTTGTTATGGGGTCTGCTCGGCGCAAAGAAAATCGATAGTTCGTTGTTTTGCTTGCACCGCCCAGCTCCACCGAATCCCGTTCCAAGAGTCCTTTTGCTTTCTTCGCAAGCAAACATTTCTTTGTTTTGATTGCATCTCTTTTCACCCTGTTACTGTTTTCGGGTTTGGTCCTTCCATGAACAGGACGAACCGTTGGTAGTAATAACTTACGTGTTTTTTTCCCTTTCTTTCTTTCACCGCTCTACCCAATGCTAGGCCCCGCCAAATTCCATCACAAATCAGCAGCGCCAGGAATCGGAGCAAATTTTTACTACCTTCAGAAAAACGAAAACTCCGTACGCGTTGTGCCAGGCGATCCTGGAAAAATCGTCCGTCGATTTGGTACTGTTCGAGGCGGCTGATGTGCTGAAGAAAACCGTGGTTGGGGAATGGAAATTTATTGCCGAACAGGACCGGGCCTCGTTACGTCAGTATCTGCTGAACTACGTAATCCAACGCGATGTGCCGGTGTTCATACGCGACAAGCTGCTGCAGGTAGTGGCCATTATGATCAAACGCGCCAGCCTAGAAGATCATGGTGCGGAGCGTGGCCAGATTTTGGAAGAAACCAGGAAGATGCTGACGTCGGGTGAACTGAAACAACAAATTCTTAGCTGCAGCATTATGCTGGCCATCTTGGAAGAGTACTGCAACATCGTCCGTTCGGATGATACTGGGCTCAATACGTTGGAGCACTTTAAAGCGAAGAAACAGTTTGAGGATTCGGATCTGCTGAAAACGTTCTGTATGACGCTGCAAGCGATGGTAGCCATCGTGAACAGCTTCGACACGTCCAACAGTATGCAGATGTATCTGTTCAAGCAGCTGCTTACCGTGATGGAAACAGTCCTGACCTGGGGCTTCCTGCTGCCCAATCTGCGTAACGTCCGCGTGCGACACTCGCTGTCCAAGAGCATCATTGACACGTCGGAAACGGTAACGAAGGCGCTGCATGCCCCGCCGCTTCGCCTGCAGGCACAATGGAAAAGTGTAATCTTCGACCCGAAGGTGTTGGAAGTGTTCTTTCACACCTACTGGAAGCTGCGCGAAATAGAGGATTTGCAGCCGAAAGCGCTCACCTGCATCCTGCAGCTGTCCACGCTTCGAGGTCCTATCATTACGGAAAACATCGACGAAAGTATGACCTATCTGGCCAACTATTTGACACACTTCCTCTCATTAATGACCAAGTAAGTGCATTCCGTACGGAACAAATGGTTTCCGGTCTGTGTTGCTCACGCCACATTGATATCATTTCTTCGTTCTATTGCAGTATCGAAATCAAAGACAAAGAAGCGTACAGTTTTTCGCTAATCCTTCGCAAACTGTTCCAATTTTTGCCCACGGACATGCTGAAGATGCTGCCGAACTCCCTATTCGACGCATCCATGCAGCAGTGCTTCACGCTGACGATGAAGTTCTTCGAGCAGTCGGCTGCGGAAGAATCGGTTGCACCGGACGAGGCGCTCTACGTTGACGCGCTGAGCAACATGCTCGGCATATGGTTGGCGTTCTTTGACGATAAGCGCAACTACCCGATCGAACCGATGCTTCCCTACATCATGCAAATGTTCGAAAAGTACGTCCAGTGCCATCTGGCTCCACCGCAGGGCATTCGCGGCACGGGTCGGGATGGGGACGGTGGCGAGAATGAAATTACCGACATGGAGGAATCGGATCGGGAACGGTTCAAGGAGCAGTTGACTGTAATGGGATTCTTTGGGCGACAAATACTGCAGCATGCGCTCGGTTTGTTGGCAAAGTTGCTCGAAGATCGAACGCGCAAGCTGGGCACCCATCTGCATATGCTGCACGCATCGCAATCGCTTTCCATTTCCGATGGGGTGAATTTGGAGAATTTGTTCGAAGACTTGCACTGGTTGCTGCTAATCAGTGGGCACGTGATAGCGATGGAATCGGTCGGTGAAACGCCGACGATACCGGAACCGATAATGACATTTTGCAAGCAACAGATTGACTCCGGTGCAACGGATGTGACGAACAGTTTGAAGCTGTTGGCCTCCCCGAACCAGGACATCCAGGAGATACCGAACGCCGAATCGAACGTCGATCCGGTAATTCGACTGATGGCGGCCGGATTTCGATTGTGTGAGCTGGAAAAGACTGCCATCGAGGTGCGCATGTATCAGTTCCTAAGTCCCGAGCTGAGCGCCACTACCATGTGGTTTCTGCGACACTGGTGCGGTACGTACGTGATGTCCAGCTACGAACCGGCCGCAACGCATATCTTCTCGAACGCGTTTGGCGTCGGTACTGCCGGAGCCCTTTGGGTGATCAACTATTTGCTAAACAAGATCTGCCTGAACGCCCAACAGCTACGGGCGGAACCGGCCGTAATGGAGGAAACGATCGAGCTGCTGCTGGCGCTGCAACGGAACCGCAACCGTGCGCAAACCATATTCAACTCGGAGTACTTCCGTTCGATATGTGATTTAAAAAGCTTCGATCTGCCCATGACGGTGAAGCGAAAGCTGCTCCGTGGGTTTGTTACGATTGGCGGCAGTATAGAGGGAGAGGAAATACGTGTGGAGTACATTATGCGCATCGTGCAGGGGACGAAGGAAAAGTTTAACCTACTGCAGAGCACCTTGCAGCAGAACGCACACCTTTATCAAAGCGAACAGTTTAAGCAGAAGGTGATCGAGGTGCTGGAAGAAACGATCGGTTGTGTGGAGGGAGCGTATGATAATCTGATCATGATACTGTTTACCGAAATAGAACCAATCTGCAAGCAGCTAAGCACGTTCATGTCCGTGTACAGAAACGATACGGTACGGACGGCAATACATGGTGTCGCTGAAGGTTCTTGGCGCTTTTCCACTTATTTGAGATCGTATCACACTTTTGAGATAAATTTACAAATATTTTTGGATTCGTATTATAAGGATAAAAAAAATCGCCGCCGAATGTGGGATGTATTTCAACATATTTGGAAAAGTGTCGCAAATCTTCGCGCTACTCTGCAGCTCGTTCAGATGGTGTTAAGGCTTGGTCTAACGCGTTTTTGTACGTTTGCATAGGTTATTGTGGAGCTTGTGCTGGAATTGTTGAACGAACTGGAACGATCGGCGGAAGTGAAGGAGGTACGTGCCGCTCTACATCAGTACGGTATGGATGTGATTGGTGTGTACGTGAAGAACAACAGCAACCGCATTTCGCTCGATCCCACCAACAACGAACGGGATCCGCAGGATTTGATCCTCATTTTGAAGCTGATGCACGGTATCAGTGCAAGCCGGGTGGGCAATGACGAGGAAACGCTACAGCAAGCGTCGGACGTATGTATCTTCGGGCTGACAAACATTGTGCCGCTGATAACGTCGGATTTGATTCGCTACCCGGAGCTATGCTATCAATACTACATTACCATCACGTCTTTTGTCGATTCCAAACCGCATGTGGTAAGTAAGGAGCATTGACGGCACACGCAAACGCACTGGTTTGATTGTGTTTTACTGTCGACCGTAGGTGCCAGCGTTACATCCCGACTTCCTGAAGCAGCTCGTCGCCTCCGTAGAGCTTGGACTAACCTCGTTCACGTCCGAGGTCGAGCTGAAGTGTGTCGAATTTATCGAAGCCTTTGCACAGGTTGTCCGGCTGCACGATAATCGGGAATCGTTAGTCTCGCAGCTGCTACAATCACTGCTAAAACTGATGCTGGACATGACGATTGGGCAGAAGATCGATTGGAACAATACAACCGACTGGTACAAGGCAATGTTTACGGTGATTTGCTGTTTTCCGCAAACGTTCAAGGATATGGTACAGAGCTTCCTGCAGGAGCACGTAGACAGCAGCACCGACAAGGCGAAGGAGCTGATTGGCGAGAGTCTGGTGCGCCTGAATCAGATCGAGTTTATAAACTTGCGGCTGATGAAGATCCGATTCGTCGACTGGTACGATCGCTTCGTTTCGCTGTGAAGCTGTTGGCCTCCCCGAACCAGGACATCCAGGAGATACCGAACGCCGAATCGAACGTCGATCCGGTAATTCGCCTGATGGCGGCCGGATTTCGATTGTGTGAGCTGGAAAAGACTGCCATCGAGGGGCGCATGTATCAGTTCCTAAGTCCCGAGCTGAGCGCCACTACCATGTGGTTTCTGCGACACTGGTGCGGTACGTACGTGATGTCCAGCTACGAACCGGCCGCAACGCATATCTTCTCGAACGCGTTTGGCGTCGGTACTGCCGGAGCCCTTTGGGTGATCAACTATTTGCTAAACAAGATCTGCCTGAACGCCCAACAGCTACGGGCGGAACCGGCCGTAATGGAGGAAACGATCGAGCTGCTGCTGGCGCTGCAACGGAACCGCAACCGTGCGCAAACCATATTCAACTCGGAGTACTTCCGTTCGATATGTGATTTAAAAAGCTTCGATCTGCCCATGACGGTGAAGCGAAAGCTGCTCCGTGGGTTTGTTACGATTGGCGGCAGTATAGAGGGAGAGGAAATACGTGTGGAGTACATTATGCGCATCGTGCAGGGGACGAAGGAAAAGTTTAACCTACTGCAGAGCACCTTGCAGCAGAACGCACACCTTTATCAAAGCGAACAGTTTAAGCAGAAGGTGATCGAGGTGCTGGAAGAAACGATCGGTTGTGTGGAGGGAGCGTATGATAATCTGATCATGATACTGTTTACCGAAATAGAACCAATCTGCAAGCAGCTAAGCACGTTCATGTCCGTGTACAGAAACGATACGGTACGGACGGCAATACATGGTGTCGCTGAAGGTTCTTGGCGCTTTTCCACTTATTTGAGATCGTATCACACTTTTGAGATAAATTTACAAATATTTTTGGATTCGTATTATAAGGATAAAAAAAATCGCCACCGAATGTGGGATGTATTTCAACATATTTGGAAAAGTGTCGCAAATCTTCGCGCTACTCTGCAGCTCGTTCAGATGGTGTTAAGGCTTGGTCTAACGCGTTTTTGTACGTTTGCATAGGTTATTGTGGAGCTTGTGCTGGAATTGTTGAACGAACTGGAACGATCGGCGGAAGTGAAGGAGGTACGTGCCGCTCTACATCAGTACGGTATGGATGTGATTGGTGTGTACGTGAAGAACAACAGCAACCGCATTTCGCTCGATCCCACCAACAACGAACGGGATCCGCAGGATTTGATCCTCATTTTGAAGCTGATGCACGGTATCAGTGCAAGCCGGGTGGGCAATGACGAGGAAACGCTACAGCAAGCGTCGGACGTATGTATCTTCGGGCTGACAAACATTGTGCCGCTGATAACGTCGGATTTGATTCGCTACCCGGAGCTATGCTATCAATACTACATTACCATCACGTCTTTTGTCGATTCCAAACCGCATGTGGTAAGTAAGGAGCATTGACGGCACACGCAAACGCACTGGTTTGATTGTGTTTTACTGTCGACCGTAGGTGCCAGCGTTACATCCCGACTTCCTGAAGCAGCTCGTCGCCTCCGTAGAGCTTGGACTAACCTCGTTCACGTCCGAGGTCGAGCTGAAGTGTGTCGAATTTATCGAAGCCTTTGCACAGGTTGTCCGGCTGCACGATAATCGGGAATCGTTAGTCTCGCAGCTGCTACAATCACTGCTAAAACTGATGCTGGACATGACGATTGGGCAGAAGATCGATTGGAACAATACAACCGACTGGTACAAGGCAATGTTTACGGTGATTTGCTGTTTTCCGCAAACGTTCAAGGATATGGTACAGAGCTTCCTGCAGGAGCACGTAGACAGCAGCACCGACAAGGCGAAGGAGCTGATTGGCGAGAGTCTGGTGCGCCTGAATCAGATCGAGTTTATAAACTTGCGGCTGATGAAGATCCGATTCGTCGACTGGTACGATCGCTTCGTTTCGCTGGTAAGTCTTATGTATAAGAAGTAAGGGAAAGGACGATGGTAGTAGGGTGTAGCAGGCAGAGGGAAGTGTGTAACACCAATCTTACCGAGTGAAAGAAAGGAAAAAGGTTAAACGCCCTGCTATTTGTTCGTATTTTATAATATTTTGTTTTATTCGCTGGAATGTGGGAGGATTTGAAATGGGGAAGAAAACTACTGGAAGCTGTTTAACTTATATCGTTCGTCGCTTGATTTGACGACTTTTGGTTTATCGCTCACACTGTACAGTTCCTTTCGTCTTTTGTATGTGAACTTTAGAATGTTTAGCAACGCTGACTCGTTAGGGTTTAAGAAGTGAGTAAACAAAAACAAAAAAAAAAATGGAAATTTTAGCTATGCATTAAACAGTGCAACTAGTCCCAGGCCGGCGGTGGTGGATGTGATGCGATGCGATGAAATGACAAACGATTCGACGGAATCCCGTACGACAGAGTATATACAAATTACTAGATAGTGGAACAATACTTACAACTAACGGATAGCTAGGGGCTTACTTCAATTGGCACGGCACCGGACTTGATAGAAAGGACATTATTGTGCGGCATTACAAATTACACCAGCACGGTACTGTTGCTGTCTCACGGTGATACGGTCATTTTTACTAACGGAAAAAAGCGCACTTGTGCACTTTTTCTGTTTTAAGTTAGATAGCATTGTAGAATGTATTTCGAAATCTGCACGTTTTTTCTGCAATATGACGCACACACACACACACACACACACACACACCCACATACACGCAGTATCACCCTATGTGAAGGGTTCGTAAGATGAGTCAAAAACAAATGTTGACCGTGTTACACTTACAGTGCGAACATAGATTAGTAATTGGAAAACGCACCCATTTTGCTGAAAACCCCCTCGGTTTTTTTTTCTTCCTATACCTATACCTTTACATTTATCGTGTTTGAGGAAAGCGCAATATACTGCTAGAGTTTTCATGAATTGGAAAGTGGATGCGGACCGTAAAATTGTGACGAAGATTGTTTTGCCTCTCGACTCGTCATTGACGCAACAAGATGTACTCATATATTCGTTGGAGGTTGTCCATTCTAGCCATCTTGCTGTTGGCGAACATTATAGATCAGCAATGCTCCAACTAAAACAAAATTTATATTTTTTCCTTGATTTCAAATATTTTTCTTTAGTCATTGTACGAAGCAATTAAATTATAAAAATAGAAGCAGGCAGGTATTTCGGACTAACAATGAATATAAATCTATGCACGGAAGAACCGAAGCGCTACTCCCGACAGCAAACATTTGTAGAACCCAAAAATGCAAACCGTCTTTCAATCGGACGAACCGTTTTTGAAGATATGACTTTGAGATGCAACGCGTTTAAAATTTTAAGTCCAGCTTTGTGCTGCTGTGACCCGTTTCTTTGGAACGTACAGGGTGTTCGAGATAAATTTGACAGTCACCTACGGAGAAAGACAAAAAAATTTTATGACAAAATTAATCATCGGGGAAATTTGTTTTGTTTTAGAAATAGTAGCTTACCATGTATTTTATTCATTTTATTCAAAATATCCGCCCTCGGCTTCTATTACGGCCTCCACCCGTCTCCGGAACCGAAAACAAACCCTGGCGACAGTTTCGCGAGCTAGGGCCGCGAAAACGGACCTGATTTTCGACATCAGTTCCGCCTTGGTGTTGCTGGAGGTTCTGTTGGTGTCCCGTTCCACCGCGCCCCACACAAAATAATCCATTGGATTAAGATCTGGGGAGCTCGGAGGCCACACATTCGGCGCGGTGACGTCGTTGAAATTGGCCGCCAACCACTTTATCGTTTTGGAGGCTGTATGGCACGGAGCGGGATCCTGCTGGAACACGTACGGTCTGCCGTTGGCCACTCTCGTGATCCCCAATCCACCCCATCACCCCCATTTCACGTACCAACGGCCGAATTCCGATCACCGGATTTTCCATTACGCGCGCCTGGA
>KZ062127.1:196443-212071 GCA_002091835.1 Anopheles maculatus
TGGACCGGAACATGGAGCATTACAATTTGCCACAACAACATGCCAACTACGATCATCGGTGAACACATCGACGGAGTGAAAATGGAATCGAAAATGCCTAAAAAATGTTTGTATGTATAGACATGTATAGTAATTGAAATGCAAAATGTAAATAAATAATATATATTCACTAAATCGCTTGAATTAATTAATTTTAGAAAGAAAAACATATTATAAATACCTTGAAGGATAACAACCTTGGGTTCGGATTTTGACAGCCGAATTGTACGAATAGATCTTCTTGTTCGTACACCTATACGTACAACTTGTAACAACCCTAATCGGTATACTTTTAAGGTTTTTGTGCCGCCAGGGTAGCTATCCTAAACCAAGATCTATCAATTCGTAGCATAAATGCACTATACTATAGATCTTTCGTTTAGTAAGATAACAACAAAACCTTGCCGATGCAACCTAACAAATAGTACTGTTAATGAAATCGTAACAATTTAGCGTTAGTTCCGTCTTCTTGTTCAGTTTAATGTTGTTCAGCTTGTACTTGATGTACTCCTCCACCCAGGACTGCGTCAGATCGAGATACTTTTCCGGTGGCCCGGGTAGATAGTCACGGAAACCAAACACTGGAATGGCCGCCTCTATTTGTGTTCCATCGACCCAGTTATTGTAGCTGTTGATGGTGATGATTTGTAGATTGTTCTTGAGCGATGTTCGCCATCCAACGTCAAAGTATTGACCGTTCGATCGGTACCGCTTGATGTTAGTAATACCGTGATTCTGGTTCACATTTCGATGGTACTTTCGACGATCGTAGAATCCGGGACCGATGGTGGGCACAAACAGTAGCCGATAGCTGTCAGCAAACTTCTTCAGCTGGTTCCAGTTCTTCCAGGTAGCGGCATAGTTTGCCCCGTTACTTGGAAGATACGTATAGAATCCGTCAAAACCCGCCCGTCGGATCATGGACTTGTGGTCTTTAGAGGTGATATGTGCCAGTAATACAGCATCGTAGTTTCCCCCCCGAATGGTAAGGATTCCGTTGCGGCTGAGTAGTCGCTTCCATTCTGGATCCATGATGCGATAAGCTTTGCGTATGTAGAACAGTGGCAAATCGCGCTTTTTCGACAACACATTATAGTAACTCAGCGTGCTACTCGTCCCAGCCGGTCCTTTGCCAAACCCATCAACAAAGTACTTTATGTTGCTTCGTATACTTTCGATAGTTCGGTCCGAGTATTCGAGTATTTCGATCGCTATCTTAAGATTGTAGAGATCCGCCACTTTAAAGATCGTGCGCAACAAGTACTCGGAGAAGTTGGGCTGCCATCCGAGGACCACCGTGCCGATGCCACAGTTTTGGATCTCGCGAGTATTTCGATCGCTATCTTAAGATTGTAGAGATCCGCCACTTTAAAGATCGTGCGCAACAAGTACTCGGAGAAGTTGGGCTGCCATCCGAGGACCACCGTGCCGATGCCACAGTTTTGGATCTCGTTGAAGTGTTCCCGTATGATCGATTCGCTCGTGTTGTACAATCGTCGCTTAGGATAGAATGCAGTATTGATGATCGGTTCATCGTTCGGTTTGAACGATACGGAGTTGTTTTCATAAATCCGCGCAATCAGTCGATCGCCGGACGGATGCGTTGGACGCGGCTTGTACCATGCAACCGTGCCGTGGTAGAAGATCTGTATATTGCGGTTTAGCGGGAAGGTTCGATTGCGATGCTCCGATGGGGGTCCGGTAGCAGTGTGCGGATTGTTGTTACCCACCAAACGCTTGATTTTGTCGCGGATAATGCGTGCCTTTACCTGGTGCTCGTTGTACTTTTCCGGTATGATAGTTTGGCTGCGCCGCAACTCGTATGATACAACGTTCTGGTAGCCATCGTTGGGTAGAGAAAGAGGAGCCACTTCCTTTTCCGGCGTGCTGATTGTAGTGTAAAGACAGAATATGAGCAGCAGGAACGAAGTTACACCAATCAGGCAGACCAACAGCTTCATCGATTTGATGCTGCTCAATTTGTGGATTCCTAAAACGGCCATTGTGTGGTGATTAGCGTTTCTGCGAGGATCAGTTCACTTGCTGGACAGTTCTGTTGAGTGCATTTTGTACACAAACTAGAGTAAAACGTAAAAACTCGATGCCAAGGAGCTGCTAGAGATGTTTTCGTGAAGGAAGAACTGACAACTGTCTAATCAGAGGATACGAAGGAAATCGAAAAAAAGCAGGAAGCAAAGCGACAAATGCGCATGTGCCCCGCTTGGTACGGTGTCCTTTCCGGTGAAGTAGCGAGAGCAGGAGGGCATATTTAGATGCCTGAAAGCAATTGAAACGGAATAGCTATAAATTTGTTTGTAAACAAATTAATAATGTACAATTTGAGAGCCGTGGAACTGTTGCTCTCTGCGAGTTGTTGGGCAGCATGCCGCATCATTTACGGTGGCAAATGTTTTTCTGATAGTATGTTGGTTCTTATTGCTTCCAATAACGAGGGATGTACTGATGAAACGTATTTTATATTATTTCAATTCATACTCATATTGCAAAGAATAAAACTCTGTTCTATTGTTTATTTCGTTGTATGCGGCCGATTTGAATTAAAACGCTTCCACTTAATTCCGCCAGATGGCAGTAACACATCAACTGTCATAACAAATAAGGGGGGAAAAAAGATTTGTAAACAAAACACTGTGGCCGGCAGGAAAAACACGTTTTACTGCTTGTTTAGGGAAGTGATCATACCTACAAAATGCCGCAAGACACTAAAAGAATAAATGGACCAGAGGTTTCCACGTCTTACTGGATTCATTGCAAAGCGAATGCACCGAAAACTTTCGAAGACCGATTGAGTGACGCGATCGGAAAGGATGGCAAACGCAAAGACGGTCGCCGGCTAGAGGAAAGCCGCAAGTATTGTACGTAAGTTTAAAGTAGTGCTTAAGCAATCTTTACTAACTAATTGTACCATTCTATTTTAGATGCAAAAGTCGGCGTAGTTTCAACGGCTAAAGGATCCGCGTACATTGAGCTTGGTAACACGAAAGTCATAGTATCGGTGTTCGATCCACGAGAAATACCGAAGCAGAACAAATTCAACGAACTGGGTGAACTGTATTGTGATTTTAAGTTTTCTCCTTTTGCCACGTTGGTGAGGAAAACTCCACAAACAGACGCTCGAGAACGCAGTATGGCCACGGCGATGGCAAGCGCTTTGAATCCGTCCGTTTGTCGACATCTATTTCCGAACCTGCAGATTGATGTGTTTGCGAACGTGCTGGAAGATGATGGATCCGCATTGTCCGTGGCGATAACGGCTGCCGGGCTAGCATTGTGTGACGCGTGCATACCGATGTTTGATAAGCAGGAATCTTGGGGGATCGTATCATCGTTGACCCTACCGCTGAGGAAGAATCGCTATGTATGGATGGATACACCGAGCAAAATCATGGTTTGGTGATGTTAGCGAAGCTATCAACGTTGGATCAGGTACCGGAGATACGACAGTATGGCAATGTGGATGTGGAAATGCTGTGGGAAACGTGCAAGCAGCTAAACACTAACTGTGGAGACCAGGTCCCGATCGTTCAACAGTTACTGGTAAGCAAAGTTAAGACACGCCTTCGAGAGCTTGAGGTGGATAGTGATGAAGAAAGCGAACACGACAAAAGCAAAGAGGATGCAGCCGACACCCATTCAGGAGATGATAAATGATGCAAAGTCAATAAAGTTAACCCGTAAACGCACGCACTTTATGGTTGATTATATCGATTTACGTTTATTACTAATCTTCCGTCTTCTCCGGCGGTGGACCGCATGGTTGCAGCATTTTCTCCATGATGTTGAATCGAATTCGTGCCTTGGATTCATTTTCGGCGACCGCATAATAGCTCAGCATATCGTAATGTCCCAGGTAGCTGGCAAGCGAGTCTCGATGCTGGTTGGTTAGCCACTCGTATTTCGTTGTGTCCGCATGTCCCGTGCCGATGTATTTGCTTTGCAGATGTTCTAGCTGGCTGTGAATGTTGTACCGGTCACCCATGGTGCTGATTTTTCGAAAGTTTTGGTATGTTTCCTATTGAAAACTGATGTGATTTTCCCGAGCGTTCTGAGTTTGTTTACCAGCCGTGTGTGGTGTTTTTGATGCCGTCAGAAATGACATTAGAAGCAGCAGCAGCGTCTCTAGTGGCTAGTAGCGGAACCATCTGTATCACAGTGGGAATCTTTCTTGACCATTTTTGAAATATTTCCGTTATTGTTTCAAATATAAAATGTTTTTGAAACGTACGGTCGAGAAAATTGCACGTTAAAATTAATCGGAATAAATTATATTTTGCAACTCAGTTGTTCGTTTTCTATAATGCAAACTACCTAAATTTTAATAGGTAGCACTTAAGAAAAACGACTACTACATTCAATACACTCGACCTCGAAAAAACACGTTCTACCTTAAAAAGCTTAATTTCGGCAAGTCACTTTAAAAAGTGAAAAGAAAGATAATGCAGCGTAGAAATACCGTAGACATAACAATTTGATTAATCCCATGATGAAAACTCATTCAATCGAGCTTAGCATCGCGACAGCTTAAACTTGTGGGAGGGAAAGTTGTTTGCGCAGATGGTTTATGAAAACAACCGGATGAATAGTTTGTTTGTGGCGCTTACGAGATGCCTAAACGAAATATCTTTCGCATGCTGATACATACAAAACGGTAGTCGCAAAGATGAGCTGGCTACGTGCAGTGGTGTTCGCATTAATTACCCATTGGGTTCCGACGCGAGCCGATTGGTTCGATTCGTGTGATCGACAGTTTCCACTAACCAACGTGGCGGATGTTACATTGAATTCTCCATTCTATCCGTCAAACTATCCCGCTGGAAGTTCGTGCCGGTTTGTGATACGTGCCCCGCCAGGATATACAATACAGGCAACATGTACCCTGAATATGGCCAATCCTACCTCCGCGTGTACGACAGACTTTCTGTACGTCTCGACCGAAGGCTTTGTTTCGCCGGTGGGGAGCGAGTATTTCTGCGGCAAGGGACAAATCTCTCGGAAGTCACTGTTCAACAAGCTGACCATCTCGTACATCTCGTCCAGCGCGTCCAATTCGGGATCTTTCTCGTGTCGGTTAGTAGTACAGCCACAGGATTGTGATTGTGGATGGTCCAGAACCGCGAAAATCGTCGGAGGTAGTGAGGCGGGTGTAAACGAGTACACGTCTATGGTGGGACTGCTTGATCCACTTACGGTGAACGTGTTTTGTTCGGGAGTAATAGGTATGTTGATTGGTGAAATTGTGCAAAGCAGTACGACTAATGTCCGGTTCGTTTCTCAGTAAGTTCCCGGTATGTACTGACTGCCGCACACTGTACACGCACCATTCCAAGCGTGAGTCGTGTGCAAGCTCTGGTTGGTGATCATGACTATCGCACCGGACTGGACACACCCTATTCGGCGATCTACAACATTGAACAGATCATTCCGCACGAAAACTACAACGAGCAGACCCGCAACAACGATATCGCCTTATTGAAGACCACCGCCGAGATGGACTTCAACCGGGGTGTTGGGCCCATCTGTTTGCCGTTCAGCTACAGTACGTACAGCTTTGGCGGGCTGCAGGTGGACATTGCCGGCTGGGGTACGACAAGCTTCGGTGGTCCGATGAGTACGGTACTGCGTAAGACAACACTGGACGTGCTGCAGAATGCAAACTGCTTAGCACCGTACGTTAACGACCAAAAGGTGTGTACCTTCGCTGTGGGCCGTGACTCCTGTCAGTACGATTCGGGTGGCCCCCTATACCTGCGGGGAAGTCAGCGTATGTACACGATCGGCATCATCAGCTACGGGTCGGCTTGTGCAGCCTCGACACCTTCCGTGGCAACCCGTGTTACCGCTTACCTGAGCTGGATACGTCAAAAAACATCCGAAGTGTCGTATTGCGTTAAATGAAGTCGATCGTTTGCATGCTTTTATTGATAACAGTAATTCCATTCCGGGGTGTTGTTCATTATCCACTGCAAGTAATACAGAACGTTCGTGCTGACACTGGGCCGATCGGTAGCACACGCGATCCCGTACCCGATCGTGCCAACCAGATAGGCACGCATATTGTATCCATCGGTGTAGAACAGAGGACCACCCGAGTCACTCTGGCAGGTGTCTTTGTTCGGGGTAAGTGTGCACAGTTGCTGTGTGGCCGAAAAGTTGGCATAGAGCGACGAACACTGGGTCGGTTGTACAACGGCAAGGGCGACCTTCATCGGAACGTTCGATTTCGGTGCTCCATAATCGAGTGTACCCCAACCGACTGCCTCCAGCTGAATTCCGACGAATGATGCTCCGGAGAATTTTATCGGTAAACAGGCCGGTCCTACGCCCGTGTTGAACTGAATCTCCGAGCGTGTTCGTACGATCGCAATATCGTTGCTGCTAGAGGCGGAGGAGCTACTGTACCCTTCGTGCACCTTGATGGAGGCGAGCAGCAACAGAGCGGTGTAGGGTGAATCCGAACCGATGGTAATATCGTGCTCTCCGACAAGCAGCGCCAAGTTTGCAATCGATCTGCCCATGTAGCAATGGGCAGCCGTTATAGCGTGATAGTTTGTAACTGCAAAAGAAAATGAGCATGAAACGAAAATTTGCCAACGCGAAGTAACGCGATGTATGCTTACTGATGGTAGCACCGCAAAAGATGCCCTCCCCACTTTTCGATCCATCCACCAGGGCGGCCATCATGGGGAATTCGTTCACAAGTGTTTCCTCGCCATTAACAATTTTTCTCTGTGAAATGAGAAGAGGATCAGGGTAGAAGATTTTTGTCGAAACGCCTATAAATCGAATGCGACTCTTACCGTACGACGCACACCACACTGACACTCAATCTTCGTCGCAGTACAGAAGAATCGTCCACCTTGCGTTGTGGCGGGAACTTGCAGAGCGATCGTCATTCTGTTGACGGAAGATTGTGTGCTGAGTACACCCGATCCACAGTAAGCCTGCCCGTCGGAGAGGTTGCTTTGTCCGGTCTTGGAAATGACCAGTCTATCAGCGATGCAGGAAGTGGTCTGGAGACAGAAAAAAAAGCACAGAATTCTTTGAAGCTTAGATATTTACGTCCGATAGAGATACAAAACCCCAACTTACTAGTGGAAGCGAAATATCACTGCACGAAAGCGCAACCCGAGAGCCTAGGGTGGTGGTCAATGTCCAACGGCACTGCGTATTGGCCGGATAGAGTCCACCATAGTACGGTGAATAGATCGAGTACGACAGTCCACTAGCGATATCGATCGTGTAGTCACAACCACCATACTGAGCGTCGGTCATCAGTGCAGCGTCCAGCAAAAGGCAAACAAGCCATAATCCTCCTGCTAGAAGGTGTGTATGGATGTATGAAAAGTCTTAATTAAATGTTTGTCCATGATAACGCCGCTCCATAGCGGCGTAAACAATGCACGGTACTCAGAACTTGATATTATTTAATCGTAAATTGATGTTCCCAGCCATTCGGCAATCAGTATTTGTTGTTATCTGCATTGTAACGTTCCGCTTACAACAAGCAGGATGCCACAAAAATGTCTCTCGGACACTTCCGGGCACGGGGGCAAAACCGAACCCAACGCCGGGAAACGTCAAACAAATGCTGATTAACCTCAGTACCGCCCAGCTTCATTTATCGATCACGATAGGCGGAAGTGATATTTAATTATGATCCGGATGCGAACTCGATGCCGAGAATGCCGGTATCTCACTTCTGCCATTCTGCCTAAGCCTCCCAACCAGCGGGAGATTCCTGAAGTGAACGACTATTTACCGAAGGATAATTTTAATTTCATTTTCCGGTTCCTTTTTGTTCCGCGAATCTTTCGAAGCGAACGAATGCCGGCTGTTGGTGTATGCCGCCGTCTGTATCACTTATTGTAGTCCGTGCGTTTGTTTGTTTGTTGGTGAGCAATTTCACTTCCGTTTGCCTGTTAATTTTTGTCGTATTAATCAAGGTCACTTTTCCTTTCGCGGGATGTACATTTCCGTTGCGCTACTGTCGAATGCTGTGGTGTCCACTTGCTTCCGGTGAAACTTATTAGCTTCTTCTTTTAAGTCATTGCTAATCGATTCACTTAGATTTCACAAATACACACTGCCGGTGTTAATTTTCACTCGCTTCAAGACTCTCCCGCAACGCTCGCAACTTCTGCTCCACGCCCAGAGCACAATTTCTGCCCAAGTTCTGAAATTAAGTGTGGAAGGTTTCGGAATGATTCCGCTACTGAAACTGCCGGAATAATTTCTTTTGCGTTTATAGCACAATTCACTGTCCCATCCTCCTAGTCGCGCAACGTTCCTCGGGATCTTGCCAGACGGATAAAGATAACTATGATAAGCATGATGCGCGGTGTGTGAGTGTGGAGTCGAGAAGCGGGGTTTTTGCCGCTACTGCCTGGGTTTAGTTTGCCGGCTGACATGGGTCACCGTTTCGGGCTGATTGGGGTTTGGGCAGCGGCATCCTATTGTGCAGTCATAAAGATAAAACAAGTAAATATATATACAACGTACACAATACACACAAACAGAGTCAGCAGAAGAAGATGAAAAAAACACACACACACACAAAATGCAAAAAAAAGATAAAACAAGTAAATATATATACAACGTACACAATACACACAAACAGAGTCAGCAGAAGAAGATGAAAAAAACACACACACACACAAAATGCAAAAAAAGGAGAATCGCATCAAATTGATAGTGAGTGAGATTTTATTTGAGCGTTGATGAGGGAATTTTCATTTCATTTTGAAAACGGAAAACTTCCGCATACTTTTACACACATCCTTGCCTTACCCCTGCACCAAGCGTCCTAGCCGGTAGCCAGTCCCGGGCACCCGGATGCGGAAGTGTAAATTGCGTGGGAAAGAAAAACTCGTTCATGGCAATGGTCTGTGTCCTCCTGGGGAAAGTTATTTGCTCTCCCACTCGAGGGTAACGAGGGGGCACAGGACGCATATAACAACCCTCCCGGAGCCGGAGTGTTTATAGTTTCGCATAGTTTTCTGCCCATACGGAGCTGGGGAACGTGTGGGCCACATTCTATCACGTGGCCCTTACTGTATACGGGGCTGCTGGAATGTTTGGAATCGGAAGCAGGAAAGCAGAAGAGAAAACGTATTAAAAGGGATAAATATAGTTGGCGAAATGAAGGAAGTAGAAACAAACGAACACAACGAAAAGCGGCAAAGAATACTGTCACAATGAAAGATGGCAAATTGTGGGGTGCTAAAGTTGGTGGAGCCAGGTTTTTAGGAATGAGGTCAAAAATATGAAGTACGGTTGTTTTCTGCTCGGTAGGATAAGGATGTTTATTTCTGCTTGTTTTTTCTTCTGTGCAACAAAACTCGCACCTCTCACACTATGATAATCTGACCCGTTGCTTGGGCCGCTGGATGGGAGATGATTTGCGTTTGCTCTAATCTTTGAACCGTAAGCTTAAAGCAATACGGTGTGTGACAGAGCAATTTGGATGTTAACAAATGGGTGGTCTTTGCTGGGGCAACAGATAAGCCGTTTTGGCGAAGAGGCACAACAAACAAACAAAAAAACTGCGACAACAACAATCACAACGTGATCACATGGAGAGTGTGCTGTTGTGGCACTGGTTGATGTAGGAGTTTTTGGGGCAAAATAAATTTTGCATATCATCATGCGTTTGGGACCGTTCGGAAAGGTGTCTGGCAATACAGTGGCGTGCTTTATGTGTTTGACCCAAAAAAAAAAAAACCTGGCACCAAAAATACTGGAACTCATCATGCTCTATCTGCGTGGGTAAAACGGGGGAAAAAAACAATTTGCTAGATTTTTTGGTTGAAACAGTGAGTGCCTTTTTATTATGCCACCTACAGTAGAAGGAACACACAACAAGGAAGTCTTTTTTGTTACTATCCGTGGTGACAAATTTTAATTAATTTTCTATCTATTGTATCACTGCGGGTGTGTAAATTTTTGGAGTTAGATTTTTGTTTTATAAAATACTAAAATAAATAGAAAAACAGCTGCACAGTCGAAATGTGTTTTATATTTTTTTTGTGTATTTTTGTATTGGCGTATTGCTTAAGTTGAACATTGATTTATTTTTTTAAATATATGTATTGAATTTAGCCAGTTAGAGTTTAATTGAGATCTTCTCACTTACTTACTTACTTATCTTTGCCTACTCCAACAATCCTTGATACCGCTCTCGGTCTAGCGCCGTCGTCTGCCAATCCAATATTCCGGCCGTTCTGGTGGACGCATCAACACCATCACTTCATCTCAGTTTTGGCCTACCACGCCTCCTCAGTCTATGTGGCCGGCCTAAAAGGATTTTACGGGCTAGGTTATCCGGTTCCATTCACATGACATGACTAGCCCACCGGAGCCTGGCGAGCCTAATTCGCTGCACGGTGGTAAGTTCACCGTACAGCTCGTAGAGCTCGTCGTTGTTGCGGCTCCGCCATTTTCCTTCCAAACGGGGCCTAAAATCCATCTGAGCATCTTCCACTCGAACGTGGCTAAGAGAGTTTCGTCAGGTTTGCACAGAGTTTAAGTGTCAGAGGCGTATTTGAGTACTGTGACTGTAAAGGTTCTATACAGTCCCAGCTTCGTCCGTCCCGACAGGTATTTTGAGTGGAGAACTTTCCTCAGGCTGTTGTAGTATGACCATGTTGATGTCTGACCATGATTCCATGTTGTTGTCGGTACTGACTTTTGAACTTTTGACAGGGCTTTTTAAGTTTGATACACCATACACGTCTCATCAAACCAGATAATCCACGTTTACGTAATCTTTTTTGCGCAGGAAGGACCTGCCCCAAGCGGACGCTCATTTAACTTTTAGGAAGGGTCATCTCTGAATATCGGGATCCTATGTTCTCTGGATATAGGGATTCTCCTCTAGATATAGGGATCCTGATATCCTAACAAGCGAGCATACAAGTTTCCTAAAATTTATAAGTCGTATAACAAAGAATCGTACACCCGACTTTAACGCAAGGCCGATAGGATTGGATTGAGGATCAATGCGACGAAGACAAAATACCTGCTTGCCGGAGGCTCTGACCGTGATAGAGCACGAATCGGAAGCAGAGTGTTAGTTGACGGCGATGATCTCGAGGTAGTAGAGGAGTTTTGCTACCTTGGCACGATCGTAACTTCGGACAACAACGTAAGCAGCGAAATCCGAAGGCTCATTGTTTAGGGGAATCGTGCCTACTACGGACTCCACAAACTCCTGAGATCCAGAAGACTCCAACAGCGCACGAAATGCGCCATATATAGCACTCTGATACGGCCGGTAGTCCTCTACGGGCACGAGTCCTGGACTATGCTGGCAGAGGACGCCAATGCACTCGCCATTTTCGAACGGCGGGTGCTACGGGCTATCTTTGGCGGTGTTTGCGAGCAGGGCGTGTGGAGAAGGAGAATGAACCACGAGCTAGCTGAGCTGGTTGACGATGCAGACATCCTGACGGTCGTCAAAGCCGGAAGGATACGCTGGTTGGGTCACGTGATGAGGATGCCGGACTCATGCCCTGCCAGAAAAGTGCTCGTCAGCGACCCGTTCGGCACGAGGCGCAGAGGAGCACAGCGAGCTCGTTGGCTGGATCAAGTGGAGTCAGACCTGAGGAATATTGGATGCAGCCGGGGGTGGAGGAGTGCAGCCATGGACCGAGATTCCTGGAAACTAATTGGACGCCAGGCCCTGTCTACAAGACGTGCTCCGTAGGAGCAGGCCAGGAAAGAAGAAGAAGATAACAAAGAATATTCTCGACAGTACTATTCTTTCTATAGTACTGTTCTTAAACGACAGGGCTATTGGATGGCTATTGGAAACCCTACTAGAACCCCTTCCTATGCGTGCCGGATTCAAAGGACTCCAGGGCCGCATCTGTCGCGCGGGCAGTATGTTTGACGTGTCGATCATAGATAAAACTATGCAGTATAAAGTGCTAAGGAAGCAAGGAAGTGCCAAGGAGTGCTAAGGAAGCAAGAAAGTATTATTAGAATACACTGAGCGAAATAAAAATAGCACCACCATGTTTTTTGACAATATTTTCGAAATTTATGTTCCAATCTTAATTCTTTTAATGTAACATGTTAAGGTAATCTATTTCTCAACTTTTTAATGCATAACAATCGTATCATTGTCGAAAATTTATATTTAAACCGAAAAAAACACGAAAAACGGTGCGAAATAATAATAGCACCACCTTAGTTTTTCATGAATAGTCCGTTATATTTCAACTACAAAAAATAACCTAAATTTTAATACTTTACATGTAAGTAGTGAGTGTATGATCCATTCTTTCGAATTACTTCGATGAACCGTGATTGCACCGACAAAATCAATTTCTTCAGCGTATCCTTCTCGATCTGCTCCCAGCATTCATGGATACGACGTTTTAGCATTTGAACATTCTCGAATTGTTTCCCGTTTTCATAAAAGCGACGAGCAAGGGTAGACCATAGGTTTTCTATTGGATTCAGATCCGGAGAACATGCTGGCCACTTGAGAACTTTAATGTTTTTTTTTTTTTATAGAAAATCAGTCTTTAGTAAACTTGGAGTTGTATACCGCGGCATTGTCCTGCGCGAAAATGAAGTTTGGGCCTATCAATGACTCGCCATGTTCGATTAAGCTTATTTCTAGCATTTCGACATAGTCCCCCGATTTCATCTTCGTTAAAATTACCGCCAATGGAAGCTTTCCTCGAAACGAAAAAGCTCCCCAAACCATTAGAGTACCGCCACTAAAGTTTCGGCTCATCTTAACTTCCGGTTCTTTTCGCAGATCGTGCCAGTAGCATTGTCAACCATCAGGACCATGTAGGATGAACTTCAGTTTGTCCGAAAAGAGCACATTTTCGCATTCGTTTTTACAGGAAATATACTTTGTAGCGAAGTTCAAACGATTAAGGATATGCCGCTTTGTTAACTTGGGTTTGCCGAGTCTTTTGCGTCACTTCAGGTTTACGTTGCTTTGGAGGATTTGTTGTACACGTCTTGTTGTCACTGGAAGTGGTAATGCTGCACGTATTTGAGATGTTGTTCGTTTTTATTCACTGCTTCTCTATAGATTCGTCGCTTATCTTTCAGTGTAAGCGTACTTTTCCTTCCATGCTTTTATGTGTAGTTGTCATTATCGGATTTTTTCAAAAACTTTATGAATACAATATGTGAATGATATAATTTTTGACCGATTTCTCTAGAACAGAGACCTGCATCGTGATAGGTTTTGATTTTTATCATTTATTCGAAGGTAAGATGCTGTTTTCGACCCATAGCATCTATAATACCGCAAAAATAGTTTAAATGACGTTCATTTTTTAGTAAAAACTTCCTTTTGGTGGAAACTAATTGCAAACAATTCATAATGTAATCAAATATCCCTCAAAACTTGTACAAAGTCCTTAAAAACAAGGTGGTGCTATTTTTATTTCGCACCGTTTTTTGTGTTTTTTTCGGATTAAATATAATATTTCCACAATGATACGATTGTTATGCATGTTACAAGTTGACAAATATATTTCCTTAACATGTTACATTGAAACAATTACAATTGGAACATAAATTTCGAAAATATTGTCAAAAAACATGGTGGTGCTATTTTTATTTCGCTCAGTGTAATGACAAATTTGTGTATAAATTTAGGATAAGATTCTCGTATAATCATTTTGATTTGAGAGGAAATAGCAAAAAATATTTGATATTAGGAATTGAGTATCCGTTATAAAGCGTAATACTTTGTAAAGAGATCAAATATCTCATCGTTCTCGTGGAATTCTGTTGTCGCAAAATAGAATCCTATTTTATGGTAATTTGCTCTTGAAAATGTGCATACATACTTATTTTATTCATTTAATCTATTGATACAGCTACAATTTCAGTTGCGAGGTACAGCTATATAGCTTTTCAGCTACTATTCTATTCGTTATAATGGCTTTCAAGCCTTTTTAATTGTTTGTTGATTACACTTTTATGCTAGAATCAGAAATGGATTGTTTGATAAAAAAATGGATCGACATAAAATTGTAAGGTTCGACATTAAAAAGCACAATTTTCACTCATATCCTCCGATTACTCGGCATCGCAGATGACATCGACATCATCGCACGGACATCTGCGGGGTTGTTCGAGGCTTACACTGGAGTGAAACACGACTCTGATCGGAACTATGCGTCAGAGACAAAGTTCCTGCTTGCAAGAGGCTCTGGCCGTGATACAGAGATGCGTATCAATTGAGGGCGACTATCTCGAAGTGGAAGAGGAGTTCTGCTAGCACACACTCTAGATGAAGACTCCAACAACGCACAATATATCACACATTGACGTCCGGTAGTCCTCATGGACTTTGTTGACTATACAATGTCTGAAGGATGCATTGCTTGCGACATGTCACGAGGAAGTCGAACATGAGTCCGTTCCACCAGCAAAGTGCTCGTCAGCAAGCAGAGAGAGGACGTTGGCTGGGGTTGAACCTGTCAGAGATTGCATGCACTCGTGGTCGGAGGAATGCAGCCCAGAAAACGGATTAGTGATCTGATCCATATCTTCACAAAAAATTAAGAAGAATAAGAAGAGTATAGCAAGTATATCTGTTAACGCATTTATTGCCATAGAATATCTCTTGCAACTTAATATAGAATCTGAATATTCGGCAAGACTCTCATCAATGAAGTAATCGTTTTCCTAGGAATCATAAAAACCACTCCCTTTTCTACTTAAAATATGATTCGACTATCGCCAAGTGGTACATCAAACAAACAGATTAAACTATCAGAAAATTTCTTTCGATTTTCTCAACATACACTCCCACTGCCCATACGGAGCGATCAGCAAACAGTGACTTGGCGCTGTATATTGAATAAATAAACCGTGCGCCTTTTATTGATTGCATAGTGTCATAGTAAATCAACAGATTTAAAATCGAACACAATATAGATATCCACCGGTTGAATGAACGTTCCCCCATGCCCGAGTGTACATAATTCATGCGATTATGAGTTTGGTTTGGTGATTAGCAAATTTTGATTGTACCCGGCTAGACTCCACCTACAGGCGCGATCGATGCTGTAGGTTGAAATGGTTGGACAAACATTAAGATGTATTTATGTATTTATTTTTCCCCCGAAAAAAACGGATATTTGACATGAAACGATGTTTTCTAGCGCGAAGAAAAAAAGAAGGTGCAGCGATATCGAACATTCGCGGAAAGTGGAGATGTAATCCTCTTAGCTGGTTAGCTGATATCAAACGATCGACATGAGCTGCTTAACGGTGCGCTCAAGAGCACTCTGCCACATGGAACGAGCATCAATAAACACCTGCTAATCAAACGAGGCACTGTCTTTGAAAACGATGACAAGAGGTCTCAATTCTCGCCGTGGAACCGGACCCCCTTTTGGGACCACCCGGACTGAACACCGAACGCTGGATCAAGAAAAGCGATCGAATTAATGGCTGTTTGCTGAAGATTTTATTGGTAACATTAAAAATAAATTATTTCATCGATCCCGGGCCAACGATGATGCAGGGCTACGTGCTGGATGTAAGCAAAAGTTCCCAAGCTCACCCAGAGACCTGCCAGAGG
>KZ062128.1:0-17202 GCA_002091835.1 Anopheles maculatus
AAGTGTGCTTTCAATAGAGCAATTTCTGAAGAACGGAGAATCCTGATCAATAGCAAGGAGTTAACACCCAACAAAAAGTCCATTCTTAAACGCATATGTCAGTAAACCTCTCAGGTACGTTAGTACGTGAGTGAAAGCAACGAAGCGCTAGCCTAATAGTATGATCAGCAACAAGCAATATGATGTGATGTAGTGTTGGATGGTAGTCCTAATTTAAGCAAGCGATACAGAAAGATTATGACAGGCAAGATGGGCACCCACTAGCGATAAAGTCACACGCCGAAGGACAACCCCATGCACCCTTACCTGGGAGCCAAGATTCCGCAAACGTGACTGCAAGCTTCGGGCGAAGGCTTCGGCACGGCTCCGGCAAGACATACCGATCGGCAACAGTGCGGTGATCCCGCACGGTCTGTCAGGTCCAGTCGCTGACGGATCGCCCGATGTGGTCATGGAAGCAAGGCAGTTTCTGTCGGAGAGAGAAAGGCCAGAAACAGGCAGAAACATACACGATCAATTGAAGTGGTCCGGAAATAGAGTACTCGCCCAGCAGAAGCTGATTAATTGAAATTAAGCTACCGTGAGATGCTAGTACACGGTACACGGTACACAGTGATTTATGGTACGGAGCAGCAGACTATCGTCAGCAATGAATGCCAGATGGTTAATTAAAAACGATCAATTTTGCAAATACGATAAAGGCTATGGCTGATATGTGTGTTTGTTTCGGGGAGGCACTTTAAGCACTCGAACATTGTGCATTGTGGATTACAATTAGAAGGAGTTTTTTGCGGACTAAAAGCAGCCACGTATACTTCCGGATGTCTTGGTGAGCAGATGGATTGGATTGGTATATGCAAAAATCTAAATCAGAATTGAAAAAGGAAGGAATATAAATATTTCCGAAATGGCTTTGGAATCTTTTTTCAGCTCTCAAGATATCTTCGAAAATCTTTTTTTTCCTTTTTTTCTCTCCTGTTTATTTCTGTGTGCTTCGCTCTGTATATTCAAACGATACAGCGAATGGATCGTGCTTCGATGGGAGGCGCTTTTTTTCGTCTATATTTTCAATTAAATTTATTTATGGCACGAATGGTCTCACCAGAACGCGCGACCGCTTCTGACGCATGTTTTTGCTTTCCAAAGGGTGCGCCTGTGTCTGTGTGTGAGGTTGATGAATTAAATTGCGCGGCCACGTTCAAGGGATGTGACGGGGTTTGTCTTTTTTATTTCGCTGTTCACTTGAGAACTGAGGATAGACGTTCAATTACAGGTTGCTGGCCCCGCTGTGTGAAATTGCACTTTCTCGATTGAACTTTCTCTCTTTTCGAGCTTCTCACGACACATGTTGCGTTCTTCGTGGCTAAAGAAAATATGGTCGTTGTTGACAAAATTATTTACGTTTCTCATCTTTGTGCGGATTCTTCTAAAAGAAACTGGTTTTATTGTATCGCACACACTCTCTCTCTCTCCAATTCTTGCTTTTGCCTAAAGAATCGCAAAAACAATTCGATTAAAGCTACGTTCGAACGTTCGAAAAACCTAAATGCCCCATCATCGTGCGCCCCATCATCAGTTTACGGGTGGTTTTACGAACTTTCTATAAATACTGTTGTCTGGCGCCTTTTTTTGTGCATTCGCGTATCGTACGATCCTGTTTCCTTACATTGAACGCCATCAACGAACCAATAATGTAGCACCTTACTGCTTGAAGGAGTGTGCGCGTGTTCGAACAGTAGCGAAGCATGCAGCAGGACCATGTTTCGATCGTATATGGGTATAGATCATGTTGCAAATGTTTGTTTTGTTTGCGAATTGCATTGAAAAGCAGTTCAATAAGCAGTGTAAGCGGTTGAAGTCGTATAAAGTGTGAGAAATGTGTTTGGTAAAAGGAAACACAGAATAAAAGAAAACGAAACATAAAGAGACAATAACAGAACATCGAGAAGCAAAGACAAAAAAAAAACAAAAACAGAACAAAACGTAACAAAACTAAAAGAGCAAAAAACATATTTGGACAATTGATCGAAAGAAAACAAAATACTCAAAATATGTTCTATGAAACAAGTATAAAAGTATACGTAACAGTCAACAAAACAAACTTTACACTTTAAGAAACAATAAAACACAACAAGAAACTGATAAAAACAATAGAACAAATTACACACATGAGCATATAGATGTCTTATAAAAGAAAAGAAAGAAAAAAAGTAAACAAAATAAATCAATAACAACTTGTAATACTTCTGACGAGATATTAGAAGCGTGTTTTAAAAAGAGAAACGCGCTTTAATGTGTTCAGTGTTTCTATCAGTATAAATATACACAAGAACCAAGAAAACACAAAACAAAAAAGAAAAACAACGAGAAACGAACCACAACAGTAGAACGAAACAAAGAGAAACAAAATAAAGCTATAAGAACCTGATCAAAATGATCCACCACCAGACGTAGAGTGACCAAGCTTCATGTAATCTGGAAGAGATAAATTAAAAGAACCATTAAAATTGAATAGTCGCACACAGGCACAGAACGGTCCGATTGCGTAAACTGCAAACAAAAACCCATCAGCTGATTCCTGGCTTTCGTGCGGACAACACGCGCAAACGGTAAGAATGAAAGTAACACACTCGAAGGTTAAGAAGATGCGTGTGCGCGTGTAACCATCGAACTGTGCCGCCGAAAGGTGTAACGGGGAAGGATAACAGAGAACAGAGGGATATGAGAGTGTCTTAGAAAATCCGGTTGAGACCGACCGCTGGTTCGGAAGGTCCTATTCTTAGCTCACGACAATAGTAATCAACGAATGAGACAAGGGAGGAGCATCGAATCCCGGCAAAGAACCCAACCAAACATGATTTTGATGGCAAACATGATGTTGTTTTTCTTCCACACACAATCAATGTCCCCTTGTACGCCTCTATCGTGGTTCGGTAAGGTGGAAGAAACTCAAAAACTGTCACGTCGCAGCAACAAAACTTTAAGACCATTCTGCCATTGATACCAAAGCGAGTACGGATCAATGGGAAGGCGGGCACAGCAACGTTGCTCCGATATGTATCTCTGGCCGGAGGACGTTCTCTTGCCCGTTTCTAGTGCTTTTGGTTGATTTGTTTGTTGTATCCTAAAAAAAGACTAATGTCAATGTCGCACGCGTTTGCAGAGTGGTGGTCCGCAATCCTGAACATCGCAAGCCGTATGACCAAAGGCAAGCCAACGCACGGGCGGGCGGTTTTGGGTGTTCGTGCCCGTTGATTAGGACGATACCGATCCGAGCTCGAGAAGACTCGTCTCGTCAGTATCATCACGACACGGGCGATAATAGTAATTAACGCGAGAGTAGAAGGAAATGTCTACTGACGGTGAGATTGACAGTGGGGCTGTGTGCGTGGTACAGTTTAATTATAGCTAAGTTTCGATGGTAAACTATTGCCTGCCACTATGGTGCATTATGCTGTGGGCTGTTGTAATGGTTTTGTGCGTTATTGAATGTAAAACATGATAAAAAGTGGTCATTTAGATACAGAAATTCGTTTCCCAACTTATTTCTTGGATCTTTACCATTGCCAGACGAAAACGATACATAAGAAGCTTGTGAGGTAATGTCATTATACTGACACCTGACTATCAAGACTAAATGGTTCTTTTGCATTGGTTAACTGGTTAATTATTGGCGGAGGACGTGATTTGAATCTCATCTGGACTTGAAACCGTCGTCAAGACTCTAGCAATACAGTCATCAGGGCTTCTCAAATGTCAAGTCTGGCATTGTGGTGGAAGAAGATGAGGCCTTACTGCATATATCTGGCAAATTCAAGTCTCAATGCTATCAAAAGACTTCTGCTTTGCCACTAAAACCTCGAGAGGGGTACACAGCCTGCGATTTCTGGGTATTCTTTCTTGGTCTAACGACCTCTTGGGTCATGCCTGCCATTTTTGGCTTACTAGACTTATTGTTACCGCATAGCTGGATAGTCAGACCGGCGTCGCTGTAGCATCTATCGCCGGGCCGCCCCATTCTGCGTATTCTGATGTTAGTTTTAACCATAACTGGGTAGTCAATGCTGTAAATTTAAGGATAAACCAGTATTGATCCTACCAGATGATCCTCTATTGCATGATGGTTCGGTGGTAAGCTTAAAGGATCTCTCACCAAAATCTATCGTTTCGTTTATAAAGTCCCCATTTTTTCCATCCAGCTTTCATTTAAAGTTTCAATAGAGAGTTCTCTAGTTAAAAACGATGCTTTTAGTTAATTCTGGTATCAAATTAGAAAAAATGATCGTCAATTTAAGGCTACACATTCCTGGACTTCAAGCCACTTCATTTGACCAACACCCAGGTCTGGATGGTGTGATGAGAGTATGAACTCGCGAACTAATTTACACCGACCGCCACTATCTGCCACGTGCCTACAGCCTTGGCATGATGTAACGAGGATCGCATTATGATGCTGAGTGGTTCCACTCTTCTTCGGAAGCGTGTTGTTTATGAAACAAGGTAAAAACAATCTTTCTACAACAGGTTTACAGTAGGCAGAGAGCGTATGGTAAAACCAGAGCACTATTTCAACACTTATTAGCAAAAAGGCGTTCGTGATTAGCGACGCTACTTAATTCCATAATTAAAGTGAGTGCATAATCCACAAATCACATGCCACATTCACGCCACAACCACGTGGCGTACAGTATGGCAATAGTAATTTCATCAAATGCAAAAATTCACACTACCACTATGCGATCGGATCAATTAACGAACGTGGGAGACAGAATATATGGTCTCTACGGGTCTCCCTCTAGAGCTGGTACTCCATTGCACTCCCTAATCGTGGCTAAACATGAACCGTTGCACCGACCTGCCACAGCTAGACCGGTGTAATCCATCCATCCTATCAGCGCGTTACACCGTAAACAATAAACATCGTGGCGTTATCTGACGACAGCCCGCCTGTACAGGTTATGCTCCGGCATATAGACAGACACACACACACACTGCTCCGACTCTGGCGTCTCGCAAGCGTCAGTTGTGAATACGTTTGCCAGAATGTTTACCAACACAGAACGCTGTGCCGATAACAACAGCTGAGCATGGTGTGGCTTAACACAACGCAGCGCAAAGTGAGTGTGGAAAAGAAATTTAAAAACTGCAACCTACAAAAGGGAACGCAGAATATTAAAACCAATTGGCAAGCTGGTGCGAAATTGGGGTTTGGTCGTAAAAGTTGTAAGATGTAAATAAAAACTGTTCCCCCCCATCAACCATGATTTTCTTTGCTTCTGGCGGCATTATTCTCATTGTCAAGGGTAGGCAGAAACGGCCGATTTGTGTAGTGCTAATCAAATGAATCACTCGAGCAGCAGCACTCGGATGCTTATCACTGATAGGACATGATCTTTCCCATCTTATTGTAGTGTGAATGATGTGCCTTTGTGTGGTAAACTGATGCGATTGTGTGTGAATAATGTTTTCTCTTCGTGATAAATTCAAACAAAAAGGAAGCAAAATGAAGCATTTTAAAAGGCAATTATAAACACAACCCTTTTCATGATACATATTGATCATTTACTGTTCCTAATTTCCTAGATGGCAGTAAAATGGTATCTGTATCCCGATCGAGTGTCAATTTACACGATAGAAAGTTGCATGGAGACGCCTGGTGGTCGGTTCGTCGTTCGTGGTTACGCATTCGCACCCGGTTGCCATAGCGACTAGGCAATCAATTTGGAACGAATTTCTCAATTTATGAATTTAAGCAACCGGCATATTCAAGGTCAAGGACAATGATATGAAGCACGTGCGCGTGTGAGACGGTTTGAAGTTTTGCGAAAAAAAGGAAAACGAAAACAGTAACAGAAAAGTATCATTAATAAATTATGGAATTCATATTGATTATGTCTTAGAAAGTGTTTGCTAAGTTCTTTAATGAATTTACAAGAAAAGCGAATTTATACAGATGATTAAAAAATCATAAAAAGCGCGTAGAATCGTCTCTACACGCGCCAGTTTCATAAGACGCACCCCGCCACAGTGTCGTAAAATCCGGACCCAGACCCTTTTACTAAAACTGGGTGGAAACGGGCGAAAGCGAAAAATCGTACATATTCCGGAGCGTATGGTCACCTTCAAATGACATTCCACCCCCCCAAACTCGGTGGGCGAGTGGTGCGCATCGAAAGATATATTGTGTTGCGTTTTCACCGATGCATTTCGAATGGTTTTTCTGGTGGGTTGGGAACTCTTGCCCCCTGGATGGACGGTTGATGAGAGACCATGTATGACAGTGCAGCTTGCTTTTATGGGTGTGTTTTGTTTCCCTCAATTAAGCGGTAACGAGGAATGCCAATTGCATTCGATGGACTATGATAGGTGGATGGAAGCGATCAGAGTGTGATACAAAACCTCCCAACGATCGATAACAGTGTGATAACAAACTGGCGAGGTTTGGAAGGTAATAAAGCAATTAAAGTAGGTTGTCTAAAAATAACCTTATCAACTGTCCAGATGTTCAAACGAAACACAAACTCTTCTACTTAAAAGAAACCATTTTCCTTTTCCGTATGAAAAATGCATCATTCCTAAGCACATGATTCGCGCGCTTTAACATCTCAATCGATCATCTGACCTTTTCTACAAACGGGCGCCATACTTCCAAGCTGGCGGCGTAATTTACTGCCCTCCGATCGTCAGACTGTCTGGCTACCCGGTCAGTTGATGAAGCTGCTGGTCGTCTAAATTCAGCAAAACGGTTGCACGAGTGCACAATATCGACAACGGTGTGAGATGATCAGCTGGTTCATCATTGGCCGATTACTGCGACCGTACCAAAGGGCTCGGCCATTGGCCCCCATTTGGTAGCCAATCGAATCGCGTCAATCATCACCTGATCGTGACATTTCACCATGATCTACCTGTGCATCCTTGGGACAGCGAGAACGCCCACAACACACAACATTCCACTGAATCCCGTGGACAGGTACCGCTGTACGTAGACTACTAGCGGACAATGTTTGCTTTTGCTGCTCAGGTGTGTAGAATACTTGTCCCACAATTGCACACACACACACATACAGATAAAAGGAGCAAGTCAGCTCGAACTCTCTCACACCGAGTCCGATTTCGCAATGGTTACAGCAAACATCCAATATATTCAATATCACCCAGTGATCACCGGTGTGATCACGATGTGCCGTGGAAAGGCGCGCGACAAAACAAAATTGATACGATTTGGATGTTTATTTTTAAGTAACATCCAACACACACACACACACACTAAGGATATTAGTAGCAGCAGAGGGGCGCACATGGGGTATGAAAATAGATTTTTCTTTCAGTAAGGAAAGAGAAAGCGACGTATTTGCAGGACGCAAATATGAACACGTCAAATGTGCGAGCGGATGCGCAAGGTGTGTGTGTGTGTGGGCTGTAGGTGTGAGATGATTTCGCACAGGTCCTGATCTCAAAAATATCATGTCCAGTTTTTTTTGGTTCCGTTTTAAAAAACTATTCTGTACGTAGTGGATTGCATCATTAGTACTGTCAGTTTGTTCAGAACAGTGAGAGAAGGAGGTAAACAATTCGGTCAAAAATATTTTCCATAGGAGAGATCGTACCAATACAATTGATCTTTGATGCTCTGCACGATTAACTATGATTTTGAGAATTCGGAACGATACGATAAGAAACATATCGAAACAAACCAAAAGAAGCAGTAGAAGCGTTTGTTGAAGATCTCTTCATCAATCGACTTGTGCGTGCATATAAACACAAACACAACTCCATCTGAGTGTGTAAGTGAGGAAAGTGAAAAATTGGATCGAACCCATCAACGTGTGCGCGATGGTGCCGCTGCTACATTGCGATGGACCGCAAACCAACCCCGGCTGGAAGAGTTCAAATGGAGGTCATAATGATTTTCGTAAACTCCGAAAAGGGGATCCCGGGGAACTCTGCTGCCCGTTGCTCGCGATCATGGCGCGCATGCGTGACAAAATACGGACCGTAACCCGCAGCAAAGCTAAGCAAACAACAAGCTAACTTACCGTAGCTCGATGAGAAGACCAATAACAATCGCTGTCACTGTGACGATGATGGTTGGCTGATCGGCGCCGAACAGATGCCGGATCAGCTGCTCGACTGCAAAACCACCGGTTAGGGTCGACGAGTTCGGTCGTAGTTTTCGCGTGGTAGCGTACCAGTCTGTTGGGTCGTCGTTGCCAGCCGCAGTTGGGCAGTGCTGTCGCCAAAATGAGCGCTCCTTACACTGTGGCTGCTGCGTGGATTCGTTCACCACGATCGACGATCGCGTGCACTGTTGCTCAGTGAGCACAAAATTTCGATGCACTTGTTTTGCGGGGGTAGCACACGCACCACACGAAGGACAATCGCGTCACACGTCACACGGACATACAACACGGAAGATGAATAATATCACTACAAGGCTATAGCATTATACGACAATATAAGAACTAGCACCACACGGTCAACACTGCTGCACACCACAGCACAATGTAGCGCACTAGCGCAACGAGGGAGATTATGCACCCACAGGACAGAAAGAAGCAGATGAGCACGCGTGTATCTGTTTGTGTGTGGGTATGTGTTTGTGTGTTGAAAAGGGCGTAAAGAGATCGATGACGATGGGATCAGCGTGTGGTAGATTACGGTAGAGGTTGGTTGGTAAAGGATGTTTTTTGCCCAACAAACAACCACCAATTTGCCCTTAGTGCACTTTCGAAGGGTTCTGCGTGAAGAGTAGCTTGCTTAGATGATCATCATTTGGAGTAAATTCTCACTTCTTGCTTCTGTTGTGCACCAGTGCCAGACTTTCGCAATTTCTCTTCCGAGCACCTCCGCGTGAATACCACTTTGACACCGGTTGCACAAGCACTTTATGAATTCCTTTTTCAAAGGCGAAGGATTTCACCACTTTACACGCATGCACCACTTTTACTACACGCACGATCTAACTGGTTCTGGATGGTAATCGGGAGGTAACTTGTGATACCGTCACTCGTTTCACACCATTACGATCGTTGGCAAACAAGGATCGCGCGATCCCGTTGATCCTTAGGGATGGAAGTAATCACTCTCGTAGCCTCTTGTACGTCAGAGACGCGGACGAGAGGATGCTGCTTGCCGGAGCAGAAGAACTGAAGTTCCTTTCTGTGAGGAGAATAGCTACGAGGATGCTATTCTTCCAGAAAGGTTGTTGCGCTTACTGTCGATCCTTGCGGTGTGTGAGTACCGATGTTTCCAACGCGCGAGAGCCTGGAAGACGAATGAAACGAAAGAAAAACTGATAAATGGTAGAACTGAAGCATTGATGAAAATGCTTCGATTTGTCCTTTACGAATCCTTGCGGACAAGGTGTAATGCAACTGCTGCACAGGATGTTTCTCTGGAAACATAAAGGTCAACCCGAGAAGGTCCTTAGAACTGGCAATCGATAGTAATGGTATTGGTTATACAAACACCGTGCACACACACGCACACATACGAAGCACACTACATTGTACCACATTAATTTGCGCGCCAATGTTGTCGCCCACCAGGGGGGGGATGGGTAAAATTAGTTGAATGCAAGGATACATTCCGAAAGGACATCACTTGAACACGTGGTACGTTAAGGTTGCTTTGATGCCACCACAAACACGGTGCGAGCACAGTTCTAGCACCTTCTTACGGCTACTGTAGAGGAGCAAGCCAACGATTTGTTCGCTGTTGCTCCCGGTGGGTGCCGTGTGGACGGATTTAGTCCTTCTGATAAGATTAGGGCTTACCGGTATGGCACGGTCTCGTCTCAGGTGTAAACCGATCGGGCTACCGTGACCAGAGGGTTGATCGGTTTGGGAGAGTATGATGCTTGGCGTCCTAATTGCCACTGTGGTAGAGACTTGTACACACCACCGTGAGGAACCCAGCTTCACACTAGCAGAACACACCTGGACCAACCACTGTGGAGGATGGGCGCTGGAATTCTAATCGCGGTAACACTTTGGCTCGTGTGCTGTTCCTCCCGCTTGGTACGATAGGGAGGCTGTGTGTGAATGCTTGTGGGAGTGTGTGTGTGTGTTTGTGGGCCTTAGTTGTTGCGTGTGTGTGGTGCTGTGTGTCAGCAGCGTGGCACCTGAAACGGAGGCACTCGAAAGATGTTCCGTAGCAGACGTCGCTTTGGCAAAGACTCCCCAGGTCAATCCACCGTGAAAGCGCCAGCGGTTCGGTTCCTCACCGTTGTCGTTAGCCAAGCCAAAGTGTCAAGAGAAGGACGTTGCAAGGTCGCGCGCGCTCTTTCGCTATACTCGCCGCTGCTCACCAGCTGATATGCTCTCTCCCTGCTCAGCTGTCAAAATGCGAAAGAATCTCTGAACATATGTACGCGCGCATTCGTGCCGTACTCGCAGCAGTGCATTGCAAAACAATGATGCGTTTTCTTGTGCTCTTTTACATCGCGCTGCCTCTCTCCTGATTGTTTGCTGCTCTCGCTCTGTCACTCGTTTTTATGTCTCGTTTTTATGAGTACAACTCGGTGTACCGTGTGGGAGCATAAACTGCGCATGCGTACTTCAGATTAAGTTATGCCGGTGAGATGTGTTTGAAGTTTGTCCATTCTTGGGATGTCCGTTTGATCTTCCAATTGTGGGGATGCATTTGTAACATTGTTGAGGACAATTCTTCTCACCATCACCTAGTGTCTGGAGCATTCACCTGTGCGGCGGTACATAAGAGAGGTGATTTGTGACAGAAACTATTAGTTTTGTGACAATCATTCTAGTTCCAAATCTCAATTCTATGTAAAAATGTAAACACTTGCATCACTTGTACTTGCTCCAGGTACGTTCTATGCACCAATTCTCCTACCTGGCAAGCCTCCTACAACATGCATTTTATGATACTTTCACTCTCGTTTGATGTTCTACGAGAAACAGCAACAAAGAGAACGTGAAGAGAGGAGAGTGATGTTGCTTTACCCTCTCTCTCTAGTTCTCTTGTGCTGTACTGTCCACCTCTCTCTAGGGTAAATGCACTTACAAAATCCAATCTGATAAACTTTGTGTTCCGAAAGGTGATAAAATTCTTCGCAATCTTCAAATTGTTGCTTAAAATCCATTTTTGCTGAAAAATGATGAAAACTCTATTTTGTTTCCTACGAATAACATTCCTCAAAGACCATTTTTGCGTGAGTGTTTTATCGTTTCAAATCGCTAAGATAACGAAATAATCAACTGTTCAATTCATCATTTCGCATTTCGCATCGCATTTGGGAATTTTCGGGTCTTGGGAACTAGGTCATTCCAGACCGCTTTTGTTTTGCGGATCGATAAACCGGTGCAATGACCTCCTTAGATTTGGCCGCATGTGCAATGACCTTACGAGGCAGCAAACATGATAATCGGCAGGAAGTGCATTGTGCTATCAAAAAATGCACCACCCCGATGCAGTTGGTTGCAGAATGCTTTATGCGAGTCGGTGGTACTAGAACCTACGTAATTGTCGATTGTGCCAACAACAAAAAATGATAATAAAGAAATTACTGCGCAACGTTCAAATGATACCGATTGGCAAAAAAAGCGGTGCAATTTTGTTCCACTGTTGTGCAACAGTGCAAATGCATAAACAAGCGAATCCCCACGCTCGAGCGTGCGTGCTGCATCGATGCAAGACACTATAGACCACGTGCTTTCGGGTTGAATGAATCCTTACGGACGCGAACACACAACAACTGCAACCGTGGATGACGGATCTTAGCAAACAAAAAAAAAGACAAGATGCATTTCCTGCCAGGACACATGCGCAATGACACATCCGTTGGAGTCCTGCGGTTCGACACGATATGACGTCACACCGACGATGCGGACTGCAGCTATCACGATTGTCGCAGCCGGTGCAACACCACTAGCCGTCAGTGTACGACGGGATTGCTGAACAATAATCTTCAAATTGTCTGCGCAAAGGTAAACAGAATTGCAAGTGTTAGAATAAGTGCTGAGGATCACAGTTTTGGAGGATTTTTGTATGACTCAACTTATCTTCCGGACAGATATTTCGAGGTACTGCCACCGAACCGGGCATTTTGGTCACGGAAAAGAGCCCCAAGCGTTTGCTTCGCATTCTGGACCGCTGTGCACAGCCGGTTAGCAGATCGGACGTGGACACGGCCCGTCCGTGGGGTGCTTCGAGCAAAACGAATCCATCATAACATACCGGCCATTGTTTGTTTTTTGCTTGGTGTGTAAGTAAAAACCCGGAAGGACGCTGGAGCTTAGAATCGTTACAGCGGGGTAAGACTGCAACGCACATTTTGCAAGCTTGTGAGGAATTAACGTGTGGCATGTTTTGGATTGTTTTATGTAGCGAAATCCACCAGCAAGAAACCAGCAGCTATGACAATCAGCAGCAACAGTGCACTGGCTTTGCACAGCCGGTTTAAGAACATGACCCGCAGGTTTCGCTTTTCACCCAGAAGACGCCAGTACTAAGATGGTTAAGAAGCAGCTGTACAACGAGCTGACCGGGATCTACGAGCAGCTTGCTTCCTCACTGTACTCCTAATAATTCCAATGCGCGTTGTCTGCAATGCATTTCATGCCCACACTCCCCGCCATTTCCGGGACCAGAGTTTCGATACACAGAATTCTCCTTAGAATCGTAGTCAATTGCAGTGATAATCAAAGCACACGCGGTGGTGCATTACAATTGTGGTATTATTATAGAAGCGTATCACAACACCATCAGCTAGCACAGAATTTGTGAGCCTTTTTCCAATTCCACGATACGTTCCAGTGCAATCAGTATTACACGAACGAAATCACTGGCTACATGCATTAGTGGCTCCGATTGAAACGGAGTCCGCGGTTTCAGGCGTAGAACGAGAGAGAGAGAGAGAGAGCGGAAACGACGCCACAGTACGGTAGAGCCCTTTGCGTAAGATTTTCTTTACGATATTCAACGCTTATTAACGCGATCTAGACCCAACAGTGTAGAGAAAGTGTAATAAAAACATGAACAGTATTGGGACGAACTAAAATTGGGGGTGTCTGCAATGCATTTCATGCCCACACTCCCCGCCATTTCCGGGACCAGAGTTTCGATACACAGAATTCTCCTTAGAATCGTAGTCAATTGCAGTGATAATCAAAGCACACGCGGTGGTGCATTACAATTGTGGTATTATTATAAATTAGTGGCTCCGATTGAAACGGAGTTCGCGGTTTCAGGCGTAGAACGAGAGAGAGAGAGAGAGCGGAAACGACGCCACAGTACGGTAGAGCCCTTTGCGTAAGATTTTCTTTACGATATTCAACGCTTATTAACGCGATCTAGACCCAACAGTGTAGAGAAAGTGTAATAAAAACATGAACAGTATTGGGACGAACTAAAATTGGGGTGAAAGTTCGGAATTGTTCATCGCTTTGAAGAGATATCCCAATAGAGGTTTTTGGTTTTTTTAAAGTATGTGTATGTTTTGTACTTATTTAAAATTATAGTCCTCACTTATCTCACTGATGTTGGATTGCTGATAGGATTAGATCGGATCAAGGCTAAGCGTTACCTGTAAAGAATTGCCGAGCCGTTTCACGAACCGTTGTCTCGAGGGCCACAGCGCATCCCACAAACGGTTGATTACTGCTAATAGCTTTTCGTACCGTTCCGCACTATACCGGTACGCTGGCAGAAAGGCCTCTATCCGGCGAGGATAACGTACACTAGGGCTGTACTCGATTAACTGCAGCAACTCCTCGGTTGATGCGTACGTTTCCATATCTTTCCACAGCAGTACGTCATGCTCGAACTTTACCACATGCAAATCAAACACTGCCCCAGCACAGCATCCTAAAAGATTAAAAAAGGAACGTTTCGTAAGCTCGGCATTTAGCGACAAGTCTAAGTGTGTGAGCGAAGGACAGTTTCGCCCGATGGCCGGTAAAAGTGATTCTAGATCGTCATCTGACAGCCGACAGTTGACGAGATTGAGTTTTTGCAAGCCAGCAATACGATGGTGGGAAAGTGTTTGCAAAAGCAACGACTTAAAATTGCTACAATGAACAGTAAGCGATTTGAAATGTGCTTCACATAGGGCACCTTCGCGCAGTTGCTGCAAAACATGCTGGACGCCTTCTTCTGTGAGTGGATTCTCTGAAATGTCTAACGTTTGCATGCGTTTGATGTTAATACTGGCGGGCAAGTGTGTTATGTCCGTAGAACGAATCTTTAAAACGCTTAGATGTGGCAAATTCCTACACAACCGATCAAGCGGCACTAAAGCAACATCAAACAATGGGTTGTGACTTAGGTCTAGCTCGGTTAAACAGCCGCCTCCAAGTGCGTTTGAGTTTGCTGCAGCTTCACCAGTATCGACGAGCGGGTCCACCGGGTCGGTACAACCAAAGCAAAGCATCTCCACCGCTTTGTGGGTGAGAAGATTCAGTTGTAACCGTAGAGTACGAAGTTGCCGGCAGGCTGGCAGATAGCGGACAAGCGTTGCAATATGATCGTCCGTGATTGAGTTAATCGAGAGCTCCAATTGTACCAGCCAGTCTTGCTGAAAGAAGCTCATCAAAAACATCATGTTGAGCATGTTTTGTCGCTGAATAACAGGTCCGTAGGCAAAGTCGGGCGCGAGAGCGATGGATGGTATTTGACGATTCACGACGAGCCAGTTTTTAAAGCGTTCGTGAGTTTCTACAAACAAACAAAATAAAAACAAGTATGCAACATTGGCTTATGTTGTGATGGAATCATCTCTGCTATCAACATACCAAGATTATGTTCCCGCGTGTATTCGTCGTAAAACTGTACTAAATCAACGTCTTCCAAGCCGCTTACTTCGGCTTGCAGTATGGTGCCATCGGGTGAATTATGTTCGATCAGCTCTTGCAGTGTTGCGGCATCAACCGACGATTGGTCAAATCCTGTCGTCGGTTTCAGTTTAATCGTGGGACGTTTACCGTGTTTCCTTTCAAAAAACGAAAACATAAAATTGTGAGTGTGATTTAATTGAACTTAAAAGCATACACAAACCCGCTGTCACATACATGATGTACTGCTTAGCAACCGCATCCCGTAACCATGCAACCGTTTGTGTCGAAGAAATCAGTTTCTCATCGTAATGTACCGTGTACGTTTCGCTCGTGTCGACGATCACCCTTATTATGTATTGATGCACCACCACCGGTTCAGGTACTACAACTGGTGACGTGGAAAATTCGGGCGTTGCTTTAACTGGCGATTGATACTCTGGCTCTGGAGTGTCGTTTTCCTGTTCTCCTACAGGTGAAGGAGAAAAATGGCGCTCGAAACCAACCTCTAGGAGCGATGACTGATAGGTTGAAGAGCGGCGCCTGGCATTGAAAGAGGACGATCGCGATTCACTCGAGTTCCGTCGGGATTTGGTACTTTGAAAGCTCCTAGCCGAATTGCTCATCAATACATCGAAGGCACTCTCCACAGTGTTATTGCGATCCAGCATATTAATAAACGCATCATCATCATCCGAATCGATCAGGGAATGATCGGCGTAAGTTGTGGGTTCGACACGGCTACTCTCAACCGGCTGACTACTGGTAGGTGTGTGCGTTAAAGAAGAGGAAGATTTACTTCCTCCCAATGAACTTTTGTATGGTGTGCCTAGAAAATCACCAGTGACACGACTTTTCTTTGCCGCCGGTTTCATATCATCGATAAGCCAATTGTCTATTGCCTCATCCACATCGTCCTCTTCCACGGATCGGTACGTTTGACGCCTCTTCTGGGAGGTGGAAGGTTTTGGCGACACTTCATCCGAGAGAAGGTTTTTCCGCATCGCTTTCATCACGTTCTGATACTCCGTTACACCAGCAGACGAAGACTTCCGTTTCGTTGCGCTATCGTACACACTTCGTATCGCTATCGCATCACCTTCGTTTGGCGAGTCTTCCGAACCTTGATCCGATTGATCGTTATCGTCATCGTATATGGCATTGCGGTGCCGTGCCGGAACACTGGCTGAACTTGGAATATCAGGGGACAACGAGGGTGATCGTTCGCGATTTGCGTTGGACGCATGACTGCTTAATACGTTTTTTTCGGTAGAATTTTTTGTAGCCGATTTTTGTGATGAGGTTTTTGGTTGTGAAGTTGGAATGGCAGCTGCATCAAACTGTGCTACCAACTGCTGACGAATACGTGTGTGCTGCTCCTTCTCGGTGGCTGTTAGCGGCACTTTCAGTTGTTTGTACCACCCATCCAGCATGCTAAGGGCCGTTTCGCCGAAATCATTACGCTGTGTAGCATTCGCCCCATGATCAAGCAGTACCGTGATCACATCCAAATGCCCATTACGGCAGGCATCATGCAGGGGTGTAATGCCCTCGCAGCTGGTACCACCCTTATCGTTTATGTGAGCTCCACGGTTGAGCAGTAGCGAGACTATTTCCGGATATCCGTGAATGCAAGCTTCGTGCAGCGGAAGCCATCCGGCATAGTCACGCTCGTTTACCGGATGGCCCAGTTGGAGCAGCTGCTCCGCTAGAGCTTTGTTCCCCGATATGGCCGCCTGGTGAAGCTGTGTTTCACCCTTTTTATTACGTCGCACCGTGAACCGTTTGCCTCGCTTTCGAGTTCGTGAAGTCGCCGCTGTGGATGAGTTGTTTAAATCCTCCCCGATGGTAAGGGCCGGATCGCCATCGGAATCATCCGACAGATCAACCTCAAGATCGATTTCATCACCCACGTTCGGTGTGTCCGCTTCTTCGCCTTCGTCTTCTACTTCCACCTCAGCTTCAAAGTCGGCAAGATCCAACGATTGATTTGCACCCGTCAACTCCTCACTATCGGGTTCTAACGCCGTATCCGGAAGCGTTATTCCTTCCCCCAAAGCATCCTGCTCAATTTTGTCCGCCATCATGTCCATCTGTTGCGCTCGCAACATCTTAACACAACGCTGCACTGCCGCCCGTTGCAGATCGATTGATTGCAGTTTCTTTGCCTGCTCCTTCGCCTGCAGATAGATGTGCTGGATGTCGAAGAAATATATGTTCTGGTGCTCGTAAAGCCGGGCAATTTTCATCAACGTGTAGTACGCTTCCTTTGGCTCATTGCAAATGATGTTGTGTTCCTTCCACAGGTACTCGAGCGCCTGCTCGTACTGCCGATTATCGATGTACGTTTGGTACAGGCTCACGTAACACGGTATCAGCTTACGGTCGGCTTCTCCCAACGACTCGG
>KZ062128.1:17379-118153 GCA_002091835.1 Anopheles maculatus
GGCATTCTGCAGCATAAGCTTGTAGTAATCGATCGCTTTGCTAAAATTGCGCAGTTTACACGCACCATCTCCCATCCGCTCGTACAACTCCTTCCGGCGTGTGTAGTTGATCGCTTCGGTCGTGATCAGTTCGTCCTCCATCCGGCACATAGCGACGAGCACCTTCAGCTTTTGCTTGATCCGCTTCGCATCGACTGCAACGGGTGTCTTTAGCCGGTAGGCCCGTTTTAGCGTTTGCCGTGCGCTTTGAAAATCATCCATCTTCAGGAAGAACGTTGCCATCAGCATCAGCGTTTGACACATTTTCGAAGCACGATTCGTTAGGCGTGACGCTACCTCCAGGCTAAGGTTCAGCAAGCGTAACGTTTGTCCACTGTCACCCGATTCGTCCGTCCCTTCCCATCGTGAGCATGAGAGTGCCATCGCGTTATAGCACGTGTAGAGCAGATCGAACAGATCGGCCTCCTTCGCAAGTCGGATAGCACGTTCCATGTTTTCTTTCGCCGGCACCCTTCGGTTTTGCGAGTCGAACGTTATGCCAAGGTTCAGGTGAGCTCGGGCCTGCATGTTGAACAGTTCGATTTTGGGTAGAATACGTTTCAGCTCGTCGCATATCGAAAGTGCCGTACGAAACGATTTTTCGGCCTTGGCTAAATCTGCCTCTGCATTGGTCGTTTTGCCTTGTCGTTGGTAGGATTCGGCACGCTGCAGATAAACGCGGCCGAGGGTGGTGTGTGCTTCCTGCAGTGCCTTTGTATTGGCTTCTCGTTGGGCAGCTCGCATGTACGCTTGTACATTTTGTAACGATTCCTTGAACTGACCCAGTGCAGCATACATCTCACCCACCATCCGAAACGCAAGCCCTCGATCCATCGGTTTGTTTAGCTTTTCGTACGCATTGGCTGCGAGTTTGTACTCGTTCAGGGCACGTAGATGCTCCTCGCGATCTTGGTAGAATGCACCCAACAGCATACATGTTTCGGCCAACGCGACATAGTTGCTTTCGTTGGCGTATTTTGTTTTCTTTTTAACCAATTCTAAAGCAAACAACCAAATGCATAAACAAGAGGATGAAAGCCGGTTAACAGCGGTTTGCGGAGATGATGCTACCGTCATGGAGCGGATCGTGGCAAAAAAAAACTTACTCTGCTCGTTGCAATCCATCGTTGCTACCATTTTACACCATAAACCGTTTCTCAGAATTAACTATCTAGTTACAATAATACTCCAGCATATAAAAGATCTCTTATTACACACTTAAAATATACATGTACGCACAGGAATGTTGTGTAGCGCAAAACAAAACACAATCGCGCGTCAATCGTCAACGTCAAAATCAAAGCGCGCAGAAAAGGTGTGGTTGAAGTGAGCCCGCTTGAATGGATCCATTGTTCCAAGTGAGCAATCAGTCCATTCACTTTTATGTTATTTAGACTTTTCTGCTCGGTAGGGAAGAAAACGTGCCAGAAACGAAGTGAGAAAAGATAAATAAATGGTTTGATGTGCTACTCAAGCAGATTCACATACATTGTATCGTTTATTGCGTAGCAAACCACTTGAAAAGCGCCTCGGCACTTGGCAATCCACATGCAATATGTTCGACCACGGCTTATGTTTACATTATTTGACAATTAACTGCGTATTGCGTGCGTATGTGTGCGTGTGTGTGTGTGATATTTATTTACACTTTCGTTTTCAGATGACATTTCTTCGGCAAAAGAATGGGCCTGCTTGTACTGCTAGCCTCGTGAGTTTTGGGCTACGGGCGTTGAAAGGGCTGAAGGGACCGTTGGTTTTTATTTTCACGAAACAGGCTGGATGGCTTTTCAATTGTTTGGTTGCTCGAGCAACGATGGAACGTCGAGAGTGGTGACAGAAATTCGTCGCAATTTACGCTTCAACTGGTAAAGCGAACCAACGTCATCGTAGCAAACGGGAAAGCAGCGCGATAAGCTATCGTAGACGAACCGACCGATCAGTCCGATAAAAGCTGATCTTCGAAATGGAACGTGTAGGCATCCGATGCTGCAGCGTCGGTGCAGTTATTCCGCTATCGGAGACGGATGATGCAGATGAGCTAACGGTGCACGATGCCATTTACGGTACGTTTCGCTTGCCAGCGTACATTCGAACTGTTGTAGAAACGGCCGAATTTATGCGGTTGAAACAGTTGAAGCAGTTGGGTGTATCGAACGCAGTATTTGAAATGGCCGTACACACCAGATACGAGCACTGTTTGGGGTAAGTTTGTGCGAGGTTTTACAATATATTAAACCTAACGAGTAACCATTTCTCTAGGGCATGCTACCTTGCTGGATGTTTGCTGGACGTGGTAAATAAGACCCTGGACAAGCCAGTTACCGAAGATGAAAGGAAATGTGTGATGGTAAGAACATCGGGCGAACAATGTTTTTGGTGCAGTATATGTATACGGTCCGTCATTGTTGTCTTTTTTGCTTCGCAGTTGGCTGCCGTTATGCACGATTTAGGCCACGGTCCTTTCTCCCATTTGTGGGAAAAATTTGTCGAAGTTTACGGTGTTCATTGGAGGGTAGGTGTAGCGAAATTTGTTTTTTTTTTCCTTCAAATAAAAAACCTAAAATCTGTTCTCCTCCACCATTCCAGCACGAACGATCCTCGGTGGAACTCGCGCAAAGAGTATTAGACCGCATGGGTGGTGTGACGGAAAAGCAGATAAATCTTATTTGTGCCTTTATACGAGGCGATGCATCTGAACTACTGCCCGCGGATCGTCAGTTTTTGACGCAAATCGTTAGCGGTGATGTGGATGTTGATCGGTGTGATTATCTGCAGCGTGACGCAAACGGTGTACCGGGAGTAATTCAACCGTCCCGGCCTTTTCGTCGGGTGTTCGATCGTGTACGGGTAATAGAGGCACAGGGAAAAAGGCAGCTCGCGTTTCACTGGGAGGACTATCCGCTGGTGTACGAAATGGCATGTGCTCGGCAAACGTTTCATCGCCGTTGCTATCAACATCCGCAGGTGTTGGGTGCGGAACTGATGATGCTGGACGTGATGCATGAAGCAGAACAGGCGGGCTTTCGATTTTTGCGGTAAGTGTAAATGTAGCTGGGGAAATTTATTTTGGCTTAGCTTTATTTAGCATCACTTTCGTTCTTATTCGATATTTCGGTAGGAATGTCCGAGTTTGTTGTTGTGCGTTGGGTTGGCTGTGGTTCATTAGGAGTGTCCACCGTCGTTGTTGGTGTGCCTTTGGGATCGTTCAGATTGATTGCGTTTATGTACTCGGGATAGTTTAACAATCCGTTTTTATCCGTGTCCGCAAACTCGATGAAATCGTCGATAACCTCTGGAAATGGAATGACAACAATTGTTATCCACAATGTCACTGGACACTGATGGTCCACACCTTCCTTACCAATGATATGGTTAAATTCTTCATCCTCCAGAAATGGTGCTCGATCATCTGGCGTGTCCTTCGAACCTCGATCGATACCGTTCAGCTGTCCCTCGGGCTTGCTGTGATGATGTGTAGCTGCGTGTAACATTTCCAACCCATCCAGATTATCATTGTTGTCCGAATCGTGCAGCTTGAAGTAGTAAAAGTTTTTCTCGTCCTCCGACATTTCCGTCAGACTTTGCTCACCGATCGGCAAACGCTTTAGGTCATCTTCGAGATGTCTGTAACAGTTTGATTGGAAGGATTGGACAACAGATCCTTACGAATAACGACCCAGGTAACACTTACTCCCGTTCCGGTTGCAAATGGTCGTCCAGGTGATGCTTTTCAGCTTTGTGACTAAATTCACCCCCAGGATGATGAGGTCCCTTTGCACCTACCGTTGGACCGGGCCCGTGAATAAGCGTAGTGCACAGGACGATGTAGTGTAACAGATAACTGTTACGAAACGCGAAAATCATACTATCGTAGTCCTTCCGGAATGGCCTGAACTTCAAGTTGTACTATCAACCAACTAGAAACTGTTTCGGTAGAACCTTGTTTACAGCTGAATCAATTTGTGCAAGGAGCTGTGTGTATCCTAGAGTGCTGTATGCATCCTGGCGAAAGTGTTTGACAGCTAGCTGCACTATGTTATTGTTGCTTCTTGAATGTCCTTGCACATGCGTAGTAGCTTGGGAGATTCTTGTGTATAGCAGTGTTGCCAGTTGCTGCTTTCGTAGTTTATATTGAGTTTGAATTTAAATTGTTTATGGTTTTTTGTGAATATTTAAACTAATTTAAAACCACTATCAACAATTGCTCTTCTTTTAGCGATGGAGAAAGTGAGCAACTTTCCAAGATACATGGTAATCCCGATCTGTTCAAGTATTTAAACGATAATATTGCTGTAGAGCTGGCCTTCAGCAAGCTTCCCGGGCTCGGGCGAGCCAAAGCAACAATTGATCGTATACAACGCAAAGATCTGTACGAAGAGATTGCGCGGTTTTCGGTTGACATGACAAAAGAGGTATGCTTTAAAACAAAACTCTAATGCCCTCTGCCCCCTCTAATTTGTTACAATCATACTCTTTTTCACTGTTACATTTGCCCAGATTAAGCATTACAACTGCCAACAGAAAGAACCGGTTGTAGCGCAAGCGGTTCGATACATAAAATCATCGAAAGAATGGTTTTCTAGCTTTAACGTTACCTTCTACAAACCCGGTATCGATGGTGACGGTATCGACATTGTTTCCCCGGAGGAAGAAATGAACCTGAACCATGCCGTTACATCTTTTGAGACGGCAGACGAGATTGAGGAGTATATTATTTACTGTACCTGCACCGACCCGGATGTCCAAAGAATGGCGAAGCACCACTTTACGAACCTACTAAATGGAACGACCACTGGAAGCTAGTCGTTGCTGTGCGTACGTCGTCCTGTCGAAACGTTAACTTATCTGTTTGTTTCTTTTTAATTTTCCTACATCATATAAAAGAGGCTGTTATTGTGTTCCCTTAGTTAGTAGTTTAATGCTACAGTATACCGAAGTTTCAATGCAATTTAAACATTATCACTATTTTTGTTTTAGCGTGCAGTGTGTGAGTACAAACCAAAACAGAGTAAAACAGAGTTATATTTAAAGGTTATTTTCTTATTTTGAATGTTTTAAAACTCAAATACATTGTGTGGTTTTTTGCTTTGTTTATTCAAACTGAACCGAAAACGTTGCATTTCTTTCTTCCGAAACACTGTTACACACCAGCGCCGGGGACGTTTAATTTTGTAACATTTTAAGTTTAATATTTATTTTACACATTTTCTCATGCCGTCTACAACACAAAACAATGAATGCACCGCCACGGTGGCTGCACTTTCCACGGGACCTACGCTGCTAAGTCCCCCTCCCCGGAAAAGGAAACCAGCGCCTATCGGGGTTTAAACACTTTCTTCTGCTTGGTGGTGGATCCTACATGCTAGATGAATAGTTTATACATAAATAATGATGTGGGAATGTTTGTTGTGTGTGTGCGCGTCGTGTGTTTGTTGGTTGAAGTTTGTCTGCTTTTCCTTATCATATTAAGTTCCGGCGCTCTGGATGAATGCTAACAGACACACCGATGTCGAAAGGAACACTTATTTGAGTGGTAGCTGCGTGGCGAGGTACTGCTTATAGAGCCGCTGCTTGCAGAACTGGTAGAATTCGATCTCCTTCGTAAAGTTTCGCCGCACGAGATCCTTAATTTCCTCGCTGACGGGTGGTTTGAAGCTGTTTTTGTTGATTTTCTGCAGCACGTTCACCTCGTTGAAGTAGACCGAGCTGGCACCGGTAAAGAACCGCGGTACGTACTTCTCCAGCACGGTCAGGGTGGTGTTGAGGTCCTCCAGTACGCCAACCACCGCGTACTGGCTTTCGACGGCATACTTGGCGCGCTCGAGTGCTCCGGCACTGTTGAAAGGGCTGCAAATGGGAAGCGAGAGAGAACGAAAGGCATAAGGATTTTTTGTGCTCGATTGAAATTGTGCTTGATGCGGCGAATACTTACAGGCACTCTTCGCCGTGTCCGCAGAAAAACAGCGTTTGCCGACGATGATCGCCGATGCCCTCGTGGACAGCATTCTGCGAATAGGTACACTCCGGATCGCCCTGCAGGACACACGTTTCAAAGTCCTTCTTAAGCCAGCGTGGATCGGGCAGCGGTAGATCGGGGAATGCTTGCTTCCGTTCGACGTAGTACCAGGGAGCACGGACATAGTAGTACCAGCTGATGATACGCTCAACCGGATCGCGCACCATATTAACGTAGATCGGCATCGGAAGGCCAAAGCGGGTAAAGTTGGTGTAGCAAACGTGCTTCACGTAGACGGACGGTACCGGTAGATCCATCACCATTTCGGCGAGTTCTTGTTGACGCTCGGGTGCCAACCGGATCACCTCTAGCCGCTGCACAACGTCCCGGTGGAAGGTGTAATCGTTGCGGACGGCTAATCGACGCAGAAGCTCCATAAATGTTTGGCTACCAACCTTCGGTACACGGTTGAAGAAGATAATGGGGATCTCTGACCGGCGTGTGTTGTTCAGCTCTGTCGCTTTGAGCGTCTGCATCTAGTGGGTGGGGCGGGAGGGAAGACAGAGAGCAGAAGAGAAGCATAATGTAGTTTTTGGCGCCACTCAACGTAGAACGCGATTTTGGGAATTTTTGTTGTCGTTGGAGAAATCTTCCTCCAATCGGCACAAAACCAGATCGGACCAGAAGCTGTAAATGAGAGGCGATGCCCGCGTGCCAGGTTTCAGCAAAATATTTTAAAGCCTGGTTTATAATTCGACGGACAAGGAGAATGTATGAATATTTATGAGGGCAAGCGAAAGAGAAATGGCAAAAGCTTGGATTCCGTATTGTTCCGTGACAATAGCATAATGTGTGAGGTAAGAACTGTTGCGTATCGGGAAAGGTGAGGTGGAAACGGACCCAAGAAAGCTAAACAGTAGATAGATTTGCATAAAAATTAACAAAACCATCACCATGCACACGCGCGGCTTATGATGGGTGATGGTTCGCGCATCATCACCAAGAAGTATGGTTGGTCTGCTACCGCTGACCATGATGATGATCATCATTATGTACTTGAAAACGAAAGCGTTGGAAGTTTGGGGAGGTTTTCTGTGTTTTGAAACTGTTTGCTTTGAAATTCCTACTAAGAGTAGGTCAGTAGGTGAAGAAAGTGACCGATACAGCATCGTCATCGGTGTCTTCTTTGTCTGTCTGTGCAGGACAGAGTTTAAACGATTTTCTTGAGAGTTTATAGGGATTTGTACAACTTCACTAGACTTGTAGTTGATGTGAGTCAATTTTCACAATCAATTTTGTCGTATCTGCTTGTCGCATGGTTTGTGTTTGGACGCTAGACAAGACCATGTAATAGAGGTCAAGTTCTAGTGCAGCAGAAGTTGATAAGAAACAACGCAGGCTTTGTGGTGAGTTACGTTTCGAACCTTGGACGAAAGAGCCAGAGTAATCGCCTAAATTATGAAGAAGTTTTTAGAGAAACTGGACACAGACAGTGGTTTACATCTATTTGAACTTGCAGTCTAGTTCCATCAAGGAATTAATATGTCGAAACGAAGAGAAGAATCGATCCCGAAATGAGTCCCTTGTTTCTTTAAGCCAGCGCCAGGGTATCCATGTCCACTTTGTTGCATTTCTCGTTGGATTGTTTAGCTATTGGGTGGCAAATTGAAGTGATCTCGAAGTCGCATTCGATCTGGGTTCTCATTCTAAGATAAGAGCAACGAGTGTCGTATATGGGTCACGTCGCACAGCTTCCGTGCTTATGATTTCACTCGTGTATCAGTATTTTCGATACTTCCTTCCGGATACTTCAAACACTCGAAAAAGGTTAGACATGATGATTCACTATCGCCCGTGAAGTGATAAAGTGTCTCCACTTTTTTTTCCAAAAAGGTATTTGCCCAAATTTTCATCTTTTAATGCACCTTACGGTTATCTTAGCTGCCGCAAAATAAAAGGCAACCGAAGGAAGGACACGATTGTTAGCACCTGGTTCCAGGGTGCGCACACATGTGAACACAGACGGGGCCGGACCAAATGAATGGATGTACGTACCATCGCAAAATTGGAAGAAAATTGCCCATTTTTCGATGACCCACTTCCGTCCGTTAAGGACTGGCTGGTCCGTTGGCTGACTGGGATGAGTAGTTTTCGCGAGTAGTTTTCATTCCACCGTGAGACAAACAGCAGTCACACACATGTATGGGGGAGCAGAACAGTTTGGAGAGTGTCTGGCACCGGGACGGGCTCCCATAAAACGGTTGAATTATGGCTGCACGTGTCAAAATCGCTTGCCAAAAGGGGCAGGAACAGGACCAAAGGACAGAAAAGAGTGTGGCAGCGGACGTTGTAAGCCGCTCGCTAAACGATCTTCAGAGGGTGGTCTGTGCAGGCGAAGGCCTCCCCCGTCACCAGGATGCATTTATTGTCTGATTCTACCTCATGGTACGACGGTGGACATTTGGCCCTCTCTATCTCCCGTTTTGCTTCTGTTGGCCCTAAATCGCATCTTTTCGGCGACATTATGCAGAGAAAGCAGCACACATTTTCGGTGTATGTAAATGGTACAACATCTTGCGAAGATAAATTCTCCCGGTGGAAGGTCGGGGTAGGACCGTTTTAGGGACACCGTGAAGAAGCGCTGGAACAAACACACAAATAGAGCGTGGCGTATATTTTGCAACGAAATTGCAACCACGTGCCCACCCACGGATGTTGGAAAGCGTTATAATAAATTCTGGCCTCCGCGCGTCCCCAGTCTTTTCGCCCTGCAGCCACCATCTGCAATGATCCTTTAACCGCCACCACACGTGACGGTGGCTACTACGTGCAAAGATCGTTAAGGATTTCTTTCAGGATGGACCCAAAAAAAAAGTCAACTTAGGCCAAAACGATAGTCAAAAAGGATATCCTCCCCGCTTGTTCTCATCATGTTTTCTCATCTTTCTTCAATTATGATTTTATATCTAAAAGAAAAACGAAAACTAAATTAAGAAAATGACTTTTTGTTTTGCTATCAGGACTTTATGCTTTTATCTCCTGCATAGAGTGCATCTAGTGGCCCATGATTGATGTTTGATTAACTGGTTGGGAGAGCCAGTGTGTTTGAATAACCGGTTTTTACTTCCGGGCCACTATTTGGCGCTTGATTTGCTGACGAAACAGCAACATCGAGGTCAAACCCTTTCAAGATCTACACACACACACACACACAAGGGAACTAGAAATGCTTGTCCGAAAGACCCTCTCTTACCTGTCCGGTGCTTTTAAGATAGTTGTACGTATGATGCAGATTGCCAATCAGCTCGTTGTGATGGTGGTGGTGTTGGTGGTTGCTGTTGTTCTCCTCCGGATGGTGGCTTTGGTTAGCTCCGGCCGAAACTGCAACAAGAAGCAGAAAACGGAACGCAAAATTAAAAGGTTAGAGTTTGCACAGTGCACAGAGAACACGTCAGTCAAGGTGGTACGGGGTGTGTTGTGGCACCGGGAACACCCGGAAGGAAGCAATTAGTATCCGTTTTCCGGATGGGTCGGTTTTTCTTTCGCTCGTTAGTGGCCAGACTGTAGCCGGGAAAGACGTATATTCCGGTTTTTGTGGTATCAATTATGATTGCATCAATTTCATTCGTCATTTGCTCTGTGTGTGTGTGTGTTGTCCTCGTTCGTTCCTTTATTTTTGAAGGAAGCGACAGTTGCACTAATCGAATAAACTGAACAGGGAAGATGCTGTAGGTAGTGGTGAGCCTTTTGGACCAGTTAAAGTCTTCGCCAAGTTTTTGTAGCATATTTGTGCGCAATCTGCCGTACCGGCTGTTACAGCCTAATTTCCCGTACCGAGCCTTCAAAGTTTTCGGGTGTTCGTTCGCTCGGAACGGTAACTTGTGTATAAACCGTGTGGCGAAACAGTAAGTAGGACAGTGGAAAATAAAATTCTTTAACTACTAAACGGTCGGTTCTTAACCCCGGGTCCCACGTTCAGCGGAACTCACTGTCCGTTCGAGAAGCGAGGGCAGAAGATCAGTAAAGTTTCAGTGGTCGTAAAACTGCACCGTAATAATACTCTTGTCCGGAGTGATGTATTTTGTTGTTTTTCTTTGTGGCCCTTGTTTTTCCAAAGCTTCCAAGGAAAACCGGTAAGCCCGGAGACACTTTACTACTTGATGCTGTTTCGTACCAGGTTTTCTTTTTTTTTTGGTAGAAAGATAGCGCATCGAAGCGAGTGCAGGGAATCGAAGACGATACCCGCGGGGGGATGAACTCTCGGTTAGACTCGGTTAAAGTTCGTGACAAAATAAACGTTGCTCATTACGGCGCGTCCTTTGCGTTTGGTGTGGCCAACCGAGCGCGAACTTTTAATACGGAGCATACTCGGTGGAAAATCGTCACCAAGCGGAGAGGGGGAAAAAAGGGGTTTGCGCTTTTCACTTGACTTAATGCATTTTCTTTTTATGGGGCAATACTTTTCCCCAAAAAAAAAACCCACCCTTTTTTGTTCCCTGTTCAAAGGTTTACGGGGTCGTTGGGTGTTTCGAACGAAAATACATACACGTTTGCAAGAGTTGGTCATAAATTTGGAAGAAATCTTGCTGGACTAATAGTAAACAGTTTTATATAAATAGTCTTAACTTCATGTTTGAAAAAATAGTGACTCCTGTCCTAATCCTGAGAGCCAAATGCAGGACACATCGTAAAAAACCGTTGTCCGAACACTCTCGGCTGACTCTTCCAGCTTAACTTTCATCGTTGCCCTTTTTTTTCGCATCTCCATTAAGCCTCCAAGCGTTCTCACTAGCCCTGACGATGGGTCCTTACATCTCTGACGAAGTCTCGCATCGATCAACAACCCCATGGTGGACTTCCCCAGACCCGAGTGTCGAGTACGACCTCACGGAAGCTGGATAATGTGTGCGATGTGTGCGATGTGACGTGGATTTGACCGCAGTACATGGTTCCGTGAGTTGTGGCGCTTCTGGCGCTCAGCGCGTAAGCGATACAACACCGCTTTGTGTCCTGTTTTGTGTCCCCGGAGGCGTTCCTACGCCTTTCATGCTGATGCATTCGGCCAACTGCAACGTACCGGGCCTGAAATTGCACAATGCACCGGGTCGGTTTTGCAGTGTGTCGTAGGGGCGAGAGTGTGAAACTGCGCCTGGACACCGATCGACCGACCGACCGACTGACAGCAGCCACTCGATGCAACGTAAACGCAACATTTATGCTCGCTTATTCACGGTTCGTTAGCGCTGTTTACCAGTTCAACAGTTTTTCCCAGCCCGTCAGTCAAGTTCATTATAATTTTTCATCCGTTGGCGGTTCATCCGTGGACGGAAGACACTGGCAGATCGCTGCGCTGTGTGGAAGACAGGATGAAGCCGATAAAGTCCACTCGAGTGCGTTCTCGGTCTGCGTGTGTGTGTGTGTGTGAGTGTTGTCACGGTGGTGTTAGTGACGGTCAACGTTCCGTTGGGTGTTTTCTACGAGGGTTTTGCCGAGTTTATGCTGTACTTTAGACCCGCAGGACTCTGCGTTAAACGGGTTATGGGGTTTTTGGGGTTGATGAGAGGTGTGTGTGTGTTGAAAATGGAAGAGATGATTGTGGACAACCGAGGGATAATTCTTGGGTTGGGTTTATTGGGCTACGGAAAGGGATACTTTGTGGCTGGGAGTGTGTGATAAACAAATGTTTTATATATATTCGAGCTACGTATGTACAATATGAAGTTTTGGGAAGTTGATCATGGTGCAGGTAGTTTGGGGATCATTTTCTTGTAAAAGTCTAGCTTAAAAACAATTTTGTATAAGTAAGAAATGTAGAGTTAAAGAGAGTCTCCAAAGCGTACCTACTCGAACTATAAACGCAATGAAAGAACACTTAACATGACGTAAGATTTAGCCCAAAAAAACCCCAATTCTTTTGAACATCTCTTCCGACACTCCGCTTTTCACACGGGTTTCGTAGAATCGATAAAAACCAATTACATCTCGGTAAAATTACACCCAGCACACAGTCGGACACTTAGGAAACAATCGTCGCCCAAAAGTCCTAACCGGGCAGCATTCAGACATTCAGGCACTGCGGCAACCAACTTAACCCACCGTTGGGAAATGTCTCCCAGTGCCCGGAAAACCGAAAACGTTTCACAAATCTCGGAAACGGCCATGTATCCACAGCGCAGTCAGTTTATGCATGGGCTCGTAAAATTTAATTTCCGTCCATTGTTTCGCGCCGTGTGGATGTTGTCGTTTGCAGCTGACGGTCAGGCCCTGACCCTGTTCCGTTTCGTGGAAGTGCCCTCAGAATTTTCGCATTTCCTGTGTGGCGCAGTGTGCGATCGGTGCCCGGATGTAATGTCGTAAATTTTCGGTGCCCCAAGATCACCGACCAAGATACGACAGTTGGTAAGGTGTTTTGGTGAGGTATACCGCGCCGTACATTAACGCACAAGGTGAGTCTTACCTACCACATTTATGATCACTATCAATTCCCCGATAGCAATCCCAATTGGGCTTCTTTGGGACAGTTATTCGAGGTGCGTATCGGAATGCTGGTAGTGATTGCTATCGCACAAGGGTGCGAGAACTCGTAGGACATTACGGTGATGTAAGAAAGACTACACGCAAGTCCTGCAGGTCTTGCCCTAATGGTCACTCCGAAGCTCAGCTAATTCTTGTAGCCGGGCTTCTTTTTTTGTGTTGCAGATGAATAAAAGAGTGATCCTTGCACTTTGGTAGTGATTCGTTTCTCTTTCCAATAATCAGTGATGCATTGTTTTAAAGGCATTTAGGGACACTGTTTTTTTTTGTGATTGTATGGAGTTCGTCATGAATTCCTAAAACCTCTCCGATATTCTGGCTGGCGTCAATCACCACTGCATGCATGCCTGAACTCGTTTGAATTCATTGCTGAAGGCGAGCAAATAGCTTGCATACGAACCTTCTGAGTACGTGTGAGGGACTACATACGCGCGATTTAAATTGTGAGCTATGTAAGTTTCCCCTCGGCATCAGATAGACTATCTCCGTTTCTCGTCCATGCGGTGCAATAATTCATTTCCGAACGGTTCGATACGTTCGTTCCGGACGTGCACAGACACAGTGTCTTTCGTAGTTTCGACGAGCAGCATTCCCGATTGCCAGGCATGCACATCCGAAGTACGAATTAATTATCAATTCTAGGGTCCATAAATGAGTGGAGCTACTGCTGCTGCCACTAGTGGTAGCGCACGTACCGATTGGCCAAATCGGGGCTCGAAAGAAGCATCGGCAGCTGGAGCTGGAGTTAAATCGTTTAAAGGGCAAAGAGTAATTTGAATTGGCATTCCTTCTTGGCTGGCAAAAGGATACGACGTACGGGAATCGATTAGCCGTTTGATGAAAACGATGGCATTCGGATAGGGCGAGCGAACGGGTCTAACCGACAGCCATATGACTCCCAATTTGTATCTTAACCAGTGCGAGAGACTAGGTTGGTTATGGATGGATTGTGATTTTTTTGGAGAAGCAAGAAAAGAACTACGTTGACCTGAATTCCGGAAAGCTTTAAAACAATTGTCTCTGATACCTTTCCATCGGATGCAATCATCAAGTTTAACTCCACTCAACACGTCATTAAACTTTCATTTTAATGCCGCAAAGCCTACATCCATTTTCTTATGAATCTCCGAGGGAGTCCGTATGTTGCTGTTCGATCCATTAAATGTAAATGTATGATAACAACAGTTTAATCCTCCATCCTCGTTCGCGAACGCCTCGAGTGTGCCAGGTCTAGGTAGACAGTGAGACAGCGATTCCCGCTGACAGCTGATACCTTGATGCGCCATGGAACTCCCGCCCGTAAGTTGCCACTCGAAAAAGGGGTAAAAGCGCAATGTCAAACTCGCGCTCGACGGGTCGGATTTTCATTCTCATCATACTTTCAAATGGGTCCGCGAAACGGACCACTTTTCCGCGAACGTTTAACGCGTCTGGAGGGAAATGGTGGACCAGCAATAGCAACGGAATAATTTATTCATTCCTATCGATCGAACGATCGATCGGTCATCAAACAGTTTCGGGTCTGGAGGGAAATGTCCACATGCATACGTGTATGCTGCGAAGAACGTACCGACTCTCGGCTTACTCAGTGGACAGTGTGGATGGCAGCTCGAGATGAAGTTGCCATCGATGATGTTTCGCACCAGTACTGAGGGGGGTTTTAATTCGGTAGCAAAATATTATTATTTGCTCATCACCAACGCACGCTCGACACCCTCCATTAGCCCGGTCCTTCCAACGGTAACGGTCGACCGTATGCTCTGGTGAACGAACGAGCCTGAAATGGAGTTGTGTTGTCTTTTGAGGAGCTTACGTGTGTACGGATGCGCAAGTACGCGTGCAAGATATTCGGAAGGACCGACGAAAAGGGTTCTTGCGGATGGTTTGTTTGTTGGGTGATCGAAAAAAAAAATCGAACAACAAATGTCGTTCAATCATTGGTCAGAAACGGAGGACCACACGTTGCCGTGTGTCGTGCAATGGGTCATGGGAAATGTTTACCATGTTTCTTGCTGATGCAGAACCAACGAGAGGTCAGGCAAACAATTTCATCGGAAGTTTGATGTTTTATATTGAAGATGTTAAAACTGTTTGTGCTACAATGATTTACAAAAACACGTGCCAAGCGCCTTCAGACATTTGAAGCCACACATCCCAACGAAATTGCCTAACAGAAATTAGAAAGGGAAAGCGTACCCATTCTAATTTTGACCCTTCGCGAACTTCGTGTTGTACGCGAATCGATCGTGTCATGTCACGAAACGTGCCCTGCATTTGCCGCTGGACAGTTCAATCGGTTTCGCCGGCATTAGGCCACACACATGTGTACGGCGAAAGCCAAGCAAGTAGCGCGAAGCACACTCGAAATGGGGTTTCTCCAAAGGATCACGATCCAAAGCAGCGATCGTGAATTTCGCCATCGTGTGTTTGTTCCCTAAGTAAAGAAACTAAAACACAAGAAGAACCCATTTCAATACACTCTCCAAACTGTAGACAACCAATTAATATGGTTAAAAAACGGTCGAATGGGAATGTTATGGTTTGTGAATTGACGGTCGCATGAAACCCTGGAAGGTCGTCGATCGTGAAGTGAAGTGATCCTTCTGCAGATCGACGAAGTATGAAGAGTTATTTGTCGTCATCTTGATCTGTCTTTTAGACCAGGAAAAAACACATGCATAGCACAACTTACGAGAGGTCGAAGCATCGAAACATCTGGACAGTGGTAGTTATTGTGATGTCTCAGATCTAAAGAACCAGATATTTAACCGAAACCTCTTGAACATTTAGAACATTTGTCACCTCTAAGGGATTTTGAGGAACTTCTTTGACTCGACAACTTCAAGTGGTCTTGGTCTGCTATTACTGGCTTCCTTGATTTGATAGTAACCCTAGGCGGGTCAGGAGTCAGACCTCATGTTCGCGTCACTCGGTACATGTGGCGCTTTATTGACCAATTGATCTCCTGTTTGACTTGTTTGGTCTGTAAATGTGGTTGTATGTTTCCGTACAGAAATAATCATCATTTATGATAGTTTTTAATGCATAAATAATGCATAATGAGTCCAGTTTCAGCAACCTCGTACAGCAATTTTTTATTATTCAAAAATCCTGTACGTTGCAGTAGCTAGTTGTTCGGCTGCGAATTGCTGAGGGCAACGATTACCACAGGGCAAGTGCGCATACATCATATTGGCCACAAAACCACAGCCAGCTACACAGACCATTCCCAACCGTTCGCCGCTGTTCGGCTGTGAAATTGCGGAAGAGAATCGAGCAAAACCGTTGTAACCGATCTGGGGGTATGGGCAAATGCAACCTGGGTCGGGGACACACGCAACCAGAATGGCTAGCGCGTTTCCAATTACTGAGTTACTACCGTGTGCACGCGTGCACGTGCCATCGTCGGCCAATTGGACCATAGAAGGCCCTGTGTGTGTGTGGTGTAATCGATCACTCGGCGAAATGGAGGTTTGGGTGCCAATTTTTACCCTTTCCCCCACCCCAAACCCAACCCCATTCGCGTGCCGTGGTTCCGCAGCACATGGTACGGCACAATACACATAGATCTCTCTAGTGCCGGCCATCCTCCAATCTGCGATTGGTGCTCGCAGTTTGACTAATTTATGGTGCAGAGATTGCGGACGGTACGGTTTAATGCGCACTCTTGGGGTGGGCCATGATGCACCGGTGGTTTTTCGTGACCCCTTAAGTTCCCCGACGACCCCTTCCACTGGCCACCACCGTACGCTGGGTGCAAATGGTGCAGCGAATCGTTGGTTATGGTTGGTTTGGGCTGGTAGAACAAAAAACCGAGCCCAAAACGAGAAGGACAAAATAAAATCACCGTCGCAATCGGTTAGATTACGTTGGGTGTGTGTGTGCATTGCCCGAGTGGGGCATCGGTTCTAATTGGCTGGAATTGATTTCGGAACCTACGTTACAATGAGGTGGGTACTGCGTTATGATTGACTTTACGCTTTGTTATGCTTTTACCTAGAAATATGATGTGATCCAGTGACTTCAGGTCGACATGAATGGGGACACATTGTCATGCTACCTTTCGGAGGGTTCTGTATACGCCTTTTTTTGGAAAAAGACAACTGACACATGTCGGATCCGAAGAGGCTACAAAGGCCACTTCAAACTACAAAGAAACCATTTACTGTGTTCACATCATGAATTTCTTGGGGCCGACCATCGCTTGTGGACAAAGATATCGTTCGTTTGTTTGGTGATGCCTAGTTTCGTTTCGTCAGTGCTTCATCATGTTGCAATCTGGTTTTTGATTCAATAAGTGCATAATTTAATGGTGAATGCATTCAGGTTGCATGTGTTTTTTGTTTGTTGACGCATTTCTTTGACTGCATCTTTATGCTATTTTCTTTGGAATGATTCATGTCTATGTGGAAGTTATTGCTAGGCTCATAATCTTCAGATGATATGAACGTTCCAGTCAGAATTGGCAAGAGAAGTGTTCTCGCATTCTGGTTTGGTGTATGGTAAAACTCGTCCAAGTACAACATTATTAATAACAATACAGCTTAAGCTATATTGAGGATGTAGACTAGTGCCTGGAATGCCTCTAATGCTTGGGCTTAAAGTTACATTTAGCATTTATCATTTACATATTTTTATTCTCTCTGTGCTGCTATCTTGAGCAACCTGAGAACAGTATCCTGCATTATATAGGAGTCTGTTCGGTTACAGTGTTTGTTTGATTGGAAGATTTAAATTCGTATAATGTTAGAATCCGTGAAAATAGTAATTAATCGATCAGGTCCTCAACTGATTCCTGCAGTATGAACTCAAAGCTTCACGTTACGCAAGAATTGAAGAAGAAGGATAGGATCAACTCCATCGTTTAGCTTGTCACCATCGCTGTAAACCCATCTCTGACGACCGCGCTGCCATGTCACTCAACTCTCCCGCTTCAGAGAGAGCTCTCTTTCTTCATCTCACATTGGGATCACATTGGTCACACGAAAGCCAAACATCAGATTTAGCAAATCAAAAGGTGAAGGACACGACGACGTTCGTGCCAGAATAAACTTTTGTAATCCAATTTAAGATGCTAATAAGGATTTGTTTCTTCGTGCCGTGTTTTGGGGTGGCAAATCCTAGCAAACACACTCGCCGATAGGTTGGTTCGTTCGCATCGTTGCCTCGTCCTTCATTAGCTGCGAGATTTTGTGGTTCACGCGATTCTGTAATGATGGTGGCACCGAAGCGCATCGCGTCACCGGCAGCAGACTGCCGACTGGAGCAGCTCCGAACGGGGATACGGGGAACCTTCACACATAGTTGTGTTGTGTCACACAAGCATCGACCCTGGAAGTGGCACGGATTTCGCTTTCGATTGCGTACACCGTGTTTGCCAGATAAGACGAGAACTCCCCGTAAGGTTCGTAATGATGTGAAGTGTAATTAACGGAAACTGTTTAATTTACCAGCGTACCATGCCTGTACGTATGGCCCGGGGTTCCCGGTGCCAGATGTTGCTGTTGTTGCTTTTGCCGCCAAACACAGAACTTTAAGGTGGTGTACTGTTTTCGATACCCGGGACTCATCCCGGGACGGTTAGGCAATCGAAACGTGCCATGAAGATTCGCCGGCGAGAAAATGGTGCAATTGTCACTGAATTATATGGTACGTTTGTATCGGGACGTGAAGTTCGTTGCCGGGTGTAAGTTATTGCAACGATAATGAAGTTTAATTGTACTTAAAGTACAGGCGCGAGGAGGTGGGAAAATTGAAGTTAGAGAAAAATAAAACCCTACGAGCACGCACCTTAGCTTAGCGTAGTGCAATATTGATTTAGGTCGTTACGTGTTTAATTACAGCTGAGCAGTGTATTACGGAGGAGGAAACTTTTTATTGCACACCGTAACTTAAACTAGATCGTGATCGTGTACTACTGGAAAAAAGTTTTTAGTGGATCACTCATAATCTCCCGCACAGTGGTGCAGGTTCATGTGTAGCAGATATACAAAAACTTTCCAAAAAAGCGTCCAAAAAGGTATTAATGCCCCTTGAAGTTAATAGATGACATCAGGCCAAAAATCTAGAATCTAGCTAAATAACTATTAAAGTTTCATCTAGTTTAAGGTCCCTAAATGTCCGCCTTTAACCCATCGTGTCTCTCTTTCGAGCCATCGTAGTAGTCCTTGAAATTACTTCCCACTTTTAATGCTCAACTCGCTTAAGCAAACTCACATCCTCGTCGTTTCGTTGCATTATAATGCATTCTTCCCATGCAACTGCACTGTTGGTAATATGCTGCACAGTTTCCAGTGCCCTGACGCATCTACCACCCGCGCAGCACAGCTAATTATGTTTATGTGGCACAATTTTACAAGCCACAAAACTCACAAGAAAAACTTCGCGCCATTGCTGTCACACGAGGCAGGGTACGATTTTTTGTGCCACATCGACTATAATCAACTTATTTTGCTTTGCTGGCGTGTGGAGCGAACCTGAAATCTTATTAATTTGCATAAAGAAGATGGCTTCGTGCGGATCCGTATCCTGCTGTGATGCAGAGATGGGGGAGTGTTTTTAGTTTGTTTTGTCTGTAAAGCTTCAAATACTGAATGTTCGGTAGCAGGTCGTTTGCATCAGCTCTAATGCATTCCGATTGCCCTGGCCGAATGGACGGGATTTTCCAAACCCCCCCCCCCCCCCAAAAATCCGCTTTTGCCACAAAATCTGAAACCAATCCGAACGCTCATCGTGGCTTTAGACACTTGACTATAAACACAAATAATGTCCTTTCAGGTGGTCGCAGCTTTGAATGTCTGGCAAATGACAGCAGGTAAAACTTTGCTCCGGCCATTGCAACAAAGCTAGCCGAGGCTAGAACACAGCCGGTGCATTGGACTGCATCCGAGGTGATGTGCTGGATCTGCATAGAATAAACACATACACACACACCCAAACAGCATGTGTGTAAAACTGCCCGGGTGTTCTCTGGGAATGGTGGTCAGAACTGGGAATGGTCCGGTTTGCTGGAAAATGTTGCATGTTTAGGTGCAACCATCACCCCGCTCCAGACACAGCCAGACGGACACACAGATGCCGGAGGTCTGGTTGAATGTCAAATGAAAATAAACGATTCCATTTTGCGGCAACCCGGGCAACAGCTCGGATTCGCTGAAACGTTGCGACAAAAAGGTATTCATGAGACATGAATGAAAATAAAAACTCATGAAACCCATGGATTTGCTACCCGGGGTAGGTACCAGGCCCTTGGTGTCCTTGATTTGGTCGGTTAGAGAGATGGTGCTGGCTCGGTGACCTCACTGTCGGATACAAACATCGAGCTCGGTAAGGCTGTGTTCGTTTGGTTCGTTCGAGCTGTTTTTATTGTATTTTTATATAAATAAAAACTTCAATAGTATTAAAAGTAATGCAGATTTTAAAGTTAAAGTTGCTAAGGTTGTTCCTTTTATGGACATTTGTGTTGTTAATAATTTTCCAACAACTTCCTGCAGACAGCAATGCCTCAGTGCAGTGGTAACGCTTGGACGATGTATCCTGCTGCGCCTGTTGGACACATGTGTCGGTGGCTATGCGTGAGACTCAGGGTGCAGTACATACCAAGGATGGCTTCCCCGTTTGCCGAATGGATTTATCAGCAGGGTGAGCTGAGTACTGGCACTGCACTGGCATTGGTCACCGGGCAGGTGGATTATTTGTCTAGTGGTTAGTAAAAATCATCTCTTCATGCCTAACACCCGGGCACCGTCCGGGTTGTGTCATGCTGGGATTCTGCTGTATCTGGGGGACCCTTCATTCGTCCACACAACGCTCACGTTTAAATTGAAGATGAAAATTGACTGGCTGGTAACGGTCCCCCCAAGGCAACAAAAGCTTGCCGGCACGGAAAATTGCGCACCAGCCCGGGGTTTCAGGGTCCGGTTCCGATGATGGTTCGGAAAATCTTTTGCGTTGATATATTTTTATTTTCGCTCTCTCGCTCCGTTGTCCGCTTGATGCAACATCCATTCAGCTAAATAATGTTAGTTCCAGGTAGGCATGGCCTCCGGGCAAAACCGTACACAAAACGATTGTTGTCCCTTTTTGCATCCATTTCAATCGCTTGTTGTCAATTTAAAAGTGTAGTACGGTGCTTTTGAGCAAGGAGAATTTGTATCGGTGGCTTTGGGGCACGGACGCACCGATGCACGTGGTGGCTGGCGTGGGTGGTGGTAGTGGGTCTTGCACTCGTTAAGCCACAGTTGCCATTGTCCTTTTGGCTTTGGAGAGCGTAAAAATGAGTTAACAAAAACTCTTTGGCTTCGACAACAGGTCATTCTTCAAAGTTGTCCATTAAGATCAAAAGAATGTGTGTGTGTAAAGGTGAAAAAAAGCTCTTTTTGAACTTTAGTATAGTATTGTACATTAATGCAGGTGTTTCATTACTAAAGACTTTACAATGAGAAGTGTATAAATTTTGAGAAATTAATACTATTTAACAATACATCAGCCTTGTTTAGGTTTAGGTCCCTGTTTAAAACTCTCCAATAAAATTCTTTTTCTTGCTCTAAAGCAATAAAAACCACATTGGAAAACTTCGCGTAATATAAGCTTACAAGCATCAAAATTCCATCCGCTTAATTAAAGAATACTTCCGCAGCTTTTATCTCCAGTTCGCTCGCTGCATCCTGTCTAGTCATAAATTAGATCTCCGCAGCCCTCGGAAAGCTTCACGACCCGCCTTCGAACGGTGTGTGTGTGTGTGCGTCAGTGTGCAGAACATTTTTCAATCAAACTCCACCACCTCAGCCGAAGCTCGGATGCGTACGGCAGAACAATTAAAATGTGGAAGGTGCAGCAGACAACACAATGTAGCCAGGGTGGCAGACCCATTTTCCTTCACCACATGGAAGAGAGCTTTCGGTTAGGGTTGTTTGGTTGGGTTTTTGGTAGATTCCAACTCGCACAAGACGAATAGATATGGCGTTGCCCGGGCTGTCCCCCCCGTTTAATGTCCAAACCATTTGCAATCCCTTAAATTACTTGACATGTTTTTGTATCGTCGTACGGGGGGCGCACAAATGGGAACGGTGGGCGTTTGTTTTTGGGGAACCTGTTTAGAAAATAGTGCAACATTTCCGCATCTCGGTGTGGTGTCCCGGTAGTTGAACTGGTTTCGGGTAGGGTTGTATCTATTGACTGCCCTGTCCTGCATCGTATATAGGGTGTGCATCAAAGGAACAGGGAGAGATGCTGCTTGCATGCTTGGGTCGAGTTGGACGAATAATCGTATTTTAGTTCACCATCACCAGCAAACCCCGTGCGTCTTGCGGTATGCAAATATTGCCGTATTGGTCCGTTGGAAGTAAGTGCAGATGATGTGTCCCCACATCATACGGTGACAAAGACACGTCGGGATAGATGAATGGTAACGGCAAAACCCTAGACGGGCATGGACTTTATGGAGCGTCAACGATCGAAAGTTATTGCGTAAGTCCCGAGGAAACTGGCACTGGACAGGACTAGCCGTGTGTGTTTAGGAGTGCTCGGACCAAGCACAGCCGCAACCAACCCCTTGTCGGTTCTCGTCAGGTGTGATTCATCGAGATGCTCAGGTGTGTTTCTTACACACCGAACACGCACAGACACAAAAGGCACAAATAGGCACCTCGTCGTCCTGGTGCATCATTGCAGAACCTTTATCAGCACAGCTTTACCAGAGTTGCGCACCAGCAATGAAAATTCAAGCTGAGCTCCCACAGCCTGTGTACTTCGGTGCACTCGCTGCTGGTCGTTCTTAATCGTGCCCAGAAGTTTGCTAAGGACATTTCGGAGGGGAGAAAGAGCCGGAAAGCTTCAAATCCACACCCTGCCCGACCGGCGGGTGGCAAACGGAATTAAGGATGATATAAAGCACGGGGTGAATTAATTTCAGTCGATAAATCAACCGAAATGAGGCGTATCTCGTCACATCGGCAGCGAAGGCCGTAATGCTAGAGTGTACCGTTCGTGAACGCTCTTTTCGGGCTGAAACTGATCCGGAGCTATTATTCAATTAGAAAAGCAGTCTTCTTTCCGATTTGGCGCTCTCCGTCGTCGTCGTCGTCTATTGGCAGGTCGGGCCGGAATCTTGTCTCGTTGAAGCACAAACAATAGACACAGCGCAGTGAAGCAATTAATTCTCGCGCGGAGTGTTTTGAACCGTTCCGTTCGCTTCAGTTTCAGCCAAGGGAAAATGTACCGAAATTAGAGAGTGTCCTGACAGTGCCAATGGAGATGATAATGGTAAAGCTCTTTTGCTGGTTGTTATTAATTTGAAGGGAGAAAATATTAGCAAGTTAATATATCTTGAATTCTACATTAAAAAATCCTTCAAATAATCAGTACTACACCGGTTTCCCTCACAGAGTTATCTGTCGAGTTTAAAGCGCCGAAAAGTATGCAATCACTCGTTTCGATTGGAAGTTTAGAAGTTTTGACACTATTTAGCCCGTGTCGGTCGGTGTTCTCGGAAGTTCTTTAGCCCTCGTCAGATGAAGCGAATGTGTTGCATTATCTATGAGACAGTACGAACAAATCGCTCAAATTAACACCTTCCGATAGCGGTAAGCGAGTTATCGGAACAAGGTTAATTTCCTCAAAATAAACACCGCTCCCATTTTGACAAGGGTTTCGTTTTTAAGCAGCAACATCACACGCACATTCATCAACCATTTCAGGCCGGAATAGACGGCAAAAGGTAAGAAACGGCAAACGGGAATCGTTGCAATCAGAATACAATGATGAGTGTACCGCTTTATCGTTCTTTGCAGTTTGCTAAATTGCTTCCTCGATTTTGCTGTTTGATTGATTCGGCATGCAATGTTGTGGTGTCCCGCTTTAGCTCGTTGGGAAGACACGGTCCTGAACACCTGCACCGAAAGTCACTAACTGAATCAACAACTCGATGTCCCTCTTCGATGTCCAGCATCCAAACAGTGTGTGTGTGTATGTGTGTGTTCGCACGGATGTCGACCCTACCGATATGGCTTCCGGTTGGTGCGCTATTTTGTATGCCGGCCAAAGGCCATTAGCAGTAGCGGTAGCAAGTTGTTCCGGGTGCCGGCCGAAAGGTGAGCCCGGTGGTCAGCAATTGGTAAACATTTACACAATTCACTCGGTTTATCTCTTAGCTCCGGCGTTTGTGTGTGTGTAGAGCTGTCCGCTGTCCGTTCCAGACCCCTTTTACCTGATGTTGGTGATAATGTGCAAGAACTGCATACTGTCGATTGGAACGGAATCCGGACAACCAAGAAGCATTGCAATGACAACTGAACAATGCTCTGCACATAACCAACAGGTGCCTTCCAGGAAGTGTGGAGGAAGTTTCCTGGGCTACCAGCGCCATTAGCAACGACGCGCGGTCCATCCCCTATTGTCATCGATTTGTGCCCCGAACACCGGAAACGGCCTCGTCCGTGGAAGGGCTCTAGTGTGCGCGCTCGTGATGTTGGGAAATCGCATCTTCGTTCGATTTTCTTCTGCCAGCGTGCGGCATTCGATCGGTTTGTGGTTGGTCGATGCTGCTGATTCTTAGATGATGATGACGATGATGGTGGTTGACCGCAAACAATGCACAGCTCTCCCACACACACGAACTGGCACGTTCGGGCCCATCGGTTGGAAAGGTAAGAAGGATCTGCAGGAAACCCAGTGGACTATGTTTGATATGCAAATCTAACAACTGTTTTCTCACCCTGCACGTGAATCGTCCCCACCAAGCGATGCAGGGACGCTGTGTCCCATCAGCGCCTGCGGTCCGATACGATGTCGGACGATAATCAAACGCGTGTTCCGGTTACGAATGTCACCTTACCGGCATTGTGTGCAGTGGCGATGGTATTTGGCAAAGGATGCAACGGAAGCGTTTGTGTCTTGGGTGGTATATTAAAATATTTTACTAACTGAGCTATTCAACGGTGTGTTCCGTGTGGTTTTGCTGGCGTCGGGCAGGACAGCGGCGGTTGTGACAAAGTGAATGCAGTTTTACACAGACTACAATGGCTTTCGAGATGCTTTGTTGGGTGTTGATAAGCTGTTTCATTTGGTTAAGGTTGTGCTAAGTAAGCGTACTTCGTGATAAGCCTTTTATTGTATCAAGTCAAAATTTGTTATTCAGCTCTATTACCGAGCAGGGAAGTTGGATATCGTAAGGGACGCTACGACTTTCTGCTATAAGGTATCGGGTAATTGAATGATCTTCCTTCGTGCCTTATCTGAGTAATGACAAAAAGGGCTATACAACCCAAAAAGGCATTCCTAAAACAGATCAGGATTTCCGAGGCCTTGGAGACTTCTACATACTGATCTTAAATTCAAGAGAATCATATCAATCAATCAATTCTGACGAAGATGTTGGGTAAGATTGATCTAAAGAAAGTAGTCTAGTGGACAGATCTGACCTCAGTACATTGTAGAAATTGATAATTAGGAAGGTCTTTCGAGTTCTGAGCGGAGGAGCACCTGATCGACAATATCGTAAAGATTCTATCGTTTTATGAATTCTTTCTGTGACTCTAGATCATCAGCTCTAAAGCCCAATTTAGGACAGTTGAGATGACCTCTCTATAGTAGCATTTTTATGATCGTCTTCCAAAATCTGTCCTAAAAGAAGGAAGTATACCGATCGCATGGAATATTCAACTACCACCACCGATTGGGTCAATGTTTTATGATGTTAATACCTAAGTCCTTTGTTTATGACGCCACTGGAGCGAAAGCTTTCAAGCATGCCGAAGGGAAAATTCATTCACCAGCATGAAGCTCTACCATTCCGTGCTGATCGTTCCCGAAACGAAGATTAATTAAGGCACACCGGGTACGGCTAAGGTGCGAAGCGCTATTTAGCCATATTAAAAGTTGGCCCTCGGTATCCGTCTTCGTATACGCCGCCTTGCATCACCGAACCGTTGGCAATGAATTTTTGTTTTGAATTTGGCGCAACGATGGACGCGATCCGGCGAAGAAGCGAAGCCTCGTAGCAAAATAGAGCAGCACCGGTGTAAGTCTCCTGGGAGTGGCCCGCGAGAGACAGCTTTGTCCGACAGTCGTTATGCGCCCGGAGTGGATACTGGGTCGAAAACAGCTTACCGGCTGGCTTGCAGGACGAAATGTGCGCAGCAGGTAATTTGGATGGCGGCCCCGATACCGATGTTGTTGTTGTTGCCATTGTAATCCCAGCGAGGCATCGCATCGTGCCCGAGGGCGCCGAGAAGATCCTCAAAATTTTCCACATTAATTATTAACGTCAGCTGCTTACATTATCGACGGTGTGCCGTTGTTGCGCTTTCATCTTTCGGCTTCCACCCCGGCGCTTCGGTTGTGATTTTATTCACTTTCGTCCTGGCCGGGGCCCGGTTCGCTTTGTGTACGTGTTGTCCTCAAGGCATCGAACATGCTTTCACAGCTACTGCTAATGTCTCGAGTTATTTCATCTCGAAGCGGTACCGGGGTGCCTCGCAATCAGGGCGCAGGGCGCGGTTTGGCGCAGGGAAATGGAATTACATCAAGCAAAAACACGGGAAAACCGTTGAAGAAGGTGGCCCGGTTTTCATTTAGGGTGCCACTGAAAAACCGCTCGATATCAGGTGCGGCTGACTTGCTGACGGTTGGCAGACGGTAACTTTGAGACGAAAGCGAAAGCAAAGCTCGCATGCTTTATCGTGGAGTATGTATGTGTGTGTGGCTACAAAGCTAAGAGTGAACCACCACCGGTTGGTCTTGGAAGTGAAAATTAAATTTATCGTACCAGAGCAGGAGGAAGTTTTTAAGTCGTCCCGAAAGGTGTGAAGATTAAGCTTTTACTCAGTGTCATTTTGTACGATTGCTTTTTGTGTGTGTGTGTGTGAATGCAACAAATGAACACCACACATGTTAATTAATTACTTTAGCTTTAACTGTTATCACAAATGTGAGATACAAAATCGAAAATTAATAGGGTAATAACTATATCTGAATGGTAATCGAGAATGAATATTTTTTCAATGCGGAGTCTGTAATTGAAAACGGAGGATTATGATGACTTAAGCTTGAAAATCTTAAATTTTAGGACATCTTCTGTCAAATAGTCGAGTAGCCGCAGCAATTGAGCAGATAATCCCATACCATTTTGACTACTGAACAGTGAACAATGTACTAATTCTTGAGTAGACCTTGTTAATAAAGCTCGAGAAATACTTGAGCAATATGAAGCAAGAATTTTCCGTAGTTCCGATCCACCTGATGACTTGTTGTAAGTAATGTTATTCGAATTAGAATTTATAGTCAAAGCTCCGCAATTCTACAGAGTCAATAAAACTGACCTATCAATTGTAGAGAGCTTTCGTCTAACAATCAAAATCAGTAATAGCCTAGGTTATGTACAAAGGCGTTACATACAGAAGTTTAAATTGCTCTTTCGCCAAAATATCGATCCAAACCATTCGTTCCCACATACACCCAATCAATCATTGAGTAGAGAAAACATTGTTTAAACTTTAAGTGGCCATTACTTCGTTCGGCCAAAGCAAAGCAGTGGCCGCTATCTTAACGTACCGCACACTATAAGCGCCAGATGGCGCGTTCCGAAGAGTGGCCGAATTTGCGTAGAACGGCTTTAAAATCGAACGAAGCAAACGAGACGCGCAAGAAAAGCAGCAGTAATGAGCCAGCTAAGCAAAGGTGCTATTAACTATTTTAGCTTCCCTGTTGTTGCAACCCGCGTACAACTGCTGGGACCTCCGCAACAATGGTGCACCGAATGCAGGCCTTCTCCAAACGCGCTGCCCGGTGTGGCTATCCACACCATATCTCGTTCTCGACCCCCGGTGGCAGATGGTTACGATAATTACGCTCGGCATTACGGTTTAATGATACTATTAAGCGGCGGCCATACCTCTCGGACGATGGTTACTTCCGTGTATTCGGCGGTGCGAAAGTCTTTTATATTATCGTTTTCTTTACCACGGGAAAAACTGGGCAAGTGAAAGAATAAAATAGATTGTTCGTTTGCCAACTGCGGGTGCGGGTGCTTCACCCGTTTCGGCGGGGTCTGGTGTTCGGGAACGGGGTTTTCTCCCCCGGGGCCAAAAGAATCTTTAATGATTGTTCTAACGCTTGGTTCCTGCTCAGGATAGATTGGAAAAAGAGGCAGCAGCAACAAAAACCGGGGTACGGTAGAATTATGTTTTAACTGATTGCATACCGAGTTAGCAAACCGTTTACTTTTCATTTGTATAACTCCGTCGCTCCGTGTCTTGCATTTTCCGACGCCACAACATCAACGGGGAAGAACTTACTGGAGGGCTGAAGTGAGATGTGGTCAAGGCGCGGCATAAAACCGAAACAGAGACGAAGCTTCTTACCGGGTCTTACCGATAACGACTTTTCGGGATGATTTATTAAGATTCTTGTGCCGGCCACCACCAATCTAGATGCTGGAGATGGTCTCCCAACGGGTTTTCCGAAACCGATTAGCTACGCTCCGCAGCTGCGGACGGCATTTTGCACCGAGACCGAGGGCTTTAATTAGCAGCAAGAAGAGAATCGTGGGTGCCTGGTCCGCTTTTGCTCAGTGGTAAGCCGCGTCGTAGCTTCTTAAACCAGCGAAGAAGCTTCGGGCGACACTCTACACTACACTGCACATGACCACCGTCTGCAAGCCGCCGCCCTGTAGATTGTCAGAAATTAGACCCATAATTAATTCACGGTGGTTTCTGCAATATTTAAACGATACCAGACGCATCCAGGGCAAGAAAACGGCAACCCCCTTCAAATGATCTCCCAGACCGAAATCGGAACGCATCGTTGCGTTCTGATCCTGGCGAAGGTGGGTTTTGAGAGATTCCGGACTAGCCGTTTCCGTTGATCGATTCGTTTGTTTGCTCGGTGTGTGTGTGTGTGCGCGATAAGTCCGTTTGGTTACTGCCGGAGTTGCTTTTCCGCAAGAGATTAGAATTTATGGGTCAGTGAAGAAGCATTAAGAATGGAGAAACCACCTCCCCCGGGATCAACCAACCACAGAACAAATGCCGAACCGTACCGGAAGAAGGTCACGAGAGTTCCAAGACATTTCGAGACATTTGACAAATTTATGTTTAATTTAGATTGGTTTGTGTGTTACTTCATTTCGGTACAAAGTTAACGCTTGCGTACAATCAAACTTTGTCAATGTAATTTTCCTTCGCGGGTCAGCCATATTCTGTGGATGTTCTCTCCCCCGTGAGCACTTTCATCAAAATGGCCCGCGTATCGGTGTCAGTGCGAGGGTGCTCACCGACGAGTCGTCAATTCAATAAACCTTTTGCGAGCTGGCAAAAGTTTATCCCATTCTCAATTCGCCACAATTTTCCATTAAGCACATCATGGGGAAAAGTTTCTCGCGTGTTCCTTGCGTTGGATGAACTTGTCGGTCCGTTGTCGCTTTCAGTAAGAGACAGTGAGGACACACGTGCCTTTCTGTGCCACAAAAATGTAAGCATAACCAATCGCGACCAGAAATGCAATTGTCTCGCTATGCACCGGATCCACTCTCGAAGTCTCGCACACACAGTGTGTATTTGTTCGCCGCTGTCAACCGAACACTGACATGCGAAACTTTGGTGCGCAATTACGCGTATTTGCAGTGCTGGAACAAGCAGACAAAAGGTTCCGCAATTTGCTCTGCGGTGTCGGTTTTGCTCTTCTTTGGGGCGACAAACAAACCCATCTTCTGTGACCGTTTTGATGGTAAAAAACCTCATAATGAAGATAGTTTACGACAGATGACGACGGTTCGGGCTTCACCAGCCGTGTCAAAGTTGATGGATTAAGATGCGCGTTTGGCCGTTTTAAAGCTCCGAACATAAAGGTGGAAAATGGATAATAAAATACGCGGAGAAACCAATAAAAAACGAATGGAAAGTCCTGCAACCTGTAACGCGCAAGTGTCGCATGATCATGATGCACCTGTCAGGGAAACTGGTGTCACCCGCTGCACAGCGGTTATCATACAATCAAATCAACCTTCATGAAATGCCCAATTAATGTTCGATTTATCAGTGGGTGTTTGTGTTTTCTGTGACCCTGCTTTTACATAGCTTAAATTGTGTTCGAGTTTGCAGTGGTCTTATGTCTTATCGGTCTACCGATGTGTTGCGCAAGCGAGAGTTGATTGCAGTATTGATCGGTATATTTATGGGGGCCCACCATCATCAATCATCGGTGCCTGCCTGGCTTCCGGATGACGGGGCAGGGACGCTACCCTTAATGCCCTTTGAACCCTTTGCGCAGTGTTTTTTTTTTTACTGCGGTTGTGCGGTTTGAAAAATTATCATCCTTCCGATTGCACACCGCACGGATGCACTTTTAGCCACGTTACGATTTGGCAGTAAACGGCGTGCGGCAAAAAGGTTGCGTAAAAAACAAATAAACAACAGTTGGCACCGGGCCGAAGGTCAGCAGATATAAAACGACATAAATAAAGCAACGCGAAAGTAATAATCCATCGAAAGGCAGGGATAAACACGTGCGATAAACATTGCGATTGCAACGGTGGGCGATACCGACTAGCAAGAATAGCGCAACATCGACAATGCAATGGCGTAACCTCGTGAGGGCTGAATAGTTTTTGGGGAGCAGAATGGTTGTTGTTTGTTGTACTGGTGCTGCTGCTGTGGTTGGCGCTGCTAATTCATCAATCTTTTCGAATGGTTCATAAATAACGAGCCAAGTCTGGTGTGGTTGTTGTGCGGGATATGGAGCCACGCTAAGGCATCAAGTATTAGTACGTTTGTTTAGGCAAGAAATCCGGAATCGAAAGTAAACTCCATAAATCTTTAGACGGGCGCACAGAGCTTCTTTTTTAGCTTTGGTTATTGCACAGTTTTAAACGATTCTGTTTTGTGTTATGAAATTTGTTCTTTTATTTATTTTAATATACAATCAGACATTGTTTTCCCTATTCTTTCGATATTTTTATAGAAGTTTTTCTAACGCTTCTTAACGACATTAGAAAATAAGGCTTCAAAGTTCAGTAAAAAACCTCTAGCGACTTAATTAGCTCTGCAATGAAATTTCAATTTGATATCACTTAAGTAAGTAAAAAAAAACCTCCACTAATGCAAAACCATCGTTTTATTGTTAGCAAGCTCAAGCAGCTCATTCTCATTCCTCTGGTCGTTTGAATCGGTTTGGTTTTTTGGTTGCGCCGAGTGCCTCGTCCATCTTGACTGATGCCCCAAACGGAGGGTTAGAAAAAGGAACTCGACGAAGCTTTCGTGTAATTTTATCCAACCAAACTTTTGTCCCGTTGAGCTCAAACTCACCAGCCCAACCGGGACCGGCGGAGTAAAAATAAAGTTCATTTGCATTGCCAGACGCCAGCGCCATTCAATTAAGCGTTTTTTTTTTAACCGGCGTGTGGCGCGTATGGCGTGCATAACTTGAGGCGCAGCTGTGCAGAAAACTGTGCAGCATTGCAGCGTCGATCTAGTTATAATTACTGGCAACCGTTCCACACTCAGTTTGCAGTTGTCCTGCATGAGGTGTGAAGTTTATTTCTAATTACTGTTGAATCTAGTAGCTCGGGATTGGGGTTTTCGTTGGAGAGGAGTAGCAATTTTGAAGTCTTCCTTCCCGCAGCACCCAAACACAGTGGAAACATTAAAATCTTTTTGAGCACAAAACAAAACTCCAGACTCCAGAGGATGAATGATGGACTCATCACTCAGCCCCGGGTGTATAATAAAGTGTGTAAATAGAACAACACCGGGTAAGCTTGGACGGGCGATAAGGGCGCTCCACTGGCGCAATGGTTGTGCCAACATTTGTAGGTGTCATTAATCATCTATCCTTGGGCTTTTGCGGTGGGTTTTCTTACGGCCCGGGTTACTGGGAAGAAGCGCGCGGAGTGCGAAAAGACCTTGAAGTCAAACAGCAAGTTACTACCATTGGCAATGTACTTTTGTTCTACCGGGATATTGTGCCACATTTCTCGATATCCCGTCGTGCCTGCTTACACACCGGGGAAGCCACCGGGGCTTCGGTTTCTATTTGACTTGTGACTCGGCGTCAGCGCCATCTTGACGCCATCTGGCGCTGTACCGGGAACAGATCGTCTCCAGATCGAATCGAAATAATAAGAATAACAAATGTGTGTGTGCCACACGGGGGAGCACAGAACTCGGGTGTGTGTGTGTGCGCGCTCCCGGTTCGATCGATCATCGATGGGTAGGAAAAGCGTAGTTCGGTATTTTGCTGGGGGTAAAAAATGACCACATCCTCAGCTCACAGATTGTGCCTGAGCTTTAGGTTTTAAATTTTGTACACTTAATGTTGTTTTTTGGGGATGAAATATGGGTCAGCAGGTTTAAAGGATCGGTGGAAAATGGCTCCCAATAAAGGGGTGCTGTAAGGCTTTCGGGTGCCATTTTATCGGCACAATATGTGACTTCGAATGTGGGTCATCAGATGATCCTTCCTTGTCTTATTTATCGATATGATTTACTGATTTATTTAACCATTACGATTAGCAATAAAAAATGAAGCAGAAATGTACCCTAAATTAAGGAACAAAGGTGACATATTGTACATATTGAATTGTACAAGGTCGTTTATATGGGTGAAAGATTGTACAATAACCTCCGCTAAACTAGTTACTAAAGTTGAAATTTGATCGTTGAAATTTGACCCACCTAGGGGACCACAAAAAATTGTCTATCTAAATTGAAACTTTAAACCCAATCCAAAGTTTGACTGCGTGCAATAAAATAATAAAACAAAAGCTCCCCCCCCTCCCACAAACACAAAGCGTAAATCAACAAAAATGTGACACATAACGTATTTGGGTGCCGATCGTTATTGACATGTGAGCAAAAAAACTGGAAAAACGAACCAGGCTAGGGAAGAAAGTGTGTGCCTTACGCTAGTTAAATTAATGCATGTTATTTTTCCAAACCATCTGCCCTACTCCTACCCCCAATTCCCTCTACCTTGCCCTACCTTGTGGCGCATCGATTAGACGCGCTACACCAAGCGCATTGTGTGTGAACATATTGTAAACATGTGTCATCAAATGTGTAACACACAAAAAAAAACTCCGGTAAGCAAGTAATTTAAAGCTCGACGACACGGCGGAAGAATGTGCCGACGCGTGCAAGAACCGACAAATTACTACAATCAGCGCACCCACTCTGCACACTTACAACAAACGGGGCTGGTGACGAGTGAGACAGAGAGAGAGAGAGGGCAGAGAGAACGGAAAGCAATTAATCAGCAGCCGGCAACACCGGCATGCGTGTGTTTCGAAGACGAGCTTGTGCTTCTTTTTTTTCGGTTTGGTTTGGTTCGGTTGGCTCGGCGGGTCGGGAAAAGATGGGCACACACACACATGTAGCACCAGAAGCCCATATTTTGTCTGCACGATGAATCTGGGCACGGTTGCGAATCGCTGGGAAGGGGTATTAAATTGAAAGAAGAGTTTTTAAAACCCCGAGTAGCACGTTTGGTGTGCAGCTACGGTTAGCAAAAGCGTTGATTGATGAGAGCGGCATGATTGGTTAAGATTTGTGTCTGGAGCGAAGAGGGGGCATGAGTTTTTAATATTGTTGGTTGGGTTATGTTGTTGTGCTCTTTTTGCTAATCAAATGTGGGAAAATTATTTTGTTTTGTTACGTTTAGTGAAGAAGAGACTCATTTTTCTCGTTGGGTGCGAGTATGAATTGTTATGGCGTTTCGTTTGTGAACTGAAATTAATTATTATTTTGATTTTTTTTGCGCCCGTTGATTATGCAATACGCATGACATAAGGAGAGAATTTATAGCGGGATGAATTTGACAGATGAACCGAACAGCTAATGAGAATGAATTACGTTTATTGTATTCATTTTAACTCTTGAGATCGATCAAGTAGGTCTTTTTGAATGAAAGATTCATCCGCTACACAGAGGACAAGGCTTTAAATAGAGAATTTAAGTACTTAAAATGAAACAAACATCAGTCTTTTATTTTATTTTCGTCTTTCTCTAGCAGCTTTAGTTTAGTGAAGTTCTTGATGGGAAAACTACCTCATTGGAGCATGCAGGATACATGTCTTCTTCTCTCTCTCTCTCTCTCTCTCTCGCTCATTCTCTCGCTTGCATTGTCTTGAGCGAGATTTCCAAACAGGGACGTGACCGGACAAAACGACCATATGAATCATTCCCAAAGTATCCAAACAGGCAACCGGAAGTTTATCCCCGTGTTCGCTCGTCCCGTACGTCCGTGCTGCGCCATCTACCGGTGGCAATGATTGTGATGGCACCCGTGCACATGGCAACAAAAAAGCGAAGCTCCGCTGGCTGGCAACCGTAAAGAGGAAGCCAATGATACAATTTATGGCCTTCTTAAAAGTGGTTCACTAAATGGAGGCCGATGCAATTGAAGTTCACGGGAGAGCTTGCCAGCACAGCCGGAAACCCCCTTCAGAAGAAGCCCGATCAGTCGGGAACGTATGTTTGTGCTTCCGTGACTTTTGCTGGCCGGTTTTGGGCATGCTTGTGGCCCTGGCCCTTCTACTATTCCCTGGTATAAAAGTGTAATTTATGACTCCATCAAAAACGGTAAACGAACATTTATCGATGGCGTCACCAGGCTACCCACTGTCGCCACGCTATCCTGAAACTAGTCAAACAAATCCTTCGCCTGCCGGTTTTTTTATTCTCTCGAAAGTACTTGAAAGTTGTTGTTAATTTAATTTATTTTTGTTATTAAATTGCCCTCATCGGGCGCATGGCGTAACAGGAACCACCGTGGAAAGTCGGCTGGATATCCTCCAAAAATTGGAGGGAAAAATGTGTGTGTGTGTGGTGGGCGCAAAAATATTTGCCAATTCAGCTAACCGGACGCACTTAATGCACTGTTAAGTGCAAGAAAGCGTACATCGGAACGGCTTCACCACGAGGGCGTCCATTAGCGGAGATAAATCGGGCGAGATTAAGGGAAGTGGCCAGAGCAAGGTAGGGCTGATGCTGTGGCACGCGTTGCCCCGTTTTTTTGTTTGGTGGGTTAGACCCAGCTGGACAACGTCATGGAGTTGGAAAGTGCGTCCGGTGCAGAGAATGGTGGAAGCTTTTTATTGGATCAATTTATCCGTACAATGTTTCGATAACAAGTTTGCAGGGAAGCCATTTAGTTTTCCTATCCGGATGACGTTAGGCCGTCCTGAAATGACGTTACTGTGCAATTGTACGTTTGATGTAGGACTAGATTGGCTGGAAGTAGACGATGGTGATACGACTATAGAGCCTTCAGAGCGTTAACTTTCTTGCGCAATGTGGGCAGCTTTTGTGCAGTTTGTTTGTATAGTGTTGTGTGGTCGTGTTGGGTTCCAACTAGTATTCTCTTAATTTACTTTAAATTAACCTTACTTTCGGACGAGTCTTTTTAAGTATTCATTTAAAAAATAACTGCGGATTTAGACAGCATGGATCAATATAAAATGAAATAATTTAATTTTCTTCATGTTATGATTTTTTTTTCCCCGATCACTTCACTGGAAATTGCATAAAACTCGACCTCACCTCCTACGCAGTTTTCTTTTTTTTTTTTTTTGGGAAAATGTTTGTTGCTACCCTAACCCGTGCAATATCAGGCAGGATCGTCTAAGCGCGCGTGTGCTGTTCAATTACTATAAATTGAATTCATCTTTCGCCGCTGTCGTCGTATGCTTGCCACACTCGGCAAAGGTCTTTTTTTTGCTCATGATATTACGCCCTCTCGATCCGCCTGTCTCTTGCCAACAACCGCGCCACCGGTAATGGTATCGGCCACTGGAAAGGGTGAACGTGTTAAAAGCAAACTTTTCATCGTCCCCACAATCTGGTCGGCTAGACAGATTTTTTGTCTCTTGTGTGCGCGCGCGCGCGTATGTACCTCGAGCAGGGAATGGGAGTCGAGATTGAGCTGTGAGTGGCGTGGAATATGATCAATTTAGCGTTATCGATCGTTATTGGATCGGCTGATGGTGTGTGGCTGTGTGTGAGATAGGGGTTTTTTTTCGGGGGAAACCAAATTTTCCGTACGATGTTGCTGGGTGAAGCAGTTTTCGGTTTGCTTGTTGCTCGAGGGCTATCCCTATCTCAAGCTGGTAGCTACCACGGCCACTGCTTAGATATCATATATGCATGTGTACGATTTCTCGCTAAAGTCCCGCTACCTATCGCGTCCCACCGCTACCTAGCTGCAAGAGGCTGCCATAACGACGACCGCAAAAATTGGTACGAATATCCGCGGATCGTGTTTCCGTTTGGAACAATTTGTTTGCACAGAAATTGGAAGTAGTTTAATTTTGTTTTATCCAATTTTGCTACCGTAGAGACAGCGACAGCCACAGCCTGGGATAGGGATTAACCGCATGTGTGTTTGTGTGGGAGTCGTTGACTGATTTGGTTTCGTTTTGCATTTTAGGAATAATGAAACAAGCACGTTTGTGGTGTTGGGAAAATTAAAATTCAATGAAAAATGGTGCGACAAAAGGTGTGTTTTGTGATTTTTATAAAAGTTTTATTTTTTGTCACCAATAAAAATTATTCGGTTGAATTTTAGTGCTGCTCGTTCTCAATTTTAATGATAAGAAACCGGCGAAACTGAAGTCATTTACCGTGAATGTTGTTTGTAGTTGATTAATACATGTTTCCTGGTGTTCTGAAGAATTTTAATTTTTTTTCAAAGAAACGGGATGAACGCAACATGTGACAATGTTTTTTTTTATGGAAATATCCAGTATTGCTGTTTTGTTTAAACACTTTAGCCTTTTTTGATGTTTTTTCATATATTTTGTTCAAATAAATTAGTTATTTTTTCCTCTTTTTTACACTTTTCTTTTCTATGAAAGTATTTTTTTAGTTTTGGTTGTTTATTTGTGAATTTATTTCCTTTAAATTTCTTATTCTAACTAAAATTTGTTTTATTTGAAGTTTTTTGTATGCTTACAATGTGAAGCAAGAAATTATTCATGTTTTTTGACTTTTATTTTACATTTTTAAATCAGTTACATTGATCAATCTGATGATTTCTTTAAGACTTTTTCAAGTTCATTTATTTTTAGCGAAATTTTATACATGAATATGTATTTTATTGCAAGTTTTAATACAAATATCTGATCTCAACACATAACATTAATCTTCTCTTTCTTTTGTTAGCTGAAAGTAATATTTTCACTGAAGGTTTCGGCCATCATCATGCAACCGCTTCGACAAAAATAGCCGCCATGTAACACGATTTATTACTTTGTGGAGCTTTGTATGTGCGAATTGTGTAAAATTATCATTAAGTTGTGGCTGAACCGTTGCTGTCTCGTGTGGCACCAAGATTCTGTACAGTCCATAAAGAAAAGCTCGAACCGAACGCCGTTTTTCCGCCACACTTACAGGCCACACCAGCAAGGCACGCTGGTTCACGCGGATGTTAAAGTTATTGTTGCTCAAGTGGTTGCACATCCTGAAGCAGCGTAAAGCTCCGCATCCGCATGCATGCTTCTCCCCCCCCCCCCCCCCGTTGCCCATGGCGAACGGCCAAAAAGTCAAACACTACTCAAGAATCCGTTTTTCCTGCAGCTTCTTAACCCGAACGAGAGATTTTCTTCGCTACCGCTACCGTACCGTGGGTTTAGGTAGTGCGCCATGGGGTTGTGGTTTTCCAATAAATTAAAAACTGCATCGGTAAGTTTTGGTGTGCAAGGGGGGGGAAACAACACGCGACTTAACGAAAAGAAAGGCATCGGGAAAGCGTTGATTTGTGCTTCTGCAGCAGAGCCAGAACTATCCCGCCCGTGTTCACGTTCGATTCAGTCGATTAAGGAGCTTTTTTTTGGGGAGAGAAAAGTGTGTGAGAGAGAGAGAGAAAGAGGGAAACCCTTGTGCTGCATAAATTGAATACCGGAAACGGTGCGCCGGCGGGACACGGCGAAAACCCTTTGGCAGCGGATGCTGCACTTGGATGCCCGGGTTTTACGGACGGACGATAAATGGCGTGCCATCTTGGGACTGCTGGGCGCCGCTAGCTAGTTCGCTACCCAGGGGGAAAGCAGCCGTTAAACTACAGACACATGCACACACATACACGCACACCAACTTTTCGCAAGATATAAACGATCAACTGAAACTACTCGACTCGCTCGATCTTTTCTCCCTGGGAAGATACTTTTTTGCCACGGTTCTCGCGCGCTGTTTGTAGTGTTGCAAAAGGCGACCCCGGGAAAAGCCCGACAATTCTCGCCAATCAGGCACACGGTGGCAAAGTGAAGCGAGCTTCAAGAAAGAAAAAAAGAAACACGGGCGAGTGCTGAAGCCGGAAAAATCAAATAAATAAATTTTCACTTCATGCACGTTTCATGCCCGGTCGCTTCCGGAATGGTTGTCGATTGGCTTTGATTCGAGCGTTGGCAGCATGAAGTAGTGATGGTTAGTCCCGAAATGTGGTTACTGCTACACATGTATGTGTGTGAGTGAAAATGATTTTCTCACATTCGTGAATCTTCTCAAAAAAAAAAGAGGAAAATTCGTACACCGAAAAACCCATGGTGTGAGAAAGGATTCGTCTCTTCGTAACATCATTTCCGTTCCCGTTTTTCTCGCTCTCTCTCTCTCTGTGACCCATTCGACTTCGACCGGAAAAGTCGTCAACGCGATGAAGAGAAAAAAGAAGAAAAAGGAAAGAGAGAGAAAGGGGGAAACCCTTGTGCTGCATAAATTGAATACCGGAAACGGTGCGCCGGCGGGACACGGCGAAAACCCTTTGGCAGCGGATGCTGCACTTGGATGCCCGGGTTTTACGGACGGACGATAAATGGCGTGCCATCTTGGGACTGCTGGGCGCCGCTAGCTAGTTCGCTACCCAGGGGGAAAGCAGCCGTTAAACTACAGACACATGCACACACATACACGCACACCAACTTTTCGCAAGATATAAACGATCAACTGAAACTACTCGACTCGCTCGATCTTTTCTCCCTGGGAAGATACTTTTTTGCCACGGTTCTCGCGCGCTGTTTGTAGTGTTGCAAAAGGCGACCCCGGGAAAAGCCCGACAATTCTCGCCAATCAGGCACACGGTGGCAAAGTGAAGCGAGCTTCAAGAAAGAAAAAAAGAAACACGGGCGAGTGCTGAAGCCGGAAAAATCAAATAAATAAATTTTCACTTCATGCACGTTTCATGCCCGGTCGCTTCCGGAATGGTTGTCGATTGGCTTTGATTCGAGCGTTGGCAGCATGAAGTAGTGATGGTTAGTCCCGAAATGTGGTTACTGCTACACATGTATGTGTGTGAGTGAAAATGATTTTCTCACATTCGTGAATCTTCTCAAAAAAAAAAGAGGAAAATTCGTACACCGAAAAACCCATGGTGTGAGAAAGGATTCGTCTCTTCGTAACATCATTTCCGTTCCCGTTTTTCTCGCTCTCTCTCTCTCTGTGACCCATTCGACTTCGACCGGAAAAGTCGTCAACGCGATGAAGAGAAAAAAGAAGAAAAAACAAACGCCCAAAACGCAAACGTGCAGCAACGCGTGAACGCGGGGTCATGTCAATTGCTTCGAATTGCCATTGGGGTAATAATATTTATGCAACATATTTTCGCCGGCTGGATTGTAATATTATGCTTCATTAAGTTTTATGCTAGCGTGTTGTTGGCTTTTCGCACACACACACACATACACGCGCGCCCTTCAATTGGTTTTGATGACAGAATTGGAGATGAAAATTGCTTCAAAACGGGTTCGAAAAAGGGGTGCGCGCGATGTTGGCGTAGGGTACAACCCCGTACTTAAATCCTACCCTGCTGTCCTTGTTGGTGGTGTTGAGAATATTCGCGTGCTCGTCGTTCTCGTCCTCGTCGTCGTCGTCCTCGTGCGCTTCAAGGTAAGCTGGGTGGGTAATAGGATTGACAGACAAACAGGAAGACAACTCTCCGTGTGTGTGTGTGTGGGAAGACGTGTGAAAATGCTTCGTGACATGTTCGACGATGATTAGCAGGGCCCTTCCCCTTCCACCCAGTCTCTATCCCTTTTCCCTTTCGTGTAACTGTATGTGTGCGGTTTATCGCAACTTCGCAAACACCATCGAACGATATTAAATTGATGTAAATTGTGATACCAAAAATGGAAGTCTATACATTTCCCCACCATTTATGAGACATTAGGTATGGTAGCGAAGGGAAGGATGGTAGAAAGAAGAGGAGTGGTAAGGAGGAGAAGGAGGTGAGAAAAACACAGCTTTTCAACACGCACCATTGGGCTTTGTGCCAGGTGATGGGTATTGAGATGGAAGAATCGCTTTGTTCGGAAGGCAATTGCATTGCGTTGGGTGGGCGATCCACACAAACTAAGCGAGTTTTAAGCTGTCAAATGATTGCTTCAGAAAATAGTAATAATTCATAATAATGATTTTTTGACAATTGATGGAAGAGCTGTGTTGGTATTCGGTATGATGTACACATTGTAATTAATTTGGGCCTAATGAATGAATTATATTGTGTCTGTTGTAGAGATGAGAAAACTCACTCTTTTCAGTGATTGAAATCCGAGTAAAAGAGTAACTATAACGATTTAAATCTTTAACTCACTCTTTAAAGATTCATTAAAAAAAAATTTTCCAAACGAAATTTAATATCCTGTTTATAATCACTCTCATGTGCCGACTTCTAACTCACTCTTTTCGGTTTATACTCAATCACTCACTCTTTTCATATTATAATTAGTTTTTTCGGTTTTAACTCACTCTTTTCATATTATAATTACTCTTTTCGGTTTTAACTCACTCTTTTCGTATAAGAAAAGAGGAATTACAATATGAAAAGAGTGAGTTAAAACCGAAAAGAGTGAGTTAAAAGTCGACACAGAGAGTGAGTGAGTAAGTATAAAGAGTGAAATAAACTCTTTTTGGCGATTTGAAACCATACTTTCACTTGCGGTATTTAACTCACTCACTCACTCTTACTCAGTGTACACATCTCTAGTCTGTTGGTAAGTTGGCTAAAAGTCGACACAGAGAGTGAGTGAGTAAGTATAAAGAGTGAAATAAACTCTTTTTGGCGATTTGAAACCATACTTTCACTTGCGGTATTTAACTCACTCACTCACTCTTACTCAGTGTACACATCTCTAGTCTGTTGGTAAGTTGGCTATACATTAAGACCAGGGAAGGAGGAATTAACTGGGAAAATGAATTTAAATAAGCTTCAATATCATTTAAATGTTATGGTATGCATTTTTACACGCATGTCGCTGTATTTTTAACCATACTCAAACCGTGATCTTCACTCTTGTTTATTATATTTAGTTTATTTATTTTAATTGTGTAAATTGTCTATTTTTTTGTGTTTTGAAGCTACATTCCCTCTTTTAATTGTGTTTTACTTTTTTTATTTGAATGTTATATTGTTTTTGTATGTAAATTAAAGAAAATACTTCTATTTCTATATTTGTTATTTGTTTTTTAACGTTAAATTGATGCATTTTTACACACTTAAGCCTATAAGCTAACAATTCTTTGAGTAGCTTAACAAACCATAAGAAGATTTTTGTTTTGTTTGATTTTACTCCTTTATTAATTGTTTACCCTATTTATTCAGCCTTTATATTCATGTTCAAAGCTGTGTTTATATTTTTTAACGCATTAGCTCTTAGATTTCCATATTTATTTTAAACAATATACCTCTTTTACTAGTTTTGTTTAATATTTTATTTATAATCTGCCTGTTTCTATTTTTTATATTTTAAAATTATGAAGTTTTTCTTGCGTTATATGTTTCTTGGAATACATTTCTTAATTTTCAATGCTTTTCAAATGTCCAACTTGATACATACTAATAAATCCTTTCACACAATCCAATCCATCATACCTCATCAAGCATTCAGATTCCTTTTAACCAGCATATGATTTGGGCCGTATTTTTCCTTCCACCATGCCTAAGGACTTGGCATTCACGCGTGCCCTGATTCACAACCTTCAGTGCATTCATTCGGGTGGAATAATTGTACTGTAAACAGTTTATTGTAGAGTCAAACGCAATACACCAAGCGATCGTGCGTGTGCTGTGGGGGGTTCGATATGACGGTAGGCTGGTTAGGAATTTTAATAACAAAAAAAGGGGCAAAACAAACATTTGCGAGTCTACCGTGCACATAATTATAAATATTCAATTAGCAGTTTACCCACACGAAGAAAGGGCGTAGTCTATGGGAAGAGATGGTATAGAGAATATAAAGGAGGGCTTGTGTCTAAACACTGCCAGCTTTAGGGCGTGGGGTTTTAGCAAATACAATGAGATGGAATATAAAATTTGCCAATCGATTTTATTGGTGCGTCGAGCTCAATAAGTCACAATTCCGGGAATCCAAAATTACTTGTCTAACGTGATATCAGTACGCCCGGAGTATGAGTCCATACGGACCCAATTGGACTGCTTAATTGCTCGTAATGGGTTTGGTAATTTTTGCCAGTTTCCTAGCAAATACACGCATTTCGGTCCATACACACGACCGCACAGAAAACTCACTCTTTTCAGTGATTGAAATCCGAGTAAAAGAGTAACTATAACGATTTAAATCTTTAACTCACTCTTTAAAGATTCATTAAAAAAAAATTTTCCAAACGAAATTTAATATCCTGTTTATAATCACTCTCATGTGCCGACTTCTAACTCACTCTTTTCGGTTTATACTCAATCACTCACTCTTTTCATATTATAATTAGTTTTTTCGGTTTTAACTCACTCTTTTCATATTATAATTACTCTTTTCGGTTTTAACTCACTCTTTTCGTATAAGAAAAGAGGAATTACAATATGAAAAGAGTGAGTTAAAACCGAAAAGAGTGAGTTAAAAGTCGACACAGAGAGTGAGTGAGTAAGTATAAAGAGTGAAATAAACTCTTTTTGGCGATTTGAAACCATACTTTCACTTGCGGTATTTAACTCACTCACTCACTCTTACTCAGTGTACACATCTCTAGTCTGTTGGTAAGTTGGCTATACATTAATACCAGGGAAGGAGGAATTAACTGGGAAAATGAATTTAAATAAGCTTCAATATCATTTAAATGTTATGGTATGCATTTTTACACGCATGTCGCTGTATTTTTAACCATACTCAAACCGTGATCTTCACTCTTGTTTATTATATTTAGTTTATTTATTTTAATTGTGTAAATTGTCTATTTTTTTGTGTTTTGAAGCTACATTCCCTCTTTTAATTGTGTTTTACTTTTTTTATTTGAATGTTATATTGTTTTTGTATGTAAATTAAAGAAAATACTTCTATTTCTATATTTGTTATTTGTTTTTTAACGTTAAATTGATGCATTTTTACACACTTAAGCCTATAAGCTAACAATTCTTTGAGTAGCTTAACAAACCATAAGAAGATTTTTGTTTTGTTTGATTTTACTCCTTTATTAATTGTTTACCCTATTTATTCAGCCTTTATATTCATGTTCAAAGCTGTGTTTATATTTTTTAACGCATTAGCTCTTAGATTTCCATATTTATTTTAAACAATATACCTCTTTTACTAGTTTTGTTTAATATTTTATTTATAATCTGCCTGTTTCTATTTTTTATATTTTAAAATTATGAAGTTTTTCTTGCGTTATATGTTTCTTGGAATACATTTCTTAATTTTCAATGCTTTTCAAATGTCCAACTTGATACATACTAATAAATCCTTTCACACAATCCAATCCATCATACCTCATCAAGCATTCAGATTCCTTTTAACCAGCATATGATTTGGGCCGTATTTTTCCTTCCACCATGCCTAAGGACTTGGCATTCACGCGTGCCCTGATTCACAACCTTCAGTGCATTCATTCGGGTGGAATAATTGTACTGTAAACAGTTTATTGTAGAGTCAAACGCAATACACCAAGCGATCGTGCGTGTGCTGTGGGGGGTTCGATATGACGGTAGGCTGGTTAGGAATTTTAATAACAAAAAAAGGGGCAAAACAAACATTTGCGAGTCTACCGTGCACATAATTATAAATATTCAATTAGCAGTTTACCCACACGAAGAAAGGGCGTAGTCTATGGGAAGAGATGGTATAGAGAATATAAAGGAGGGCTTGTGTCTAAACACTGCCAGCTTTAGGGCGTGGGGTTTTTGGCAAATACAATGAGATGGAATATAAAATTTGCCAATCGATTTTATTGGTGCGTCGAGCTCAATAAGTCACAATTCCGGGAATCCAAAATTACTTGTCTAACGTGATATCAGTACGCCCGGAGTATGAGTCCATACGGACCCAATTGGACTGCTTAATTGCTCGTAATGGGTTTGGTAATTTTTGCCAGTTTCCTAGCAAATACACGCATTTCGGTCCATACACACGACCGCACCGCATGCGTTCATTAGCTTCCCATTAGAGGTAGACGAGATCTTTTTTAGGAATCGCGATCCATTTCTCCCGTAGAGTCATGTAATGCCCAATCTGATGCGTTGGCCATCAGATGCGAACGGACCGAATCGACAAATGACATTAAGGGGCGTCGTGAGCATTTGGGAAGCCGAGCTGAACTGGCCCTACATTATGCAGTAGCAGTGGCATGCTTTCGTACGGCCAATGTTGCCTACCGGGTAGGTGAGTACGTGCAATTATGGACTCCGTTGTAGAGAGCGAGAGTGAAGCGAGCGTGCGTCCAAAACAAAAAGTGCGCACCGTTTATTGACCGTAAGTCCCTAAAACGGTGGAATGTAGTGTAGAGAGCTCGCTAGGATGTCGTCAAGTGTGCCTGCAGATGGTGATGGTCGTCTGGTTATGTCAATCAAAGTGGAGTAGTAGGTGGCTCATCACCGCCGGTGAGCTCGGGTGAGTGCTTTTCTTGTGCGAGTGATGAATCGGTTGTGCAAGCCCCCCCCCTTTAATGGATGCCATTTTCCGAAAATGGGCCGAAGGGCTATCTTTTCGTCTACGCCGAAAGGTACAGGGGCACCGATTGCGAACCAATTTCGGATACGAGTTTATGGGATGCAGCTGTGCATGACGGGCCGCGAGTGGCATAATTTTAGAGCGGCAACACATCACACGCAGAAGTTTCATTTGCATTAACAATTAAAGTGTGACGATGATTGGCTGTAAGCTGTAAGATCGGCGATGCTACAGATGCCGATGTTGCGCCAGATAATTATTCGGAGCATTATTACCATTTTTGGGATCAGATTCGTTCGGTTTATTAGAATTAGCTCGGTAGAGTGGGAGATGAGAGTGAAAGTAAATATGATTTGGAATTTTAACTAAGAATCTTATTGACAAAAGCCTACCAACGAATTTGCATGTGCCAGTAGTCTTTCATCGTCTAGTGTCTAGTGTCTAGAGTCTTTGGATAACTTGGCATCTCTTCTTAGCCGAGATCTCTTGATAGGAGACAAGACTCTTGTCATGAGGCCTCTTGTACAAAGCACTTCGGGCGAGTTTTGCAATCCTGACTTTCAATGAGCTGTTCAAGAACAAGTCTTCTATTTGTCTGATACAAGAACTAGGGATTGTATTAAGAAATATATTAATTTACTTTCAAAATGTTATCAAACGACTAACAGACCGAAAGCGATGTAATTACTTCCTTCCATTTCTTGGTGAACATGCACTACCAACTGATCCAAATTGACATCGATGTGTACTGGATGCATGCATCAGAGGACTTTTTCTCGATTGACACCTCTTTCCACTAGATGCTGTTGCGAAACGGTGGAAAACTGGGACTTACCTTGGCTAATTGAATTACCACTCAAACCACTGGCGGCCGACAGGGACGAGGGCGGTTGCAGCCGATCCTCCATTTCGCGCAACCGCGACGTCAGGCTCTGGGTGTGCAGGAACAGGAACAGTGTGCACGAGATCGCAATCAGTGCAACGAATTCGGCATATCTGTGGACGATAGTGGAGGGATGGGAAAACAGAAGCAAGATGAGCGAAGGCTATAAATTGAGACGAATTCAGTTTAGCTGCGGTACATCATCATCATCATCATCATCATCATGAGCAACATCATCATCGTGATTACGCGGTGTGCTCCAAATCCCGGTTCCTGGTAGGGCGCGTACCCCAGTTACTCTCCAGGGCTCGTAAGCATGTAAAGCGTGAGTGAGGGTGCGACTCTGACGTCGCCAGCAGACCGTACGCTAATGACAATAATGGGATGGAAAAACTAATAATCCTGGTCGCGTCTAGCTTTTACAGCACCGGGACAGCACTGATGTACTGCTACTGCACGCCACGTTTACGCTGGCGGTTGAAGTGTTATTCGAGCACTGTCAGTTGTCGGAGTCGGAACCAAACAAGCGTACCCATGTCCCAAAATCCATCCCCAAAACATAAAAAAGTTGGGTGAAGGATGAATCTCATTCGCTGAGTATGGCGAAGTATTGGACGTGGGCGGGTAGTGGCAATTTTCCTGATTAAATGAAATGTGTCGATGGATTCGGGCAACCGTTTCCGGCTGGCTGGCTCAATGACGCGTGTGTATGTCGCGTTCTCGAATGAGCGAGTCCGTGGAGGTGTTCTAGCGCTTCTAGATTGAATTTGTTGGTGAAGTTAACGGCCCACTTGTCGCTGGCCTGGTCGGTTTTTGTCGGACGGTGGCAAGGGTGGCACAATTCGGCAAACCATTAAATGCTCCGAACCATATCGCATTTAATTGGCAGATTAATAATCATAAATTTCAGTGTGTTTCAGTGGGTTTTCGGATGTGTAGTAGACAGTTTGTGGTATGGCAGTGGTTGAGAACAATCGCATGAACATGCTCGCCACTGACCACTGACGAGTGAGCGTGTGTGTGTGTGTGTGTGTGTGTGTGTGTGTGGGCAGATTTGACAGATTGTTATTTCATGTTTAATGTATTGGGTTGAAACGTTCAACGTATTCCGTACATCTTTTTCGTCTCACTGGGCAATGTTTGCTGTGATATGGACCTGTCGTGGCTATGGTGATTATCAATTCCTCCTGGGTTTTAGCCCTTCCTTAGCGAACCGAATTTGATATCTGTAGGTTCAATGAATTCTTATGAATTATTTTACCGTTTGGTGCTACGAATTCGACATCATGTTCCATCTTGGAGATCTTGAAGAGTTGGACTCGATCCCAATAAGTACATATCGATCCTCAGATCACTAGAGCCACGGATGTTCCTCGTTAACTTTCAAAACAGCTTTCAGAATACATTCTCTCCACCAAAAACGAAAATAGCAAACAACAATGCAGGACACCCAAACCTTCGAAAGGCACCGTGTTCTTGTAACCGGGTTAAGGATCGTCTAAAGATTCTCTTAACCTTACTTTTACACATTCTCCCCCATTCAGCTGGCAGACAGACACCGTCCGGGGTGAACGGTTCCACAACTTTCAATTCACATTTCCAATCGGCTTTTGTGGTAAAGTCTTTCCCAAAAGCGCACACGCTGGCTGACATTTATTAACCGGCAACGTTAATTCCGTAGCACACCGCCTAATTTGTACTTGCTACATAGTTAACCAAGCGAGCGTGTAACAACTAGCGGGTACGATTAGCTAATGATGATGTTCGCCGCTCGCTCGCTTTGGCCGTAAAACATCTTTCTGGTGGGCTTCACAAGCAATAAATCTTACGACGCACCGTGTACTATTGGAGTGTGCGATTGTATCGTGACCGTTTGCTTTCATGCGATGGAGGCGACATCTTTTCGTCACCCGCATTTGGAAGCCAAGCGGATGCTTTCACTTTCCGGTCGGTTTCGGGTGTGTGTGTGTGTGTGTGTGTGTGTGAGAAAGGTCTTTTTTTCTGTGTCTTGCCGAAACGCGGAACAAGGCCATTCATTTGCGAACCAAATTCCCATCCTGAATACGGTGCCGGTGCAAACACCACCGGATGGCGTAACCGAAGAAGTATCAAGATGTGGCGTTAGATCCCTTTCGAATCGGTCGCATTTAAACGACCGCGTTGGATCATGTCAAGGTTGTCCCAGTTAGAGATGGGTCTGTGTTCCGCTGTTCCGTGGGTTTTTTTTTGCTGTTGTTTTCTCTCTAACGAACGAACGATCGTTGCGAACATTCCAGCCGTTTTAGAGGAGCGTATACATCTTCAAGACCCGCTTGCACAATCGGCAATGCCCTTCGGTCGCGTGGTACTCGTTTGTCTATTCTTGATTTTCTTCGCTCATGGGAAAAGCTCGATCAAGCACTCTAGTTTTTGCGCGGCCGAGTCATCCAGAAGCGAAGAAGACCTTGACAGATGTTCCCAGACGCTGCATGGTGGAGATGCGACTCCACGATCTGCGGATCTATTAGTGGTGAGTCGTTGCGATTGTTTCTGCTTGTAAAACAAGCAGCGACCTGGTCAATCTTTGTTGTATCTTTAGTCGTCCAAAGTAGCGCACAGGGAGGGTTGGAATTTGGATGAGATTCTTAATTGAATTCCAAGCATTCGTTAGGTTGAAGTGGGCAGATGCAAGTTAATGGTGGGTAAGCACACTGGGTGGTGCTAGTGCTTGCTATCAAAAACTTTCCAACAGCAAAGAAACAGAGGAAGCAAAAAAATACATTCTCTCGGGTAGTTGTAGCACGGGTAGTCCTGCATTTTTCACAACAAAAGCTGCACTACAGGCTAGATGATAATAGGATCGAAGTACCAAGCGCGTCAAGTACTTCGGGGGGTTGGAGCATTCTTTTCGGTTTTCCTTTTTCAAAACGAACGAAAGCACCCACCACCCAGTTCGCCCAGTTTGCATAACTTTGGTGCGCTTCATAATAATCTTGCCGAATGTGTCTAGATAATGATGCCCACATTACCGAGCTCGCTTTTGTTTTGGTAAATAAAGTTTACGTTGCTGCGAGTGGAAAGTTTTTTTTTTCTCCTGATATCGCAAAGTCACACGACTTTGTAACTTCATCGATTCTATCAAGAGAAGAATTGACCAGCTTATTTATGATCCCAAACCTCCCCAGTAACTTACAAATGAGTTAAAGAGAATTCAGACAACTCTATGTCTCATTACTCATTGCCCGCATTAGGGTGGATTGAGTTGTAGCTGTTCCTCCACCATCGGTTGGTCCGTACATTCCCACACGTAGACTACTACTCCGAATAACCAACATAGGCCAAGAAAAACTACCCAACACCCAACATGCAAGATGTACGGTCAGATTGGAGAGCATCACGCCGAACACGGTACCGTTTAACGGTAATGGCAAATTACAGGGGGGGCCCATTCGAGCCAGGTAACCAAACGCCGCCATCTGCTACGAAGTTGCAGAAATTAAGCACGGTATGCATCTGACCACCACTACACACACACCTGTCCCGAGCCATAAAGCCTCGGCACGAGCCGACAACAAATCTGATGCCACCAAGCTACTTCATGAGCACCACCATGTCATGTACTCTGCACAATCGCATCGGGTTGGCATTATTTATGCTCACCGGATCGGTTCCGATCAGATTAGGGTCGCTTTGTCTGCGGACGGACAACAGGCACGCGGAAACGTGTAACCATCCGATCGGATAAGATCAGTTTGCAAAGAGTGCAGTAATGCTTTACTTTTCTGTTTCGGTTGAACGGCAACCCAGAGCCTAGGGCTAATGGCAATGATTGGGAACAGCCCATTAAAGCTACTGCTGATGGTGAGGAATAAAAGGGTGCCGAATGTGATCAGGCGGATCGTGCTAAAGCAATTTAATGAACTTTAATTCAATTTGCGGTTTAAGTTCTTTTTAGTTTGAAGTTGTACGACTTGTTCGAAGACCCCCCGAATCAATGTAAATTCTCCAGGAATTTATGTTACAAGGATTCTTGTCGTATTTTTGTTGATAAATCCAGACTGTAATGATACTTAATACTGTAATGATGCAAACTTGCCGTCTTGATAGCAAGCACTAGCACCACCCAGTGTGCTTACCCACCATTAACTTGCATCTGCCCACTTCAACCTAACGAATGCTTGGAATTCAATTAAGAATCTCATCCAAATTCCAACCCTCCCTGTGCGCAGCTTTTGTTGTGAAAAATGCAGGACTACCCGTGCTACAACTACCCGAGAGAATGTATTTTTTTGCTTCCTCTGTTTCTTTGCTGTTGGAAAGTTTGTTCCTTTAATTATTTTTAAGCGGCTTTTCTATTGGGGGAAACGAGAAAAGCAAGCAAGTCAAGCGAACAGGAACATGACTGATGAACTTTTGTTAGGAACTTTTTTTTGTTGCTGTTGTGTGTGTTCCAGCTTCATTTACAACACGGAGTATAAAAACTGTGCATGGAATCTTTTGTATCATGTGATACCGGGAATTGTGTAAAGTTGTGGGCATATGATCAGCAGCTTTTGTCTCTTTTGCTTCCGAAAGAATGTAGTAATATTTTGAGATCAACAATAATTAGACATTAATTTTGAGAGGACACTGCTGAGTGAATTGGATGTGTGTTACAGGTGCAATAATTGGAGTGGTAGTGGTGGTTGGCAACGATACCACCATGAAATATCCTTGATGTCCCACTTCAGGACATCTTTACGCGAGTTCGTTCCTACTACTACTACCATCACTACTACTACTGTGACTGCAGCTGTCGTGCTGACGCTACTACTTCCAGGTGCGAATGCACGTGTGAGTGAGACAGGATGTCCCCGGGGACATCATCACACATCCCGAGCTGGCCGTATGCACGAGATGGCTTAACTCCCGCGAGGGATTACCGGTAAGCAGTGGTCCCGCTGGTTACTGGGTTAGTGTGCGAGTGTGTGCTTGTGTGTGTGTGTGTGTTCGCTGAACAATAGCGGATTATGACAGTTGCTCCCGGTGGTGGATGTCGCCGATGATGGTGGTATTGCAGTCATAATTTTAATGAACTCTCTGTGAACTTCACTCCGACGGGATTGCTGTCAACTGAGGAGGCCCGGATACCCAGGATACTCCTCAGGAAAAGGGGTGGGGAATGCATTGTTTGAGAAGTTGTTGTCCACTGTTATTATAAAGAGAGAGAAAGAGAGATAGCAAAAAAAAATCACAACTTGCCAGATCCTTTTCCCATTTATGCTTGCTGGAAGGATCCACAATTTTGTGTCGTTTTCACTCTCGGAGGGCTCTTTACATCGGTTTAAACGATGCAGATGTTGGAATCAAGTGTTCCAAAAAAATTGCCCTGCCGTGTGCAGCTAGCGAGATCAAAAAACCGTAAAAAAAAACCTCTGACTACGAGGAACAAAATGGGGAGAGTTGATAATCCTACACCATCCTGCAACAGTGTGCCACTTTGCTGGGAAAGTCCTGGTCTGGTGCTTCCCAGGTGTGTAGGACTTGTTTAGTGAGAAGGGCAGGATTTGCTTAACAAGATAGAAACAGGATATCAAAGGCAACTGGTTGCCGTGCAGGGCTTACATCTGTTGGGAGACAGGTGTGCTGTTTGTGTTCATATGCACTTTATTTAATAACTTCTCGCGAAGAACAGATTGTCCTGGCCTGTTAGTCATATAAGGTGCACATGATTTGCAAGCAATTTATTTCACTTTTAACTCCGTATATCAACACGCTCGGTTCTGGGATCAAATCCGTTTGAAGTCTTTGTCTTTAAGAGTTCAAAAAAGCAGCTTTTGTACTCGATGTCTTATTCAAAAACAGTTCTCCAATAATTATTGAAGCCAACTTTTCAAGGCAAGATGAGTCCGTGACATAACTCCACCCGTTCACGTTCACGTGTGTCCTTGAGACAGTTAGTGTCTCTCTATCTCTCTGTCGCGACACCACAGTTAAATAATTTCCCCACATTTTCTCACCCTTGGTTAGCGCTTGTGGCAAGCGTTGTGGTTCATTTTCAATACCGCAAAGTTTATTAGCCTTTGCTATATTGCTTTCCGTTCATCCAGCGCGTAATATTGCCCGAACGAGGAGGGGCGGTGTTAATTCTCATCGGTGAGGCCCCGAGGTTTTGTACTCAAATTGTTTTACTTTGTTCGCCCCATTATCGTACGCACAATGAGTGACTAATGGAATGATATCTTAAGGCAGCGCAACCGGTGTTCTCACCCCGGTTTTGTGTGTGTGTGTGTGCGGAAAAGGCAGCATAATTGTTTGCGGTGGGTTTTCATTTTTCCGAACAAACAAAGCGACCAAACAAACGTGCTGTGGTTTTTGGGCTGCTGACAGAAAAATATGATTATCGGCAGAAGGTTGAGAATCGGTTGGTTATGGAGTTGGGGAAGGTGTTACAGCAATTGCCTGCCCGGGAGTGTCCTTGTGGACATTGTATGGGGTTGGAGATAATTAAAACATGAAAAATGTATCATAATTTAATAGGAAAAGCTGTTTGTGTTCATATGCACTTTATTTAATAACTTCTCGCGAAGAACAGATTGTCCTGGCCTGTTAGTCATATAAGGTGCACATGATTTGCAAGCAATTTATTTCACTTTTAACTCCGTATATCAACACGCTCGGTTCTGGGATCAAATCCGTTTGAAGTCTTTGTCTTTAAGAGTTCAAAAAAGCAGCTTTTGTACTCGATGTCTTATTCAAAAACAGTTCTCCAATAATTATTGAAGCCAACTTTTCAAGGCAAGATGAGTCCGTGACATAACTCCACCCGTTCACGTTCACGTGTGTCCTTGAGACAGTTAGTGTCTCTCTATCTCTCTGTCGCGACACCACAGTTAAATAATTTCCCCACATTTTCTCACCCTTGGTTAGCGCTTGTGGCAAGCGTTGTGGTTCATTTTCAATACCGCAAAGTTTATTAGCCTTTGCTATATTGCTTTCCGTTCATCCAGCGCGTAATATTGCCCGAACGAGGAGGGGCGGTGTTAATTCTCATCGGTGAGGCCCCGAGGTTTTGTACTCAAATTGTTTTACTTTGTTCGCCCCATTATCGTACGCACAATGAGTGACTAATGGAATGATATCTTAAGGCAGCGCAACCGGTGTTCTCACCCCGGTTTTGTGTGTGTGTGTGTGCGGAAAAGGCAGCATAATTGTTTGCGGTGGGTTTTCATTTTTCCGAACAAACAAAGCGACCAAACAAACGTGCTGTGGTTTTTGGGCTGCTGACAGAAAAATATGATTATTGGCAGAAGGTTGAGAATCGGTTGGTTATGGAGTTGGGGAAGGTGTTACAGCAATTGCCTGCCCGGGAGTGTCCTTGTGGACATTGTATGGGGTTGGAGATAATTAAAACATGAAAAATGTATCATAATTTAATAGGAAAATACTAAGTTTTGATGGCAAAATGACATTTCTGAGCAAAGTTTAACTTTGGTAGCAAAAACAAGCTGTCAGATTCCTTCAAAGTAGGCTGCGTTCAATGTCTAAGGTTACTAAGCTAAGCTTTCAGTGTGTCTAAAAGCGTCCAATGAGCTCCAAAAGTGCTCCAAATAGTACAAGAAATTGACCAACTTCAATCAGAAATGCAACTACCGTGCTCTTCAGTATAATCTGGAAGTTCTTTTATTCTATTCTTAGGGACAACAATAGAAAACATTACTAAGGTCTTAAGTACACTCAACACACTGTTCTAAAGCAGAAGCGATATCGATTGTTGTTCTTCTCTTGCGTCAGAGACAACTTTGCGAGTAAAATGAGTCGATTAACAAACACGATATTAGCATTCTACGCTTTCCGGGTCCGGAAATGCTTAGGACGTCATACCGTAATCCGTAATTCCACCGGAAAGAAAGAAAAGCTCCCGTCAAGTTAATTCTGAGACGAGGTATTAGGTACGGCACAGAATCGTGCCGTAAAGCTCTGGGCGAAAAACCCACCTGACCTTAGGCCTTCAATTCCCAGGCGCACCGGAATCAAACCCCACAACATCAGACTGAAACCGACACCAATTGACACCGGCGAGCGTGCGCTCTGCTCTTTGGTCGGCATCGTCGTCAGCGTCCTGCCTGCTAGTCCACCGCCTAGTCCAATTAAACTTTGAAATTGTGTTGTTTAATTTCATTATCTTGATTTAAAATCAAGCTCGCAAAGTTTGGGGCGGCCCATTTGAGTGGCGAAGCGTGCTGTTTATTCTCCCGGGCACTTTTTTTTCATCTTCTGCTTCCCCAAGACCAGACCAGACGACGAGGCGTCGTCGTTCTGGCTACCCGTGTCGCTCCGTGACGCTCCGTGACGCATTCCGCGACGATTTCGCGGCTTTCCGTTCTGCTATTGTCGCTACGCGCCCGGCCAGAAGGCAGAGCGGGTTGATAAGTAGTAGGTATTCGGAGTTTTCGGAAACAGTTTTCTCACTTTTCGTCACCAGATTGTTGTGATTGTGTTGTGAAGTTCGGAACACGGAGTTCGGATGCTGCCCCCGATATAATCTGCATCTTGTGTTGCTTTCTTTCGGGCTCCGGACGCTCTATCGTTGCACCATCTTTGGACCACCATTTTGGCGTGCTATCTCTCGCTGTGTGTGTGTCTTGTTTCTTTCACCAAGATTTCTCACCACCGCCACACCGAGCACTACAGCCGGATGACAGATTTTAATGAGTTTGGCTTTGCTGAATGAGGAAAACATTCGTTTGTCGTGGCATTGTCCTGGCGGTTTTTCCGACTTCCTCGAACCTCGCCCGAGCGGGTTCTTTTGTACATCTTCTCGTACCTGCCTTCTCTTCCCTCTCTACGGGATGTCCCGACGAATCCCGTTCACTATCCAGGTCAGTACGGTGTGGTACGTTGTGGGAAACTGTTCTACGCCATCTCGGCAGCAAGGTGATAAATTTTCACCCACTGATTGTGAATACTTCCCGGTGGGTTTGGTGGGCGGACGAAGTATGATGAAAGATGCTTCCTAATGCCACGATCGACCACGAATCATTCTACCGGAGACGCGATTCTGGCTGCTGTCCAATGGAAGCTAACCCCCTAGCTACAACCATTGTAGCCGCAAGGCAGAAACTTTGAATCCACCTTCGAATACGTCGTCGTCGGCTTTTGTCGGGTTTTAAGGATGACGGGTACAGATTTTGCGACTCAGCTCAGCCATTGTACAGTGCGGGGTTGTGCTAGGTCCGTGCGGGGAAAGGTTTTTGTTAATTTGAAGTTTTCCCTTGCTCCGTGGTGGCGCGCGAAAAGGAGACGACACACGTACACAGGAAGACATCTTCGCGAACTTGCTGTCAGTCGCGGATTTTCACCAGAGCTTTCTTATGGTGGTTACTATTGATCCTTCGGTAAGCGGAAGACTGGCGCACCTTTACCATTCCGTTCCGTACACTCGCACATCTCGTTTGTCAGCGTGGCCAAAGCCAGTGCAACGCAGGATGGCGTATAAAGAATGGCTGTTTTTCCCTTGTGCCCTTCGACAAAAGCTCGGTCGTTGAGCGTCGAAACTGCAATGGATGCAAATTTTACGCTCGCAGCTGCAACACACTGCTGCGCGCGTGTCATGCCGAATCGAAAAGTTTCCCGTGCTTTAGGGTTGTGTGTTATCGGTTATTACATTGGGAGAAATGGTTTATCGCTTCAAAGTTAGATTAGGGCAAAGTTGGTGGTTTGCTCACGACCGATCCACCGAATAATGGGCCGACCTTTTCATGCTGATTGCCACACACGCACACATGCACACGCTTCGAGAAGCCCTTAATTTGTAATGCAATACTGGTAACGATGACGACAACTAGTGTGTGTGTGTGTGATGGGGGGAGCTTCGTGCTTTAGTGTTAACACATCGAAAAGTTTGTTCGAGAGGTGTTGGTGGCTTCGGGAGGAGTTATGTTTAGAAGAGCCGTTCGGGAGACTGCAGATGACACCGTTACGATGATGCATGGTTATGATCGTATGCATTAGACTCGTGTCAATACGGAAAATGGTAATTTGATTTGAGTTGTTTTGATGAGTTTTATTTTTGTCCATTTTTTTAATGTGTAAAGTTGTTTAAGTTGTAAGGTTATTTAGATGTTCAAGATTCAACGCATAAAGGGTAAACAATCGTAGGAAGAGATGATTTTGATAGCTGAAGAAAACTTTTGGATAGCTTGATTTTTAAAAGTTCAAAATACTATAGAACAAAATGAGAAATTGTTGTTTGAAGACACAAAACAAAAGAGAAGATTTAATAAAAGTGAATCAAAATAATAAGAAAGAACGATAAACATAACGCAAACTTAACTACAAATGGAAATAAAGAGAATAAATGAAGCAAAATAAATAAACATAGAATCTTAGTTATGTAGAAAAAATATCGATGAAAAACAAACAAGGAATTCAACAAATTATGAGGAAAAAACTTTCAACCAAAACCTGAACAAAAAGGGTGCAAAAAAGTGTGAAAACAATGTTGAATTAAGTTAATGAAAGAGCAAAATAATGAAAAGAAATGTAAAATGTCAAGACTTAAATTCAAAACCTTCCTTTTTGGTCCTTAGTCCAACGTTCTGCTGGTTGCATAAGCACAGGCGCAAACAGGATGAATCATAGTACCATTAATAGAAATAATCTGCTTTTCCCGTTAAACTATTTTGGGAAGTTACAGCGTAGCGTCACGTGCCTGTTCCACGAAACACACAGCTTTAGACAAAGCTCGGAAAAGTTATACTATCCAGCGAAAATTATCCCATTTTCCCCGGAATCAAGTATCAGCTGGCATTTCGTTTTGGTAGGGTCATGGTCATGGTGATGGAGTAAAAAACAAAACCATCACCTCCTTTCACTTTCACCCCTCGTGGAGATAAGAAACGAGAGCAAATGGGGGGAAAAAAAAGGAAAGTTCTTCTACTTAACCAGTCGCCAGCAGCAGCAGTTCGCGAGAACCGCAGTAATCGAAACCCGCCGTACGAAACGAATTAGGACAAACCAGGGGCACCGTTGAACTATTTTGTTTTCTCCCTCTTCGTTGCGGCGGTGCGGCATCAGGTGGCATCGGTGTTGGACGGTTGGTGATGCTAACCGTTAATCAATCACCACGTGTGCCCCGTGCGGCTTCGACGAAGCGGTGAGATGTGTTACAGAAGTTCCGCGGCTACAATTATTGTCATTAGTTTGATTAGCCACGATCAGCTGGCGGGCTTTGGTTTGGTGTGCCGTAACATCCTGCAGGAGAGCGAAAGTGCCGTGGGGAAAGTTTGTCTTGTTCTGGGGCTTCCTGATACGATTTGGAACCGGCGGGTTTAAGTCCTCAAACTGTCAATTAGATTGGGTTAGGGAAATGATAAGCTGAAAGCAACAACAGCAGCAAAAAAACACGCCCCTACCGGCAGGAAAATAAGAGTTGACCTGTTTTTAGTTCGTTTTCCCTCGCTTTAATAAGTGTAGCCACACAGCAAGCCCTAGTCCGGAGCGCCACGATTTGCTGTCAAACCACTATTACTATCGACGACGTGCTGTGGGTTGTGCTGCAGGCGTAATCGTCTCGTTACAGAGGTCCAGTTTAGGGCCTGACAGTCGCACAGGGCACCAAGAACTGGTTTACTTTTCTCGCCCGCTTGGTTCTTCTTGTGTGGCGTTGCACTGCACCGTGACGCGTTGCAGTGTGCATGTGCAACGGCGAAAGTGGGAAAGGCTGGATGTATCGGTTGCGTGCCAGCGGAGAACTGGGTCGATCGCTTACGATCTTGATTCGCAAAAAAAAACGGGATAACAACTCGCGCAGCTAACAAGAGTGAGCAAATGCGAACGCCAAGTCAATAAAACTCTTGCCGGGACGCCCTTTTTCCGGCAAATGGAAAGCGTTGGCGCACTTGAGAAAACCACAAATTGTGACACATTATCATTGACGTTGCGTTCCGAAAACTGGTGGACCACATTAGTTGTGGCCCTAGCCGGGTAATGGCTACGCAGATGATTTAGCGAACCGTAGGCACGATGAATGCGTCTAATTGAGTTTTATTGTGTGAGCGAGAGATCGTGGTTCGGTAGGCTGCCCGAAGGGAACCCCAAAAACTCCCAAACCAATTGTGCCGAATGTGCCGAGAACGCAGCATCTCGATATTGCGTACGCTTAAATTTCATTTGGCAACGTTGCAAGCACACACAGTTATCGGCCATCGGTTGCATCGGGGTTTTGGTTTTTGGATGCTCACGGGATCGTTCGGGATGGCGACCCTGACGGAGCATAATAATCATCGCTTAAGTGATGCAATTGCAGTATTTCGGAGCGAAATTTTAAACCGGGTCCACCGGTTTTGGTGAAGGTCGGATTGTGTTTTGGACGATACGGCTTTCGCTCTCGTTTCGGCGGTCCTTTTTCGGTGGCACTGCATATTGGTCAGGTGCGAAAGCGCATATGTCCGGACCACCGATTTGTGCTGAATTGGCACACTGAAGGGATCGTCCAACTGTGGTGTGGTGCGTGATTGTGGTTTTGATTGATTTTCATACCGATCAGTGCACTTCACACAGGGTTGTGTCGCTGTGCCTGGTTTGGATGGATCGGTGCCAACTGGGAGTTGGTTTCCGGAGCTTATTGGGGTAGCTAGTACACAGCTGCTGTCACGGGCTGCGTACAGTAAAACGCAACCTTTGCAAAGCGTGCTGTGGTATTGAGGCTGGATGTTTATGAAAAATTTTTTTTACGCCCTTCGAACGTGGACTAACTTCATTAGCTTCAGTGAAAAGGGAATTCATGAAGTGCGTCACATCGTCGATCGTTGGCCAAACTGTGGAATGAATGGAGCTGGATGCAGTGAATGAATGAGAGTTTTTCCATAACTTCAGTACAAAGGATCGGCAGTAGAAATTCGTTTCTTTAAAACAATTAAAAAGGACGATTGAATCGGGTGACGAATTCTATTCCAGAGCAGAAATTAAAGACACCCTAGTCTCGAATCTGAGAAAGACTTCTTGATTTAGATTCTAGAAGATCTGGATACTGAGAAAGACACTACAGGATTAAGAATCTCTTATGCTCTGAAGCATGTTATGACAAAACATCGAGAAGCGACATTGACCTTAAAGAATTCTACTCTCTAGTTAATCTCGAAGAAACAGTTATTGTGGAGGGAATCTTCAAGCTCCAGATTTTAAAGAACTAGCGCCAACATGAGATGAGGTTATTTCGTTGATGCTAATACAAAAAGAGCTGAAATTACCTGACTTTTGGTAAAGCATTAAAGAGACAGAATAGTAAATAAATGATATAGAATACGTATAGTCCCATGACTCATACATCCCGCTGGCTACTGAACTTCAAACATTGTTTCAAATTCAAGTAAACAGAAGGACCTTTATATCTTGATTATACAAAGGCGATCAGGCTTTTGACAACCGATTACTGAAGGGACGTTCAAGACTAAGATGAGATAGAGAGATAGCCGAAACAAAAAGCCAGGATTAAACGAGGATTCCAAAAGTTTTGGAGCACTAGTGACTCTCGATCTGTTTGTCCTAATTTTAAACCCCAACTCACACACTTCATCCATACGCCACCATTCCGATTCCGGACAGGTGAGAAGTACTTCATTGCAAACGTGTCATATCTCAATTTGCGCTACTTGACGTGAGATTAGGCAAAGTGGATCGATTTTGTAAAACAAAGCCAATGTGGTGCTGTCAGTTTGGACAAAAAAAAAACCTGATGCACTCCCCTATTGTGTATTAATAGCCTGGCCACTTCTGGACACTAAACCACATCAACACCCAGGATTTTGCTTTCGCTCTCCAACGTTATGTGTGCATATAAGCCGCTGTCATTTTCCAGGCAATTTTCCCGTATAAAAAAATCCCTTCCCGTAGTGTTGTGGGTTGGTTTTTTGCTTTGCTCCAATCTCCGACTCCTTTCGAGTATCATCACTCGATTAATAATGTTCAATCGTTCAATATCGAGCCTCCGCTCACAATGACACGCTTCATGATGAGTGGATTTAATGCTTTTTCCGCTTTCCGTTATGGTTGCACCTGGTGGTGGTGGTGGTGGTGGCGATGGAAAACCGGGTCCTCTCTACCATCACCAACAACAAACGTGTTAAATGGAAGCATTTACCCTAAACAACAACATCAACATTTCCTATCAACCGGATAGCGTTGGAAGCGCCCTGTCACATTGACTAAACCGTTGGACCATCGGCATAAGACCTGCCAGACACAGACACCCTTCCTTCCGGCCGGCCTCAGTCGCACTGCTGTAAGTTGTATTGGACAAGGGTGTTACGTTCACAGCACTCGCACAGCTCATACGGTTCAGCAAACGATCCGGGGCGAAGTTTATTGAACCGAACAGCAGCAGCAGGGGTGTTGAACGGTGCATCGATGCATTGCGAAGTGTTGTGGCACGTCGGTTGCTGCATTCCCGAGCGCCGGTGCAATCCGTTGCGTCCGGGCAACTGCTTGACACGTTGTGCAATTTTGTGTTTTTGTTTACACATATATTCTCATCTATCTGCAAGTTTGTTTGCGCGGTAGAAAATGATTGGAAGCCATCAAAAGAAACGAAGAAAGAGATAAACTTGAAACCACTGTTACCGCTCAGTGGAGTTTGTTTAGCAATTTAATTAGGCAACAAAAATAAGACAGAAGCTTTCTTCTCTCTTTAAAGACCTTTAATAATTAAAAAGAGAATAGCTTTCTCTATGGCCTGCCATTACTCTCAACGATTAGCATGCAGTTTTAACAAATAAAGCAATTGCTCATCACAAAATGGCATCCTCTCTCGCTCACCCTCAGAAAGAAATCACTTGAAAGAATGCCAGAATACGGTCCCAGAACTAGCTCAATATTCAAATAGCGTCAAGCGCTCTCTGCCCCCAATGTCTTTCGCTACGCTTCGAAACAAAACTAATCATTTCCATCCCGTTGGTTGCCTTAGTTACCCCCGCTGCTTGCTTGTGAAGTTGGCTTGTCCATTTGCAAAAATTGCTGTCATAAGAAATGAGGTTAATGACAACGGCATAATCAACGGAATGCCAACCACCGACGGGCAGCCGGGAACGAACGGTGGCAGGGCCAAGTAACTAGAAATGATTTAAAAGATTGTTACTGCACCGGGACGAACTTTTACAACCCATCGCCCCGAAAGCCCCACGGAAGCATCCGGAACAACTCCAGCGTCTAACGTTTACGCTGGAATTTAAATATTTAAGTGTGCATTCTCTGTGTGGCGCTACTGTTGATGCTGCCAGGCACTAGAGCACTACTGCTGGTGTATAATTTATATCTTCTGCAAAACAAAATCGACAACACGCAAGCTGACCTTCTGACGCTGAAGTTGGACCGTGTCTAAAAAGGGATAAGTGCATTTTTCCAACTTGTTTTGCTATTTTCGTGCGGCGAAAAGTTGACGGATGGCGATGTGCAGCAGTAAGAGCCGAGACGGAACAAAAATGCATCCCAGAAATCTGTATGCAGCGTGCTAGAATGGGAAAGAACTAGTTTTTTTTTTCGTTCCCATCCCGGATCAGGGCAAGGTGTTTGACTGCAGACTGCAGAAGGTAAGAAGAAACCGAGATGGTCGTACGCGGAAAGTTCTGGCCAGAGCTGGCGTGTTGCAGAACTGCTGCTGTAGGCCATCGATGGTCACCAGAATACATCGCTTTAAACCTTCTTTTTTTGTGTTTTGCTCTCGTTCTCGTTCGTGTTCATTTATTTCTTCCGTTGATGCACACTGCGGTCAGCTGTAATTTCGGTGCCTTTTTGTGGGAATGGTTTTTCTGCCTTTATGCTCGAGCCATTCCGGCAGTATATGGCAATTTTTGGCGGCCAGTGTTTAACCAACCATCCCGACTATGTTGTGCTGGTGTACTCGTAAAACCGCAGCACCCCTTTTCAGCGACCAGCGGTAATGATGCAGTGAACGCGGGAAATGCATCATTCGCACTTTTGTTGTGCTGCTTTCGTGTTCGTTCGCACGCCACTGTTACACTGTTTCGGTGGGTCAGTGCTGCTGCCAAAAAATTTTCTTTCCCAGACTCGTAAGGGTCGTAAGGATGAAGTGCAAAAACACAGCAAAAAAAGAGCAGAATATTCCTAAATCTGTATGGCCTGGAGTGGCCTGCCCAGTGCTTGAGGATGTAGTGCGGATAAAGCTCGTTTCATGCGAAGTTTCGCACAGGATCAGGCACGCTTGTTGGCCAGTGAATTTCAAAAATGCATACCGCTCATCACTTTGCAGCAGTTTGGGGTTTTACAGTAGCAGGGTTGAAGGGAATTTGGTGCAGGAATTAGAACATGGCGATGGATGGTTATTTAAAAGAAATATATTTCCCTCATTAAGGGATGATTCAGTGGCGTTTGCGTTTTAATTGGTCACTGCGAGAATGTTGTGGCGGATTATACTGGTGTAGTGAAATTACTTTGAATTATTTCATCTGTTTTTATTTGTTTGGAGCATTCCTTTCCTGCTTTTCTAGTGAAATGATGTAGTTTATTTTAACGGTTTAACCTTTTACTTTACTTATTACACGTGGCACAGCAATTTAGTTAATTTGTTGCTCATAAAGTTACTCGTTTTAAGTGTTTTAATCTTTAATGGTGTAAAAAGAGCAATAATTTGTTGAACAGGTGAAAGTTTATGTACTTATTAGTTAGAATTTTATATTTTTCTTTTGATTTTTTAACATTTTACTATTTTTTTCTGTTGCTTGATTTTGTTTTTAACTTAGTTCTTCATAATAATTTTTTTTGTAGAATAAACACATTTCTTTTATTTTATTGCTAATATTCGTTTTAAAGGATAGATTTATGTTTTTGTTTTTCAATTCTTTTTTCCTTTTATGTTTTACTTGATTTATTAGTTTTATTGTACAATTTCTATTTTGTTTCTTCCATATTTTATTTTTAACTTATTTACTTATGTGTTTTTTAATTGCTGAATTTCAATATTAAGCTCCAAGAGTTAGAAAAAATCATCATAGTGTTTGTCAATTTCTTGTGAGAATTTTATGCAACAAAAAGCACAGCAGAGGTGGTCATAAAATCCCTGCTGATGTTTTAATTCAAAGCTTTCGAGCGTATGATCTAACGGAATATGTTTCGCCATTCTCTTACATCCATCCCACACGCCGGTCTTTGATTAGCGTGTAGCTGCCGTGTGTATGGGTATGGGCGTTCCAGAAGTCCAGTGGGGGACGGGTGTATGCAGTTCTGCAAACATCAACATACACACTCGCTCCAGTGTCCCACGTCTTGTACCGAGTCCCATTCGAATGGTTCTTTCTCTTTGGAGCTAGGGAAAAACATGGTCACTTTTTTCCTGCCTTTCATTTAATGCAAGGCGTTAATGTAATGCTGACTGCTCTCGGCTTAAGGCACGCCAGACCTTGGCTGAATACCGACCGACCGACCGACCGAGACAAGGTTAAAAGAAAGGCAATAATGAACGGTTTAACGCGATAGCTGTATGTATGCTGGCGTCCAACTGTCCGGAGCGTTTGGCGTATGTTGCGTGGGTCATGGACGCAATCAATGTGGTGGAAGTGGAGAAGTCGCACTGAGGGTAACGCATGTTTCTTACATTCTCGTTAGAGCATAAAGGGGTTAATCGAAGTGTTGGCAAATGCAGCCAGCGACCGGTCTGTGTTGCGATAGTGAAAAGTGAAAAACATTCTTGCAGTGGAAAGCGGATGGAAAGCGTTGCAGAAGTTGATCCATAAATTACATCACATCGTCGTCTCGGAGACTGGGAGGTAGAGCATACATTGTGCAGGGAGCTATTGTCGCACTATCATGCTTCGGCTGTTTCAAAGGAAATCTCCTATGCTTGGTGTGAAATTGGAAATCACTTTCGCCTGGTGGATAAAATGAACCTTTTGTGCTTGGGTTTAGAAAAAAATGGGACGGATTAGTTGTAATATGCATGAGATTCTCAGCATCTCTATATTAAAGAGAGAATGAGAATTTATGTCACACAATGTGAAAAGCATTTAAAGTGAAGGAGATTATCAAATGATGGTTAATGTGGTTGTATAGCTTTACATTCGTAGTCTTTGTATCATTGCTTCGCATATTGAGTGAAACTATATTCTGATGATATTAAATATATTCTTGTGTTTAATTCGTCAGTGCATAATCCTGGTCCATTTAGCTGAATTTTAAATATTGTTTGTCTTCAACGGAAAGGGAATGAAAATCCAATCAAGGCAGGACATAATATTAAACTACGGATAATTCAAGTCAATGATGCCAGAAATAGGGGCGGCCCGGTGGTGTATATGATAGCGGCGCCGGTCTTCACACGGCAGGACCGGGATTCGAATCCCGGCGGACCGCCTCCCCGTATGCAGGACTGACTATCCAGCTACGGGTATAACTAAGTCACAGAGAGCTAGCAATTGCTAGCTGGCCAAGACCTAAAGAGGTTGTAGTGCCAGAGAAGAAGAAGAAGAAGCCAGAAATAGAAACTCTGGACTTCCCAAAGTAGTTGTCCTTAAGAGGATAAAGTTCATGTGAAGTATAAGAAGTGGAAATTGTTTTATTGATTTGTTAAACATCAATTTCGTTGATGACCAACATGTTGAGCGTCGTAAATTTCTCGAGATGAACTTCCAAGCACTGTCTTTCTAATTTCCAAGGAATATATCGTTGCATGCTTTCTATCTTTGGAGCTTTGGTTTGTTTTGAGGTACGTTCAGAAAACTTGATATATTAAATGTAATGCCCTTAATTTAACTCAGTTTTTATTCGCTTTTGATGTCATATTTATTGAACCAAGAATAGCTCAGGAGTTCTTGTGATCTGCCATTGCTGTGTGCAACATCCTGGGGCATAAATATTGGCAATCTCTAACGTAACTGTCGAAGACTTCTTTCTTTCAGATGTCATTAGCTATCCTGGTTTAGTTTGAGTGTGGAGTCGAGTCTTTATCATTGGGATTGATCTTGTAGGCGGGTAGCTAAATATCGGTTTCGCAAAAAAATCAGCAAGAGAGTTTTCTCGGTGCCTCGGTATGCGAGATGCAGTACTACGGATAATTCAAGTCAATGATGCCAGAAATAGGGGCGGCCCGGTGGTGTATATGATAGCGGCGCCGGTCTTCACACGGCAGGACCGGGATTCGAATCCCGGCGGACCGCCTCCCCGTATGCAGGACTGACTATCCAGCTACGGGTATAACTAAGTCACAGAGAGCTAGCAATTGCTAGCTGGCCAAGACCTAAAGAGGTTGTAGTGCCAGAGAAGAAGAAGAAGAAGCCAGAAATAGAAACTCAGGACTTCCCACAGTAGTTGTCCTTAAAAGGATAAAGTTCATGTGAAGTATAAGAAGTGGAAATTGTTTTATTGATTTGTTAAACATCTAATTGGTTGATGTTCAACATGTTGAGCGTCGTAAATTTCTCGAGATGAACTTCCAAGCACTGTGTTCTATTTCCAAGGAATATTTAGTTGCATGCTCTCTATCTTTGGAGCTTTGGTTTGTTTTGAGGTTCGTTCAGAAAACTTGAAATATTAAATGTAATGCCCTTAATTTAACTCAGTTTTTATTCGCTTTTGATGTCATATTAATTGAACCAAGAATAGCTTAGGAGTTCTTGTGATCTGCCATTGCTGTGTGCGATATCCTGGGGTATAAATATTGGGAATCTCTAACGTAACTGTCGAAGACTTATTTCTTTGAAGGGTCATTAGCTATTCTGGTTTAGTTTGAGTGTGGAGTCGAGTCTTGTTCATTAGGATTGATCTTGTAAGTTTGTTAAATATAAGTTTGTTTCGCCATTAAAGATCACATGAAAAACATTTAATGCTTAATACAACTTTAATTAAGAAAAGAAAACATAATTTAACCGTTTTCTCCCGCACGTTTCTAATTAAAAATTGTAGCAAAACGAGATTCGCACAACCAACGAAACAACAATATATTGGCTGTGCAAAATCAAACGGTAACACACACACACACACACGTGTACGTGCCTGGGAAAAGAATAATGCACTCTTGCCGTAATGCCGGCACGTACCGAAACCAGCTGTAATTACACAATTTACACCCGATTCTACTGCATCTCGCATACCGAGGCAGCGAGAAAACTCTCTTGCTGATTTTTTGCGAAACCGATATTTAGCTACCCGCCAACTTGATCGGATTAAGTCATCGAAAGGTGTGTATGTGCTGCAACAGCAGCACTAGCAGCAGCAGTTACGATTGCACAAGCGCCTGCTTTATGCTTTCCCAAAACAAACGTGCATCTATTACCTTATGTACATTGAATGGTGGAAAAAATCGAAAATGCAGAAGAAAGCAGCCACAACAGCAAAAAAATCACTTTCTCTGCGAAATATTTACCACCCACAGTATGGATGTACACACAGACACACTTATTTATGCTTCCTTCCTGTATTCGCAAGCCCAAAACCCCGTCATCGGTGAGTGCAGTGGTGGTGCATATCGTGTGTGCAAGCGATACCAATGCTTTGTGTTTTTGGATTGTGTTAAACAAACAATTTGTTTTTGCGTTAGGGGTTTTTTTTATTTTATTTTGTTTCTTCTTCCCCCTCCTCCCTTTAAACCACCCACAATACATACGAGTAAAAGTATGTAAAAACAAATGACGAGTGAAAATAGGGTTTGTTGTTTGTCGGGTTGTTTTGCACTGTGTTCGTATGCAGCACACCATATTGCTCTGCGTAATGATGCAGTTGCGTTGTTGGTTTTTGTTGCACCCACACCCACACACACACACACACATTGTAACGACTGAGAATGCACGCCCACACTCTTCACCCATTGTCGGTAATTAAATATTTATATAAATTCAATGAAATCAGCTCGCGATCGCCACCAACCGGGTTGCAAAGAGAGAAACAACATTTATTTGCCGGTAATAAATTTCCGTTTTCCTTTCCGGCCTTGTGGGGTGGGGTTCACGGGAGTGGGTGAAAAAATTTCCCCCAAAATTTACATCACTTCCCACTTGTGCTTTATTGCATTAGGGGTGTGCATTGACGATAGAGCAAATGCCGTCGAAGTAAAGCACCGAGAGCGACGAGGGTTAAATAATTTTCCTCCCTATTGCACATCATCCATCCATCTCGAGCCACCAAAAGAGAGTGAGATAGCGAAAGTTGACAATTTTTTGCAGTTCCACAAACACCGGGAGAGACACGCGGTGAAATATTTGAAGCTCGTTTTGCAACAAAAATAGTTTCTTTTATTTTTGTCCGACCCTTAGTTGTGGGTTCGTGCAACAACGGGTGCAAATATTTATGTGCTTAACCGGTGCACTATGGTGGGGCTGGTGTCACATTTTCATTCCATTTCCGTTTCGCAAGGTGTGTGTGTGAGTGTGCAATTGCACTTTCGTTTTTTTTGGTTTTTCGTATTTCCAACTAGCTCCCTTTTGTCCGAGACGCGCGTTGCATCCACGATAATACCGAGCCGAAGTACCACCCGGAGGAGATGATAGGGAAAAAGGGGATGAAATTAATATGTTTTTCTTCCGGGTGAAACTGTCCCCGGGTGCTTTGTGCTGTGTATGGAAGGAAGGAACGTGGTGGAAAAGGTGGAACACAGAAACACATTTCTGTCAATGCTGTCAGCACATTTGCTCTGTATATCATCGATGGTAAAGCGTGGCGATTATCGTTGTAAATGATTCGTGGCAGCCGGAATGGGAGCTGCTACAAAGGATTACAAACGCGAGGTATTCTCACCAGGAAAAACTTTGTTTTGTAATTTAAAGAAAAAGAAATATGTTTTTTTTTCTCTATATCTAGAGACTGTCTCGTGTGTCATAACTACAGTAGTAGACATTAGTTTAAGTGCTAATGGATATTTTTTTCAAATTACTTAATTTGCAAGAGCTCTGCTAAAGATTTAAAACTAGAATATTATGAAAATAATGTTTCTTTAATTTAACAAGGAATAGGCAAGAACATGAAAATTCTTCTTCGACGCTTTCGCATCATCTAATAACGAACTTCTGCTTTTTTAACACCTACATCTCCAGATGTTTTGAGCTGCGATTGCAGGCGATATTCGGATATTGCTGGCTGACGCATCAATGTCATCACTCCAAGTCAGTTTTGGACTACTACTCAATCAAGGCATAATGGTTGGGTTGTCCGGTTTGAGGCTCTCCTATGTAGCAGAAGCTTACCAAAGGATCGAGCATGCGGCACTGAACCTCGGGTTGGAGATCAACGAGGCAAAAACCAAAATGATGGTGGCACCACCAGCGCGGTTCTGCTAACAAACACTGATTTACGCAGGGGTGATGTACAGATAGGTGATCGCACCTTCGAAGTCGTCCAAAACTTCACTTATCTGGGGTCAAAAGTCAGCACCGATAGCAACGTAGACGTTGAGTTGCGCGCAAGGGTGCTGTTTGCCAACCGGTCATACTACAGCCTGAGGAAACTTCTCCACTCAAAATACCTGTCGCGACGGACGAAGCTGGGACTGTACAGAACCTTTATAGTCCCAGTACTCACATACACCTCTGAGACATGGACTTTGTCCAAAACTGACGAAACCCTCTTAGCCGCGTTCGAGAGGAAGATGCTCAGAAGGATTTTTGGCCCCGGCTTGTGTGGAAGGACAATGGAGGAGCCGCTACAACGACGAGCTCTATGAGCTGTACGGTGAACTCACCATCGTGCAGCGAATTAGGCTCGCCAGGCTCCGGTGGGCTGTTCATGTCATGAGAATGGCACCGGACGACCCAGCCCGTAAAGTCCTTTTAGGCCGTCCACATGGACAGAGGAGGCGTGGTAGGCCCAAACTGAGAGAAGTGATGGCGTTGATGCGTCCGCCAGAACGGCCGGGATACTTGATTGGCAGACGACGGCGCTAGACCGTGAGCGGTATCGAGGATTGTTGCAGCAGGCCAAGAGACCGTAAGTCAGTAAGTAGTCCGGTATCGTAGCTCGTAGAGCTCCTCAAAAATCCTTCTGAGTAAATTCCACTCCAACACAGCTAAGAGGATCTCAGAGGCATTAGTGAGTACTGGGACTTCTATACAGGTTCTATACAGTACCAGCTTCACCCGAAACAGAAGGTGTTTTTAGTGGAGTAAATGAGATATTTGGACCAATATCTCCAACTGTTGGACTGGACAACATGGAGATTAAATTAAAATTATTATAAATAATTATGAGGAATCCATATTAAGAAACTAGTAACTATTGTAAGTCCACCCAAAAATATGTCCATCACTGCATCGTTCTATCTACATTCTTAACGCAACCTTTACTTTTCCACAAAAATGGGCCACCCAAAAGGTAAACAAACAAAAGCCCCAAATCGAGCGATTGCGGGTGTTGGATCTATTAAACGGTGACAGTTCCTGTGTACAAATTAACACACTATTTACATGTTGTCGGGGCGAATCGAAAAAGTTATGACTCGGCGTGCTAACCCACGGGCCATATCTTCAAGTCGTACCCCCTTTTTACTGTGTTGACACGCTTATTACTCGCCAAACTCGCCGCGACTCCAAAGTCAGCAAATTTGTAGGCACCGAGTGTGATTTCCGACGACTCCAACCCCCAACGCTGCTGCAGTGTGGTTTGGAGGGTAGACTGTTGTGTATGTTTCGGATGTTGTTAACGGGTTTGTTTACGGTTGTGCAGCCGATAATTGCTCGCTTAATCGTTCGCTCTGTTCGGTACGATTGCAATGCGATTTCTTTGTGGAGTGGTTTCGAGGTGTTAAATCCTTATTAAATAATTGGCAATACTTAGGCATACACGGGGGCTACGCGTGGTGAGATAATTGGAATGTGTTACATATGTAGCTGACCCTCGGAGAATGCGCGGTTGTCCAACAAAACGGTGACCATCAGTCGGGAGACGTAGCTACTGATTATGAAATATTGACAAATTACACGACAGCTTTTCCACCGCATTTGTTTGCCAAGCGAATGCATTTTGGAATGCGCCAAAATGTCAACCATATTAAATCAAATTGTAGATTTGCTAAACTTTTAACCATTTTCATCCACTTTTAAAGACAAATCACAAACTATTCGCACCGTGCTGTGACTTCCAAGCGAGCGAACCGCACGGACGGAAAATTTGTCGGAAAGTTTTGCCCCGTTCGGCTTCCAACGGCGGCCTTCGCCGAGTTAAAGACAATCGCGCTCAACTTTATGATGATTCAATCTGCCTCTGCCTTTCGAACTCCGGTGTTTGTGTGTGTGTGTTTTTTTTCTCGTTCGCTCCCATGTTCTTCCTCCGGTCGGAGATCTTCGGGAGCATCCGCAAAGAAACTAGTCTGTGCCGTTTCCTGTTTGTCTCGGAACGTGAACTTCGGACGGGAACACCTCTTTGTCGCTCGACGTGAAGCTAGCGTCGTTTTTTTTTTTGCTTGAAGATGAAGTTTTCTTCGTACCACCCCTCTCTTTACCATCCGCCTCCTCGCTGGCAAGCGCATTTGTGGAACCGTTTTTGACGCTCGAGCACATCGGCATCGTTGCTTTGGTTGTTGCGATGCGCAAAATAATTCAATCACCGAATGACGCGTCGCGAAGCGGAAAATCGTCTGGGCGGAAAATGCTCCGTCTGCGCGAACGTTCGTCCACATGGCCTTGTTCCTCTTCCCGCGTCTTCCAACCACTTTACAAAGCAGTTTTCGTAAAGAATTCGCTCACTGGAGGCGAGCGCGCGCGCGCCCACTAACGCTTTCCGAAAGTCAACCGTTTTTCAATTCCCGGTTAGGAAAATTCGCAAACCGGTGCTTGGTTGGGAGAGGTGGATTGGAAATGCAATTAGTCTGCATTTATGTTTGTCACTTTGGCGGGAGGCATTTTCGTAACTATTTTCCAACAGGGCCGGAACCATCCAACTACTTACTCTCTACGTTCGCAATGGGAAAAGCCCAAACCCCGAACATACCCAACCCAGCCCAACACGGCCCGAAATATGTAAGGGAGTGGTTCCGTTTTAAAGTTCCGTTCCGATTGCGCGCCATCTTTCCGGACCGGCAATTGAATCTTGAAGCTGTCGCCGAACGCTCGCAACGGTTTTGTCGTATGATCGGCGGTAAATACTTCAGCGTGTCCGGTTTTATGCGAGGCGTCGTTTGGGTGTGGATTGAGGTGTAAAGATTCGGCTAAATTTTGCACGATTTTCCACGTTCCACAAAGAGGTGTTTTAAATAGTTTGGGAAGAACGATGCGAGAATTTGAACCGGATCGGTGGATGGCTTAATGATAAGGAGACATTTTGGCGTTGGGCTTGGTTGGGTAGGACATTATTTCGACAATGATTAACGAAATTGTTCTGTAGCGTGAAAATTCTTTAGCAAAACATTTTCAGGAGTAGGCGAATAAGACATTCTTTGTTGTTTATATTTAATTCAAAGTCATTCTAGATCTTGAAAGTCCAATCGCTATGTGTTATGTTCCATTTGTTTCTATTTCAATCAATCATCTATCAGCTTTCAATAAGAACAAGACATTCGATGACCGTTTAGATCTGAATCCTGAAGTTTTATTTCTGACCTATCTATTAGCTATTGGTGTGCTGGAATGTCTGAAGCTTTTGTCCTCTTTAACAACCTCTGGATCACCGTGGATGAAGATATGGACGATATTTACATTTGAAAACTGTTTATCGTTGGAATTTAGAATTTGGAAGTTAAGAATGGATTCTATGATAACTTCAACTTAAAAATTTGAAAATTTTTGGCCGCCTTCTACCAAACAGTCGAGCAGTTACAGCAGCTGAACCGAAACAGTGTCAAACTCACCCTGGAGCGTTTGACAACTGACATATCATTTTGACAGTTGGTCCACTAAACGCGACGCAAAGATGCATACTTTTGGTTAGAGTAAATGTGCTAAAACTTTAACGAATTGCAGCATAAAACTGGCGATATAACAGTGTAAAATGCGCATCTAGACAATACAAACTATCTGATAGTTAATGTTGACCTATACAACGAAACTCAAGAAATATCCAAACCAACTCGAAAAAGGTCGTATGCTTTTGGGGCATGATGATTCAATCGCTGCCTTAGATGTCTTAGAAACGACACCAGAATATCTGGATTGTCAGCAAAGGCTTGAAGGCTCTTGAAACCTCAATATCCAACGAAATTATACAATGGATCTTTTTCCAAAGAGCTTAATGTAATAGCTTTACTAATATTCCTCAAAGTTGGGTTAATTATTTACACAATTCAAACGAGCAATAAGGCCAACCAAATCTGCTAAACGTTTAATTAGTAGAAAGCATCAAGACGCGCGAAAGAAAAAAAAAAGACTCCCGACACCCGCCCTATTGTCACCGACACGCTTCAACGATTACGCGACGTTTCTATTAGATTTGAATTTTCCGTTCCGAATGGTTCCGGAACACGATTTGCATGGTCAATTTTCCGCTTTCGGGTGTATCGATTTTCAATCACCAATCACCAATCGGAAACATCGATCGACTGCCGAGCTAAATGCATCGGATCGGATCGAATCCTTGCGAAGGTTTTTTTTTTTTTTTTCATTTATTTATAGAGGCTTTGGGTCTCATAGACCTCATTCGCCTCTTTTCTGTCTATTGTTACATGTGTGGTACAACTATTGCGAGTGTGGCTAATCTATTACATGAAATTCTTATATTGGTAAAACTATTGTGCGTTGGATTTAAATTTCTTGGTACAGGTTGCTGATGCGTAAAAATCGGATGAGGCGGTTCTGCTGTTGTTTGTCGGGTGATAGTATGATGGCTAGGTCAGTATCAAGTTGGCAGGTGGCTCGGTGTGTAGTGTATCCATGGCAATCGGTAAGGATGTGGCGGACCGTAATGTCGACGCCACAGAAGCTGCAAAGTGGTGGACTGGATCTATCGAGAAGGTAGGAGTGTGTCAGGCGGGTATGACCGATGCGAAGGCGGGAAAGGACTCGTTGGATGTGGCTGGAATCGGGATCATCCCAAGGTGCTGTGTTGTGCTTGATGGAGCGGAGTTTTGTAGAGATGTCTAGGTTGTGCCAAGTGGTGTTCCAGTGTTGAGCGACTATTGCGTTAGTGAAGCGGATGGTGTCTCGGCGTGAAAGAGCGCTGTGTGGTTCGGCTGGACGGAGCCGACCCTCGTTGGCCAGTCGATCGGCTTTCTCATTTCCGTCGATTCCGGAATGACCCGGAATCCAACAGAAAGTTATTGCAGGTGATGATGGGATGTCGTCAAGGAGCTGGATGTGGGGGTCTTTGGAGAGGCCGTGTTCGAGGGCGGTCAGAACACTGGCACTGTCGGTGAAGATGACGTTCGGAATGTCGGTCCGAAGTCCTTCTTCGGCGGCAAGTCGGATGGCTATTGCTTCGGCTGAAAAGATAGAAGTATGGTTAGGAAGTTTGATGGCGCAGTTATCGTGGTTGGAATGGATCCCACAGCCGGCTGACACCCGATTAACGGAGCCGTCTGTGAAGATGTGGTGATGGTGCTGGTATTTGGTTTGGATCAGGTGCGTAAAGGTGCTATTGGCGATGTGGCTACTTTTTCCGGTTCCCCGGAGTAGGTGTTTTAGTTCCCAGTCTATGGCAGGAGTACGTTGATACCAGGGACGTATTCCCCGGCGGGTGGATTGGATGATCGGAGGGAGCTGGTGGTTGGTGAGTTGTTGCAGGACGGTGTTAGCTCTGGTAATGAGGGCAGTTGCGTCGACTCCTTTCTCAAGGATTCGAGCTGCAGCTGCGACAAGTCTATTGGTGATGATGAGTTCAAATGGAAGGAAACCGCTTTCGCAGAGGAGGGAAACGATCGGGCTGGTGACAAATGCACCAGTGGAGTAGCGGATGGCAGTGTGGTAGACGGGAGCTACTCTCTTCTCGAAGATTGCTCTCTCGCGGGAAACAATCTCGATGCCGTAGAGTAGTTTGGGTAGGAGCCAGGCGTTGATGATGCGGTTCAGGGTTGTGCGGGAGGCCCTAGCTTTGCCGGTTCCGAGCATCCGGAACAGGTTCAGCCGGGAGTTGGCTTCCTTCTTAACCCTGTTGGAATGAGGAATAAAAGAAAGGCGTCTATCGAAGGTAACGCCGAGTATGTCGGCTGTCCGAGTGTTAGGTATTGGTGTTTTGTTGCATGTGTGTGTCGTATCCTGTGTAGTGCTCTGGTTTTGCGACTGATAGGACAGTTTATTTTTTTTTTCGGAACACCATTCTCCAGTGTGTATGGGTTGGATAGTTCGGTTCCTATTAATACTCTAAATGTCCGGTCCGTGAGGAAGCTTTCAATGAACTTGGTTAAAAGTCCACCAAAGCCCCAACGGGACAGTTGTACAAGGATGGCATGACGCCAGGTCCGGTCAAAAGCTTTAGAAAGGTCAATGATTGCTAGATCTATGTGGTGGTCTCTACTGCTGGCTTTATCTAATAGATCGTCCAGTTTGGCAAAGTACGTTTCCGTACCTTTACCACACCGGAACGCATGCTGGTTAGTACTAAGGAGATTACGGTCTTCTAGTTCCTGTGTTAATCTACGGTTTACCATCCTTTCCAGCACCTTACCTATGCAGTTAAGGAGCGAGATTGGACGGTAATTGTCTATTTCATTAGAGGATTTTTTAGGTTTAGGGATCGGTACGGTTAGGCTAGATTTCCAATCCGCCGGGATATTCCCGGTGGACCAGATACTATTGTAAATGTTAAGGAGTGTTAGTTTGGCATGCGGGGGAAGATTTTTAAGGAGTGGATAACCTACATTGTCAGGGCCTGAAGATTTGCCCTGACATTTTCTAAGGGCCCAGTTTAGTTCTGCTATTGAGAAAGGTCTATTGTATCTATGGTTAGTGGCATCTACTTGGGGAAGGGGGATTTGTTCTGTGGTGAGTTTGCGTCTACGGAATTGTGGAGAAAAATTGTCTGTAGCCGAAACGTTTGCAAAGTGTTTTGCAAACGCTTCAGGTACTTCATCGGCAGGAATGGTGGAGGTGGGATCGGAGGGTTGATTTAGAATGATGGGAGCATGGGAGCGTTGGTTGCGGCCCGAGAGCACACTCACCCGCCGCCAAAGCTCCTTACAGGTCAAGAGAGGGTTGACATCAGCAACAAACTGATTCCAACTACTCTCTTTCGCTGTACGGATGGCTTCTTTGGCAAGGCGATTAGCTTCCCGATACCGTTCAGCTAGTATGGGTGTGAAAAAATTGTCAGGGATATGGCTGGCACGGCGGAATCGGCGTAGAGCAGCGCGGCGGACTTTAATAGCCTGCGCGACTGTCTCATTCCACCAGGGGACATTTCTATTGGGGGATGTATTGCCTTTGGTACGGGGGATACTAAGGGAAGCTGCTGTTTCTATGGTTTGTATGAAGCGGGAAATGGGAGGGTTTTCGTCAAGGGGAAGATTGAAGCGGATTTCTGTTTGGTATTTTTCCCAATCAGCCTCCTCATACTTCCAACGAGGACGTACGAGCGATGGCTGAGAGTGAAAGGTACTGCGAATGAAAAGTGGGAAATGGTCACTGTTGTGTGTGTCTCTGTCAACGTCTATGTGGAACTGTGGTGCCATGGAAGATGATACCACACAGTAATCAAGGATGGAGCTTTTCCCGTCAGTAGGGGAAACGCGGGTTGGGGTTTGGTTGTACAGGACTTGTAAATCTACGGTAGGGAATATACTATCTAAGAGGTTGCCACGGGAGTTGGTAAGGGGACAACCCCAAGTGCTGTGTTGGGCATTAAGATCTCCGAGGAGGATCAATGGATAAGAGAGCTGAGAGAGAAGGATGGGAAGATCGTTTTGTATAGGAGATAGCTTGAGAGAGGGAGATAGATACATGCAGAGAATGGTTGTTTTTATCGGGGATGCTATTTGTACGGCTACTGATGGGATTGAGGTGGTTAGTTCGACTTTTTTAGTTGGAATGTGCTTAAGAACACCTAAGCACACATTGTGATGAGGATGGGTAGGATTTATGTTAAAAAACCAGTTATAGTTCTTGAAAGGAGTGTTAGAAAGAGAGGGAATGGCTTGAGTTTCTTGTAGGGTGATAATGCTAGGATTATGTTTGTTAATAAGGAGTTTTAATTCATCTATGTTATTTCTAATGCTTCTAATATTCCAGGATAATGCAAAAATGGGGTTTTGGTTACTGGTGATTAAGGGATTTTGGGGATCGCCCGTAATGGAATGGGCAGGGGATTCAATTGTAAGGTTGAAACAGAAGCTAGATAAGGAATAAAGGGATTTATCTAGCTAGGTTTCTTCTTTTTCTTACTACGGGTGGAAATGTGGGAAGGAGAGGGGATGGGGTTGGTGTTTGGGAGAAGGGGAGAGAGAGGATTGAGGGTGGCAATGGGGATGGGAGTTTCCTCTTCCGAGGAGGGGGAGCCCTTATTCCCGCGGGCTCGCTTGCGGGTGGTGGAAGTGGAGGAGGTGGTAGAGGCCGCGTCTGAGTCGGTCAAAGTTGTGTCTGTCTCTGATTCTATTGAACTGTCGTTTTGTTGTTGTTTGTCTTTCTTGGTGTTTTGTTTAATGATGGATTTCATCAATTTACGTTGGTCATGTAATTGTTTATTAAGTTCGTCTAGGGATGATTGTAATTTGTTAATAAGATCGTCTTGTTGTTTGGTCTTGATTTGTAGGTTAGTAATAATAATGTCTTTTTCGTCCTGAGTCGTTTGTTGTGCGTATGAGATTCTTTGTTGGATAGGGGAGGAAGCTACGGGTAAACTAACAAATCTACGGGCTTCACCATAAGAGCAGTTATTGTCTACCTTGTACTTAATTACCGCTTCTTCTTGTAGGTACCGGGGGCAGGAACGGGAGAGGGCGTTGTGGGGTCCTTGGCAGTTCACGCACACGGGATCGACGATGCAGTCTCCGTGGGCAGGCTTACCGCAGTTGGCACAGGATTGGGCTACCTTGCAATTCATTTTGGTGTGACCAAAATGAGTGCAGTTGTAGCACATCATCGGCTTCGGGTAGTACGGGCGGGTAGAAACTTGTAGGGCACCGAGGCGGATGGTAGATGGGATGGAGGTGGCGTTAACTCGGAGCAGGAATATGTTGGTTGGCACTATTTCACTGTTAATTTTCCGGGTAAAACGTCGCACAGAAACAACACGTTGGTCTTTGAGTTCATTAAGGATCGTCTCGTCACTGACGTCCTTAAGGTCCGGGGAATAAAAAACGCACTGAACACTATTAAGGGTTGTATGGGGGGTCACTGTCACTACGGTTCCGTCAATTAGTTTTGTCAGGGATTGGAGGGTGGTAAATTGGCGTTGGCTACGGGTCTTTAATAATAGTTTTTTCCCACTATCGATGAGTTTACCGGGCTCGGTAAGATCACCAGCGCAACAGGAAATGGATTTACCGATAATGAAAGGATTTTTAGGAAGGGATGAGCCGTCGGGGGTTTGGAGAACTAGAAATTTCATGTCCCCGCAATTGTTATCCTTATCCATCCACTGAGGGACGGGCCTCTCGTTTCGAGAGGGCCCACCGAGAGGGGGAAAATCCCTCTCGAGGGAAGGTGGGCCTGACATATTAATGCCGGGCCCAGAAAAAAAATTTTAGTCTGTCCTATCAGTCGCAAAAAAGTACACTACACAGGATAATAAGGAGACCACGAAACACACACACACACACACGCCCTCACACACAAACACACGCCCTCACACACACACCCACACACACACCCACACACACACTCTTCCACACACACACGCCCTCACACACACAAACCCACACACAAAACACACGCTGTATTTTTAGGGTTTTTCCCACCACTGCACCCACCACACCAGCGGGTACAATATCACCCGGTAAAAACCCCCGGGGAAAAACTCCGGGTACAACGGGTAACTAACTGCACAGAAAACACGGTGAAGCGATCCAACAGCAAGGAGGCGAAAATCATACGGCAACAGGTCACAAACTAGGAGCACAAGCTAAACACGTCCTTCCAGGTTAACTGTCACAGTAAGAATGCCTTGCGAAGGTGGCAGAAGCTGGGCGCTTGAATGGCGGCTTGTTAGAGCCACAAATGAACCATATCGCGTCCCATTGTTCCAAACGGTATGCGTGAAGTTATTGTTGCAGCCGTGTGCGCGCCCATTCAACTGCGCTCGAGTGTGTGTTAGGGCTGGGTGGTTTACGCTTTGGGCGAGGAATTATGAGCACGTGTTAAGTTAAACACTGTTGCACCATGCGAAGCGATAAGCATCGCCCTATTCGCAACGCCTGCGTTATCTCATCAGGAACAATAATGTGACTTTATCAGTGAATGGGTGGGTGGTGGACGCTTGAATGCGTGTACCGGCGGCGATGGTACTGACAACGGACCGGGAACACCGGCTGCCTGACTGCCCGGAGTGAGTCTGCGTGTCGTGTGACTGCATATTTCATGCATTTGCAACTGGAAATGGCTTCAAATTTCCAAAGCTCAGCCGCAGGCTCTTTCATTCCAGCATCCCACCAATGTGTTCCGCCAATTCCTTGAGGGGATGTCATCACGTCGTCCGGGCCGAATCGAATCGGACACCGTTGCGTTGGTCCAAATGCGCGTATGGTTTCGATGTTTAAGGTTTTAATTTAGCACCATGCACCACCGTTGACAGGGTGCCCTTTCCCTTGCCGTGCCGTCTCGATCCCCTCGGAGTGTCAACATGAAGTGTTAAAGTGCAGCCCGAACCTGCCCCAACAATTAGTCGCCCGCTTTTGTCACCTTTCCGGGACACACAGATTGCTGTGGGGAATGCAATGGTCGCTCGTGTTGCGACCAGGCGTCAGTTTTCGCTTCTATGCTGCTCTTTCCGTTTAATCTCACTGCCGGGAAAGGTTCATTAGGGAAAAAACACCGAAAAAAAAGAACCTTAGGACATTGGAAAATTTATGTGATATTGTTAATGGAGCGATTTTGGGTGAAAACTTTGGACAATAGTTCCCCGAAGCATAGCGCACACACAAACAGAGCAGTCGTCACCGAGAAACAGCTGACGCTCTTACTTATGTTTGTGCATAAATGAATTGTAAACTTTATCATTCTACTGGACACATATTGCCGAAAGCCTATGCATGCTGCGCAATTTGATGCCGGTGGCGTCAGATGGAAAATTCCTTTTTCGAAAATCGTACTCACACAGTGGATATCAACTTGCCGTAGGCGAATGGCGCGTTTGATAATACGTTTGCTCGGATGGTTGGCTCGCCGGCCCACCCTGGTGATTGTATAGCATAAATGATTGTAGTTCATTATTGATAGCGGAGTGTTGCTCGGTGGATACAATTGTTGCTGCCAGCCCGACTGTGACAGAGGCGGTGGGCTGTTGATGTTTGCCCGCTACCCGGTAAATTATTGTTTGCAGAGGGTGGATATGATTACAAAGCGTTTGAGCTTGAACTGACTGAAGGTCACCAGTCCACACAGTTTCGCTGTAGTGGTGATGTTGTTAGTACAGGAGACAAACAACGCATAAGCTTGTGTAATCTATTCATTAGTAATCAAATTTGGTAGAAGATTCTTTGATGATAACCTCAAATAAAGCTGCTCTTGGGTATAATTAGATGAGCTACTGAATATTTCGTCTTTGAGATCTCTTTCAATATTCTGTACGATGTCTTAGAAAAGATGTCCGCAATCGATGATCCGGCCCAGGGAGTTGTGATGCTAATCGCTAGGGAATCTCGGGTAGAAACTTCGGGGATTATCTTCTATAAGTCAATCTACTTCATGTTCAGAATAACTCAGAGTTGATTCTTGCTAGAGTGACGTACAAACTCCAATTTAAAAGTCTTGCAACATTCACCCTATTTTGGTTGAAATGTCTATAGCAGTATTGGTGTAGAGGTATTCACCAGACTCTTCGTACCTGTTTTGGGTCAAATTCTAACAGCGACAACAGTAATGATGTAGAGTTGAGTTGAATTAGGGAAGATCTGTATCGAAAACTAGGAAGACTTTTTTAGGCGAATTCTAGTAGAAAGTCCTTAGAAGGATCGTATGGTCGGAAAGAAGATGGACGTGTCTCTATAACGGATACTGTGAGTGTGAGTTGGAAAAATATTTTCGCGCCCTGTATAGAAAAGCTGTCAAATTTTCCTGGAAAGTTCTATAACGTACAATTGAAACCTAGACAATCTATAATTAATCCTTGCGAGAGTCACTGCACAAGTACGTGCCAACCAATATCCAAAACATAAATTAGTATAATTAATTTCCAGTAAAAAACAAGCAACAAATCCTTCCCGTACACACGGACATGCTATATACCACTGATCACCGGGCAAGATAAACGGATATCGATAGCCTGTATCATGTTACGGCGATTGCACCTAATCTCTCACCTCATATCCCTGCTTTATCCGACCCGTTGCAGGCGATTTATAGCACCGTAATGATCCCGATTAAATGACCCACCGGATGGGGGGATGGGCATTACACCCCAAACACACCCCGCCCCGAGCACTACCATATCTTGCCACAATCGTACGTAATTAATCGCTTCCGTGCTTGCACGATTCTAGCAGCGATTTTAATCGCTGATTCGCCCGATTGCTTACGCTGTCGCTGTGGGTCGGAAAAGGATTTAGAACTTCTGCCGTATAGAAAGTCAAACCCGGTGTGGATCAACGCTTCTGTTGATAATTCAATTGGCACTTGATCGAAATGAACCTCATGCTTCGGTGCGCGGGAGGTCTCCCGGCCGCACGCATGATCTTATCGCATGATTTGCATGTAATGGCTGCACACGGTTGCACCGGGCAATCAATTACTGTCACAAGCGTCACTTCAAAGGTCTGCTATCGTTGTCAGTAAGCGCTTCCATCTCCTCCCAGTCGCTTATCCTTTTAAGTTCACTGAGGAGGAAATGGCTGTAAACTATCAATTTTATGCTCGCTAACCCAAATCATTATAATATGATCGAATCTCGAAAGCGTCCTCATGAACCCTCCGTGTGACATTCGTTAGCGTCAGTCGTCGTTGGTGGAGCTCGGGGGCGTTGGATTAACGTCCGGGTAAAACGTTGCTTAACGCATCGTAAGGTAATGGAATATTCTCATCATCATCAGCATCATCGTCACCATCGTCGCCAGCTCGGCAACGTCCCAATAAATTGTGGTCCTCATTATACGTTAATAATAATCAGTATCGACGGTGTGTTTGCCTTCCGGGCGGGGGTTCGATTCGGGTGTGACCACATACATCACAGCTACCACAGCAGACACACCCACACACACACACACGCAAAGGCCCTGTGTGTCGCGCGTATATTATTTGACACAATTATATTGGTTTTTGATGACATTCAGCAATGCTGACTTTGCACAAGGACACCACCGCACCACACCACACTCCACGAATCTATATATATTAATCCCGGGAGGATATCTCCGCACACTAATCCGCCTGCTACGCCAGTTGGAACGTCATCAGCATAAACTACCGAGGACTCCAAGTCCAAGGTTTCAGGGTGGGTGAGTGTTTTATGTGTGTCACCGAGAGCTTCTTGGAATCCTTGTTGTTCCCTTAGCTTCATGCCGCTTTTGTTATGCACAAGGCTATATAGTAATAGCTCTGCTTCAAACAACACACACACTGAGATAAAGTGAGCATCAGTATCAGTGTGTGCGTGTGAGCGGAAGGAATTATTTGGTTTTATTCTGCAAACCTAAACAGGAATCGATTCCTGTTCCGCGCGCTTCGTTTGACATTCTAAAACCGCAATTATTCAGCTTAATGCGCTTGTTTGCGGTCAATCAGTGGCATTTCCACCGCACCGGTATTCACGCGAGGTCAACAAGCCGGTGTACCTGGATTATTTGCCAATCTGATGTCCGGCCGGACAATTACCATCTTGTGCTCACGTTACGCGGTAGGTCACACACTGGTCAATCTTGTCGCTATTAATCGACGTTTTGACCACTTACATAACTATGCCATTCGGGCATTTGTTGGTCTCCCCCCCTTGAAATGTCAGTTCAAATACACACACACACTTGCCGTCCGTGGTTGTGGTGCTCGGTGATTGAATATGTTTGTAATTAGCAGCTTATATCGTGCCATGTTGCAGTTTACGATGTGTCAGTGCGAAAGATGCTGCCTGTTGATTAAATGCAATGCCTGGCAGGTTGCACTTTTAATCGATTTATGATCAAAAGGGGAGGAAAATGTCAACCTATTGCCTTTTTGGTTTTATGTACTGAAGAAGCTTGAAGCATTATACCATAAATAACAGACGTTTTTAGGAAGAAAAAAATCCACTTTTTTACCACCAATTTTATGGATTAAAATCTGCATTTAAGCACCAACGCGGCCTCGAGCGATTTACCTGCAAAAAGAGAGAAAGAAAAGCAAAAATAAATACACATAAATAAATAAAATCCAATGCAGAGGCAAAGAGTAAAAAAAAGCCGATATTAGATATTGATATATTTATGGTAACGAATTTTAGCCGACTGCAGATGGCCGATTTTGTGTGTTCCGCAGGCTGGAACGTTTTAAAATTTATGTATTTCATTTAGCGTGTGCGTACACCGCTGGTGTCTCTAATTAATAACACCATGGTACTCTAGCGTCCAGCATTTTTCCATCCAGGTGAAGCTTGGTCGGGTGAGTAAAGAGTCATAAATTAGCTTCCGCTGTGTCCGCTGCCACAGACACACGTGATTCATATGTTTGTGGGTACAAATTTAGGTGAATTTTAGATTAAAAAAAAATAGACAGAGTGAGAGCCTCGAGAATCGACATCTGTGTTATGGCATTATATGGGTGCGTGCGCGAGAAAGGTCCGTGGTGCAATTATTCATCAATAAATTTGCTGTCCATGCATGAGCTGAACCAAAGGTGGACGTGTGTTGCACGTGATTACCCGTGGACCCACCCGACTAACCCTGGATGAGCGTTAGAATTTGTGAGGGATGCATACGATTATTGAAAGTATTGATCATATCGGGACAAACCGTACCCGGCACCGGGTGTTTATGACATTTAAAATTAGCCATATTTTCATTATCAAGTGCAACAACTTCAACCCCTAGCCCCGAAGCTCCCATTCGAGGCAGGCGCGATGTGTCAGGCGAGAAGTTAAGCCAATGTAAAATTTATAACCTTTTGCCCGGTTGACCTACAACGCAACGGGAGGATCTGTCCGACCAATACCATGTGCGCTAGTTGCGTGGGAAACTATTAATTTAAAACGTTTCCAATAATTTCTCGCTGGGGTTTTCTGTCCATTTGTTTTTTTTTGTTCCTGCTCCACTATAAACTGGATGTAGCAGCAGCACCAGCAGCACCAACATGATGTATGCAGTTTGGTATGGAAAGCGTGCAAAAACAGCCACGCTTCGTACGGTTGGTTGCATTGATGCAATGCGTCCTTGTTGATGCTAGTACTGCTGCGGCTACTGTTGAAGTAGTGTGCACTGGCACGTTTTCCCCTTTTATCCTCGCGAGACGCATCGGATATATATATCGATGGAAATGCAGCCACGGTCGAGTGCGATTTACGTGACTAAACAAAATGCTCTACCCATGCCATGGTCACTTTTTGTGTCCTTTTGCTAAGGGATGGCATGGTAGGATGATTGTAGCAAAAACCGTAATGGATGTTGGCTGATCTCTTGTCGCACTGTGCGTCTAGGTTGGGCCAATGTAAAGGCGGTGAAATTTTAGATTTTTATTATAAATTTGTTATAATTTATAAAAAGTTTTTAATTGTCTCCGAATCAGGTCTCTTGAAGACATCTGGTAAGGACTTCTGGATAAGTCTATCAATATTCGAATACCCGAAAATTGTTGGATAAAACGATGATGCTTCCAGGTCCACTCAAAACTACGAAACACTTCAATGAACCTCTTTGGAGAGGTCTCTTTGGCGAGGTTGGTTCTTCTGATACATTGATAGTAGAGATGAGCGCACTAAGTAACAGTTAGTGAGTGATTTGAATCCAAATGAGTGATCGATTTTGAATGCAAATCATCAATAAGAGTGCTCTTCTTCTTCTCTCTTACTCTTCTCATTCTGAATGCTTAATTTTTGTATAACTCACACTTTACGGACTATTTTCATTCACTCTCCCTCTTTTTGTGATGAGTAGCGACTCACTCATTATGAATTGTATTCACTCACACTTTGTGCCAACTAATGACGGTTTTAAGTGACTAAAGAGTAACTGGTCAGAGTAACTAGTCAATGAATCTTTAAAGAGTGACTTCCTAAAGGATTCCAAGATTCGACTCTGATTCAAGACACTAAAAAGAGAGAGTGTACTAAACCATAGCGTTCCTCCAGGTTTATCCTTCCAGCCACTTTCTTAACGTCAGGTCTGTGGATTTAATGCAACATTAAGGTTCAGATTATATGACCTACTTTATCAGATCTCTCTTACTCTTAGTTATTTGGATCGTACTAATATTAGTATGTCATAAACATCTCTCGCTCAATAGTTATCCAATAACTCAACTTGAATTTCCTGATATTGACGAATGAAGATTTCAACCAAATGTCCACCACAGAACCATTGTTTACGTTGGTTAGGTTCATCATGAAAACGCGACTTGAACAATGTAAATTATGCTTCTTTAACGTATTTAATCATCTTTTGGCTGATCAGTATGGATTTCTGATATCTCAGAGGTTGATAATACAAAAATAAATGTTTTTCACAAATTTAGATTATTCCTACAAGAGCAAAAATAAAGCTATACCTTGTCGTCTGATTACATACGATCGTTTGCGTGTGTGTGTGTGCGCTTTCCAATTGCTACAAGCTAAAGAACATGTGCAAATTACAATAACAAAAAAAAAGTCCCCAATCGTTCTGCAAAGAGCCGAGAATGTCCTCGAGCTATGATAACCGCACACAATTTTCCAATCATATTCTTCGTCCTTCCGGAGGGCAAATGGTAACAGGAAAAAGCTTACACCTTCCCCCTTTTCCTTACCAGCTCTCTCTCTCTCTCTCTCACTCTCTGTGTACTTCTCCTTGCAAGTGTGCAGTATGTATAGCATTTCGATCAGATTTGGTTTGCAGGTTGCAATTTGCTGAGCCAAACCCGGTCGGCTCCGCACATATATCGATTCCCGGGCACCGTGTACCGTCAAACTGCAACGTTCGAAAAGGGATTTTTCATTTTATATTTATTGCAAATAAATATTAATGAAATAACATCACTACGCATACAGCGGGCCGCGTATACACACACCCGGACCACCTTGCTACACCTAGCTACTGAGGTGATACTGTGCCACTAGGTTACAAGAATGTATCGTGCATACGTTTGCGTACGTACGAGCGTGTGTGTGTGTGTGGCACGTCGATTGTAATGGATTATTTTGCTAGTTTGCACACAAGGTGCGTACGGGTGCAACTGTTGCAAATCCCATTCCGGTGCATTCCGTGGTTAAGTTGCGTGAAACTAGAGACCACCACAACACCGGTTGGGAAGCCCGGTTAGATTTCGGTTACCCGAATTTGTTGGCCTAAGCACCCGGCCTGAGGGGGTGTGTATGTGTGTGTGTGTGTGCCCATTTGCATAATACTTCAACCTGCCAGCCGGTGGTGGTTGCATCAACCCGTGGGGATCTCCGTAACTGTTGACGTTTCCAGCGCTTATGAACGTGATCATGGCGTTAGGCAGAGTTTAGAGTGAAGCGTTATGTTGACGAATGGAGTAAAAAACCATCTGCACGAGTTTTTTCAACCGTTGTTAGAACGGTGGAAAAATTCCACTTTTCCCATCATATTGATTTATTGTACTGGCGTTTTTTTTCTCCCATCTTTTTACTCCGCTCTTGTTACGCTTATCAAATGGCGTTTCTGTAAATCATTGGCATGGGCACTGGGAAGATTATAACGCATCGAAATATTTGCTGATATGCATCAGCACAGCCTCACATCAAACAGTCAGCGGTTGGTCACGTTTCGGTTTTGGTTCGTGCCGGGATTGGAAAAGTGTCGGACTTGATCGATTGGTATTAGCGGTATGTGATACGCTGCCCGGCCTGAAGCACGAATCGATGAGCATCCAGGTTTTGGTTCGTTTTTTTTGTTTAATACTCGGTTATGATTTATTCATAGTCTCGCCTCTAGCATGCCTCGGAGTGTCTTTCCAGTCGATTTGTGCTTCATGATAGAGCCACTACGGTGGGCATAGTAGTTTTGTAGCGATTAGTGGTTGATGCATTTACTGGCATGGTTTGGTTAAAAATTGTCCGACTAAAGTTTTGAGATTTGTATCGATTAGTTCGTTTGCTCTGGGATTGTTTATGGTGTATGATTTTTGGAAGTAAAATAGCAGTTTTTTTGGAGATGAGAAACATTTTTTTCTAGAGGAAATAAAGCTTTTTTGACAGGAAATGTCAGTGAGACAAAATGATCCATCTTTATGACAATCTCCTTTGTTATGCTCTATATTTCATGATCTAATTTAGCCACTCTCTCTCTCTCTCTCTTCTTCGAAAGGATTTGTTCTTTCAATTCGCAGCTCAATGTACCATGGCATCGCTTAGTGTCGATTGACTTCATTTACTTCGAGCCATTTTGCTTTACGCTGATGAACCCTCTGGCGAGACCGATTTTCTCGATGAAAAGGTAACGAGCCACCTTCAACCAATTTCCCTACGCTTCAGCCGAACCACCGAGGGAAAGCCCCATTCGAATTGGAGCGTATCAAATTTTATCGGTCATTAATTTGACATCGGACAATAACCATTTATGCGGATGCGAACTTTTAAAGAGCCGATGAAAAGTTGCCGTTTTTCGAGATGGTACAGAAGTGTGCTTGGGAAATTTTGGAAAGCTTTTATTGATTTTTCACTTGTTCGCGTAATGAAAAGAATTTTCTTTTTAAATTTTATCTTTTAATATCGTTGGAAGCAGTAAATGCAAATTTGTGTCAAAATTGCACCTGTTTGTACCGAAGAAGCATTCAGCAGCAGTTCTTAATCATTTTCCCAGACACTGTTCAGCGAGGCGCATCAGATTACAAATTGCTACCTAATTTACTGTCGGTCGGATGGAATGGGGGAACAAAAAAAAAAAGAATGCAAAACTGGCTGGCAGTGGCGTTCGTTCGGCTTAATGCTCGATAAATCACGACCGCCAGATCGGACCGCCAGCTAGCTGCAAAACTCGGTCTCGGTGCCACTAACAACGGCTGATCTAGTTTAAGCCCACTGGTTGGAAGAAACAACACCGGCAGAAAAGCAGCGCTAAGAAGCAGCACGATAATAAAACTATCACAGTACAAGCGTCCGCGGATGCACTTGTTGCCCTGTTGGGTGGCGTTTGGGATGGAAAAGCGGAAGCTTTCCCCCCCGAGACGCCACGATCCATCTCATTGACTGCAGATTCATGCCATTGGCAGTAATCGGGTGGGATGCCACCGCACTGAAGGAAAGCTGATCAGGTCGTTGCATTTTCTTCCTTGTTTTGTGTGTGCCAGAGTGTGCTCAAACAGTTTGTCTTGAGAAAATGTGCAAAAACCTTCCGAGTGGTGGTACTCGAAGGAAGAAAAATGCGGATCGTTCATTCTTTTCACAGCCAGCCACAGTGTTTTGCATCGCTCGGCGTAAGCCACAGTAACGTTGTTGCAGCTTCCCTGTAACCTTCCCTTTGGGATAATTTTTTCTCTGTGTGCCTGTGTTCTTTACTTCATTTGCCTTTTTTCTTGTAGTGGTTCTACCTTTTTTTACACTTCTTTTGTTAAACCTTCTAACCAACCTAACCAGCTTATGGTGCTAGTTGTTGTGGATCGTTTGGCATAAAATCATCATCATCAGCAGCAGCACCAGCAGCAGTAGTAGCATCATCATCATGATCATGCCGCTTGACTGCTGGACCGCGCTTTTGTGTACTGTTTCGTTGCATTCTTGCATACCGGCCTCGGTTTCGTGAATCGCTTTAGTGCAGAATGTGTCTTTTGTGTGTTGAGGGAGAGATTGTTATTAAAGGATTTTAGCGTAATTTTAAAATTTTCTCAGAATATCAGCCTTACGAATACTTACTGTAGCAAACAGGAATACTATTTATGGTATAAGTTTTACAATGTTGTAATGCACAACTTTATTAAAATAATTTATAGGGAAATTGAAGAGAAGTAGACAATAACAAATAACTGAGTAATGAAAGTAATGGACAAAGTAATGAACAATGAAGGATAATTAAATGAAATGTTTATTAATAAGAAGAAACGTGATAAAAATGTATCGCTTTTCCCTAATGGAGCCAAACCAAAGAAAGGTAAAGATAGCTTACAAATACTATCACTAATTTGAAACGTTTTTGAAGAGATTTTTAACTTCAAATTATTAATTACAAGTACAAAATTGTTTGAAATAGAATAACAAAACTTTAACACCTAAATGGGGCAATATATGGGCTATATGGCACATGGGGTAAAACATTCCATTTTAGTCTCTGCACTTCGCACTTCGTGGTACAACACATCCAGCAGGTCCCACCAAATGCACACAATTACCTTGGTGCCATGAATGTTCCGATTGGGTATCGAGGAGGTTGGCTGAGTAACCCCAAACGTATTTGCCAGCTGAATCTGTGTTTGAGTCGGGTCTTCATTAAGTACTGTCTTGATAATACAGCCCTCGGCCGACATATTAAATTAATTAAATAAATACGAATAATGCCGAATACGGCCAGACCGTTCTAATCGAATAAAAAATAAATAAATAAATAAATGATCACAAGTAATGAAGGATAATTTCCCGCAAAAACACTTTTTTCTGGAACGAATGTATTCATTTTGTCAACACGCGGAAAATGCTTTGTTTACTAATTGTTGTAATGACAGCAAGGGCCAAACAAACCCAGAAGATGACACATAAAAATAACAGTGTTGCTAGATTTTACTAAAGTAAAAGTTTTAAGTAAACAACACATGTATAAAAGCCGTCAAAACTTATTTAAAGACCGGATAGTATTGTTGAACATTGTTAATGCTTAGTTAAAAATAAGAAACTCATGGACAATTTAACATATTTGCATAAAGACCATCGACAAGAAGGAAGAAAAAAGCTACATACAGATAACAAATTAAACATTTTAAACAAGAGAACGTAAATTTATAACAAAATACTTAATACGTTGCTTATAAAGTACAATTTTTGACGCTAGAATACGATCCAGGTCAGGTAATATAGCATCGAGTACCGTGCACTGTGTTATTCTGCCCATATTCGCCCGTATGATGCAATTTCACCAGCGTAAAAGAAAACCGTGAAACGCTTCCAAGCGCACTGACCAGAAACAGAAAACTAAAAGCACATAAACACACACACACAGCAGCTGACAGGTAGGCGCGTACAGCAAATAGTACGCGGTTACGGTCGGGTTTTTCGCCCGGACCGGCGGTTTTAATCCATTAAAAAGTCAACCACAAACACTACCACCACACAGGTGGAACGCTACGTGTTGTGGAATACACGCGCGAATGGACATGGTCAGTGGCAGTGGGTTCGTGTTTAGAATATGGCCAGGAAGTTAGCCTACCGTAGCCCCAAAAACCAACCCCAATGTCCTGTGTGTACAATGTGTTTGTGCGATGTTCCAAACAACAACCAAAATGGATTGAACGTGTTTTTGTTTTGGCTATGGAACGGGAAACACGGCGATCGAACAGGATGTAGCTCGTGTTGTTGTTGTTGTTGTCCCTGTATCGTTACATGGGTCAAAGTAGGCGTTTTTTTTTTGTAACAAAATTTTCCAGCTGCAACACACATCAATGGAGACGCATGGTGTTTGATGCACCGTACATACCGTTGATGCTAAACAACAAACGCATAATAATAGCAAACAGTGGGGCTTTCGAGGGATGTGATTTTGTGTTTCCGTTTGAAGTTTATATAAAATCAAGCTTAATTGACAGCTTCCCAGAAAAAATCGTACGCATTTAATGATGCGGTTAATGGTGGTATTTATATCATAATAACAAAAACGTAAAAGAGCATTGGTTTGAGGGATTAAAAATGTTTTCCATTGATTAAAGGTAACAAAATTGTATTGAAAAACGAAAAATGATAGACAGTTATATTTTAAAAACATAGTACAACGAAAAAAAATCTCAATCAGTCAAGTGTGAATCCTTCCCGTTCCACATTGCCACAAAATTCGAGAGGTTGTGCTATGTAAATGAACCAAAAGTCCATTTCAATTCACAGTGGGACAACATCCCAACCGATGGACGTTGAAGTACGGTTTTTGGGCAAAAGTACCATTTCGCACCACCATTTCAGTAAACCAGCACGAAACGGAGCGAGAGAGAGCTGAGTGTACGACGGATGCTTGTGTTGATATAATTATGTTGTGAAGTAATTTATTTTTTTAATGGGATTTAATTTATCCTGATTCCGGATTTGCATTGGTTTAACCTCTTTTTTTGTGTGTTGAGTGTTTGGAACCCATCGGTACCGTTCCTTGCTGGTGGTAGAACATGTCAGCCCATGGGCCATGGTTATGGTGGATTATCCGCTTCCCGAGCTTTGAATATGTTGCCAGAGTTTTGATGGTGCCGCTGGTTGAAGGACACCGACAATTTTTGTCGGCAGGGTTAATGTTGTCATTGCCTGTGCGGTGTCACCCATACACTCGAACGAGTGTCGATGGCTGCCTTTTTGGGGTAGTGGTAGGAATTCCTCCGTCGAGCGTGGTGTTGGCAGTGTTTTTTTTTTCGCTGCCATGACACCAGCCAGAGCCTGTGTCGTCCGTGTCTGTTTGTTGATATGGTGGTGTCGCACTGGGGCCCAACAAAACTGTTGGGCAAATGCTGTGGCACCAGCAGCCTCCGAACGGCACCCTAGTGGCTCGTTAGTTCCGTCGGTTAATGAGGAACCGTCGCATAAATTGGACAATAATGGGCCGGCAGATGGTTTCAAGTGTTCTGCGATATATCGTGCTGGATGTGGTTTTATTCCGGCTTTTCCATGACGCGGCCAACCGTACCGCCTCGCTTTCGGTGAGAAGCAAAAGCATGTTTTAAAATGACTTTATCAGCGGTATGTGTAGAGCGATGTAGCGTAGTTACTGGGCGTTTGGGCCAAAAAAAAAAGGAATGCTCGGGTGTTAAAGCTTTGCCACCGTTGCTACCGACAGTCGGATCATGTTTGATGCTATCTTCAAAATCGTTCCGGAGAACTGTGGTGCAAATTGTTTGTTTATTATGGTGTGCTGCAGACGGCGCTAGAATGTCCGACAGTCGAGCGGTGTGTTCTTTAGAATTGCGACGATCGTTTGAGAGAGAATTAATTGTTTGTAGTAAGTCATTATAACTTCCTGGGGGAAAACTGTCATTTGCAATTGAATTAAACTATATTACTGATAATCTGGATTGCGTACATTGTAGTTTTCTGTTGTATACAAAGGGAAAAGACATTTGAAAAGAAATTTTTGGTAAATGATAATACAGTAATACCATTTCTTAATAATGCTACAGTGAACTCTCTCTCTGATCGGAAAGCCGACTAAACTATACAGTGGTGGGTAGTCAAAATCGGACACTTGATTTTCGGGCGCTCTTACCACTTTGCGACGCTTTTATCAGTGGTCTAGAATTATAAAACGATTCGAAAACTTTGCAGTTGGCTTCTTCTACTTTTCTTCTTTACGAATATGTGAAAAGATATTCAAAAATGCTATTTTCTACGAAAATAATGAGGAGCAAATGAAAAAAGTCTGTATATCGTGCTGGGCATTCAAAGTCGGACACTTCGATTTACCAGGAATTTTAATGTGAAATGGAAAAATGTTTGCTGGGAACAAGCTGGAACGTATCACTACTTTCACTAGCAACATGATAATTAGTTTGATTAGTACGTTCTTACAATACTGAAGCGAAAAACTTTTGAACCTAGAAAGATTGCATTTTCTTACATGAATCAGGGTAAAAGTATCAGAAAACTTAGTGGAATCACCAACATAAGCAAATCTACAATCCACGATATAATCGAACGATATTAAATTGAGAGTAGAATTGCTAATAAAAATTTAAATAATGAATCAAAACGCAAAATGAAGTATAAAGAAGGCAGACGTATTATACGATATATTCGATCTAGGCCTTTCCTGACCTCTGTTGAATTAAAAAACAGCATTAAAAATATTCGGGATATTGATGTAAATTCTTCAACAAATCTGGCGTTATTTAAGAAAGCACAATTTGTTCGGTAGAGTGCCAATAAAAGCACCAGTTATATCAGAAAAAAACAGAGTGCTTCGTTTCGATTTCTCCATAAAGTATATCATTTAATATATAGAATATTGGTCGAAGGTTGACATGTTTGTGCTTTTACCAACAAATTATTTGGTATTATGATAAGTGCTATCATTGTTTTTGGCAGGGTTTTGGGTCATAAACGAAAAAATCATTCGATCAGGATCTGATGACTGCAGCTACATGTAAAGACAAACTAGTAAAGTATATGATGAAACAATCACCATCAAAACCGTAATACATAGTAGAGGTTCCATCATGTTATGGGGTTATATGGCATCGAAAGGCGTTGTATAAATGTATATTGTGCGTGGAAACGAGAATGCCAAGTATTACATCAACACATTAAAATCAAATGTTCAATCAAGTGTTGAACAATTGGGAATAGCAAATGATTCTGCGTTCTACCAGGACAATGATCTGAAGCATGAGGCATGGGTGACTGAAATGTGGTTGTTTTATAATTGCCCATCAGTGTTAAGAACTCTCCCAAAGTAAAAAAAATCACAACATAATTGAATATGTTTGGTACAAACTTAAAAAAAGGTTGCAAAACGCAAACCTTCATATTTGAAAGGATTGGAAGAAACATTGAACGAGGAATTGCGAAAAAATATTAAAATATTTGTTTAAAATTGGTCCAAAGCATGCCCAATAGATTATAGGGTGTAATAGATGCCAAACGAAATGCTACTAAATATTTAAAATGTTGTTATTCAAAACATTGTATGGTGTCCGACTTTGAATGCCCAGCGCGTTGTACAGACTTTTTTCATTTGCTCGCCATAACTTTCGAAAAAAAGAGCATTTTTGATACTTTTTTTTTGCATGTTCGTGAAGAAGAGAAGTAGAAGAAGCCAACTGCAAAGTTTTCGAATCGTTTTATAGTTCTAGACCACTGATAAAAGCGTCACGAAGTAGGAAAATCGTCTGAAATTCAAGTGTCCGATTTTGACTACCCACCACTGTAGTTAGAGATTTCCGATAATAGAATCTCTTATGAGCTTTCGATATCATGGTGACTTGATTTTGGTTAAAGAACGCATCAAATATAAAGTACATGCATGTACTCCAACTTCTTATACGATCTGTTCAATTTCTGTCTCGTTCTAAAGCTTAAAGCAAGTTGAAGCAGCAAATAAACAGGTTTTAGATATTTGATATAAGAAAATACTTATCTGTCCTTCAAGAATAACATGTTAGGGTGAAAATTGCGTATTTTAGCGTCGTTACTGGAGCACCAAAAGTCCTTAATTATCTATTACAATATCTGAATAATCTCTGGTATTATCTGAAAACTTTGTCATAAATGTGGCAGCGTTTAATGCCTCCAAAATCATCTGGATAAACCATTCAAAGCAAACATTGTTCTTAGCGTTGTATATCACAGATTGTAACTTCATCTACAAAGGAGGGAAAACAAAACCTGGACCACGTTCGTCAAACACCTATCAACAGTGTTGTTTTATTATCCAACACAATGCACATCTCACCCCTATATCTCTTTAAGTCCATCACGGCAGCAGAAGAAACCCCAAGCAACCAAACAAAACCATCCTAAATGGTCAAGAAAGTGCAATTTTGCGCTGTCACGGTTCATGTAAAACTCGACGAACCGTCGAACCCGGGGAGTTTTCTTCCCTTCAACTCGCGCTTCAACAACAATCGTAAAACCATTTTATAACCGAACCAAAAAATCGACAGTAAAAATTGCACAAAAGCAAAGATTCGAGAACCAACCCCCGCCCGTTTGCGAATCGACGACGATGCAATCGGTTCGTGCAATGTGCCGGGGCGATACGTCTTGGTTGGATGAATTTGCTTGACCATCTTGCCTGGTTGGTGTCGCGATTGTGGTCAACCGTGAACTGTTGTGGATGGGCGGTAGAGTTTTATGAGCTTGCCAGCGCGAGCGCTGGTCGAGTTTTATTGCGATTGCTACACTGCTGCCGGCCGATTGTCGATCGTGGTATGTTAAGATAAGCGTCGGCGACCGAAACCAACACACAACAACATTGTTCTATTTGGGGAGTGCGCCCAGTACACAATTGATATATCCTTCGATTTCACGCCATTAAACCGTCGGCCAGGTGAGTAAATTGTGACTGAGCTTTGGGGTGCTAACATTTTATCAGTGTGCTTTTATTGCTCGGTCAAGGCATCCAATTACGGCACTGTCTACGTCCGATTTCTAATCATTGAAATGAGAAGGATGAGAAATAAAAATAGAAGAAGCAGCTCATTAACACCGCCTTTATGTGTGTTGATCAGATTTCCTTTGGCAGCAAAAGCGTTATAAAAACCCCATCCCCGCCGGCAGCAAAATATGCTCAATCGGATGAGACAAACTGTTCCTTGTGCGAGTAACGAGTTCAAGCCTTTGGCGAGTGCACACTGCTGACGGCTAAAGTTGTTGCTGCTGCGGTGAAAAGCTGCTTCATTTTGCCACTGGGCTGCGAGATGAAACTTTCTCGGCGACCACAGACCTATAGCACGGGGCTAACAAAAAAAAAAAAATGGGAAAACTCCGCTCAGCGTGGCACAATAACCCACGCGTGGGAAATGATTCGTGAATCGTAACGAAGAGGGATAACCGCAACCGGTTCGCTGGTACGCTGGTACGATAACCGTGCCTGCATCAGCTGTGGTAGCGATGCAACTGCGCGTGGTTTGAAAAAGGATAAGTGAAAATAAAGAATGACTAATAATCCGTAACGCGTGCATAGAACCGGTCTGTTGGGTTTTTCTGTTGTTATGGAAAAAGGATATAAACTGCTTGTGGTGGTTGCACTGTTTTGTTCCGCGAGCTCATGCGGTAGGTGTTGTAGCATGTTGCAGCAAAGCCATTGGAATGTGGGCTTTGAGGGCAAAAGTTTGCACTTGCGTTGTGTTGAGGTTAGGTTATTGCTTGTTTCGTGTATGAATTTTATATTCTATCTGGTTTCGGTGCTGGTGTATCTGCGCTGTGTGTGAGATTTAGGGATGCGATGAATAGTTATACAATTTTATGAAGCTCCTGTAGTCATGCCAGTCATACATGAAATGCAAAAAAAAAGTTGAATAATTTGTAGGATCTTATTAGTCTACACTATCTCGTCTATATTGTAACTATCATAACCAAAGTTGCACACGTTATGAGGGAATAATTACTTAAATGACTGCAAACATCTTCTAAAGAAGGCACAATACTAATCTTCGCCATGTTAATCTTAATATATTACAAGTCCTGCATTATTTAAATGATTTATTTGAAGTTCTCCCTAACATTTTAACCCTCATGTAAGACCCTGACGTAATTTTAAAATATACATGCCAGAGACAAAACTTGGAGATATTTAAATATAACATGCCTAAGACATTTAAAACTTGATCTGAGATCTTGAAAATATGAGAACAGATTTATGGCGTCTCTTTGGTCTAAAAATGCTGTTGAACTGTTGAACCTTACTCTGAAGAAACCATCAGGAGAGATGTTAAAAGTAATGTTAAAAGGGTGATATAAGACTTTTGAATACCTCTTAGACGAGTTGGAGAGGAAAACGTTCAGAAGCATTTAGGCACTTTGTGTGTGAAAGAACAATAGAGGAGACGTCAGGCTACGGTTATGTTATGAGAATCGTACTGGACGACCCAACTTAATATACATAGAGGAGATGTGATAGGCTCAAGTTGATATACGTCCACAAGAAAGGCCAGGATATTGGATTGGTAGACGACGGCACTACACCGTTTAGATATTGATCAAGATATCGAGGATCAAAAGAGGCAATCCAAGACTGTGAAGTTTTTGTATCGACTGATAACCAAATCATGTCCATACCAAAACTATACTTTGATTAAACCTTGATTTAAGGACATTACTCGGTCATTCGATGACACTATACCGAGGCACAAACTACTTTATTGTCATGGGAAATAGTTGACACGATTAGTTTCTTGGTCCTTCTCTTCTCATTTGATATACAAAAACTAGGCTTAATATGCTAGGTCTTTTTGGGACAGCTAGATTGAGGAATTGAAGGATTATGTGAGACATTTTTGTAGGACTGTTTTTCTGGACATTTCAACATATAACGTAGGAATTCATGGTGCTTATACTGTCAATTATTGATAGCCTAATTTAGTAAACAATATATGAAGATGCAAGACATCAACCAATCTAAGAACAGCGTAAATTGAAGCTCTCCCACTGATTGAGAAACACCATTGAAAGTCATTGGATATGTGAAGCACACCTTCACCGCAATAAAATGCAGCCATTAAGGTAACGCTCGCTATGCCTTCCTAACGTCCGTAAATGAAGTACCGAAACCTCGAAAAAACATTAACAACCCACAAAACATCTCTACCCGCTAACGGGGTTGATCCGTCACATCCATCCCTTTAAACCAGAAAAGAAAGCCGGTAGGCGAAGATATTTGCATAAGAAGTAATTCATTACGACACCATACGTGAAGCGAATCGGGGGAAAAAAACCCCGGCGCTAGAACTAAATGATGGCGCTGTAAAACGCGGAAATGAAATATTCATCCGTGACCCATTGGATTGCAGGTGCCCCCAAGGTGTGCGTGTGTGAGTCAGTTGACATTTGGAAAAATGAGACAGGTCGCGTCCTTCGGACCGGATTCAATTCGTACGTGATCCATTTCCGACACCCGGTTTCAAAGTTTCCAGTGTTGCTATTTATATGGTCCGCCTGTAAGGAGAAGGTTGAAGTGTTTGCCCTGGTGCCTGCTAGTAAAGCAACACCTCACACCGTCGGCAAAGGATTCGGGGAAGAGATCTTGAGCAGCTGAGCTTCACGTGACGGTGCACAAGCACTGAAATGACTTGGCCAAAGCATAATCTGGGCTTACGGAAGCTGTTCTAGGGCTGCTGCTGCTGCTGCTGCTGGTGTTGTTGTTGTTAGCGGGGGATTTCGTCGTGGAAATGGAAAAATGTACAAACATCTTCAAAAATGGGATGCGAATGTGGGGAAGGAGACGTCGGACGTCGAGATCAGCTGGTTCGAATGTTCCCTTGTCAGCATCGTTGTAGTTGTTGTTGTTGCAGGGTGGAAAATTTTCGAACATTCGACATCTTTTTTCTTTCTTGTTCGCTTCGGCTGGCGATCCACGTCCTTCGCCATTCTTGCCGATCTCCACACTCCTGGAGCAGCAGCAACATCGAACGGTGAATGATAGAACGATGTCGTTTCGGCTGATGAGAGTACATATCGTGCATAATTTATCATTCGTGCAAGTGGAGCGCAAAAGATGCACGATCTAAATCTCGCACGCCCACTCGATATGCCGCCCGGGTGCCGGGTGGGAAAAGTCCCTCGAGATAAGAAGCGGCCCGAAGACTCGCGGGCCTGATGGAGCAAAACAAAACGTGTACGAGTGGCGCTGATATGTTCTGGCCGATGTGTTTTTTTTTCTTTCGCTTTTCCACGACGTCATCGTCACTGGGCCCTTGTTCGCTGCTTGTTTACTGCGGAGCAGCAACAGTAAGGACAAACAAAATGGGGAAAGCGCAAGTATCCTGCTCAATTTGAAGCATAGGAAACTAAACAAAAACAATTTCCCTTTTGCCGTGGAAAAAAGGGAACGAACGCGCTCCTAACACGTTAGCCCGCGCTTTGTCGCGTTTGTCATCGTGGGTATAAGCGCGAGCGGGCGGCGCATAAAACTTCCTGCGTCACTCGACTCGACAACAATCCATAAAGCGACCGATTTTTTTTCTGTTTGTTCCCGCCAACACTGCTTTCGATTGTTAGTTTGCATAGCTAAGCATATTTTGGGTAGAGCAAAAAACACACACACACATGAGTGCGCTCGAAAGCTGAAACATGGTTTGTGGTTTTCTTCTGACTCCCACCTTATCCCCCCAGAGGAGACGTTTATGTTGCCCGGGCTGTTTTGTTTCGGTGTGCGTTTTTTACGATGTGTTGAATATTTCACATTTTAATTTCGAACGTTTTTCAATCCATCAGCTGCTAACGCGGTGTGGTTGTGGTTTGAGTGTGTCGAAGGGAAGATACACAGGCTGCTGTGCTTTTTGTTGCACTAGCGTTGGGCAGAATATTGGCAGGAGAGTTAAGGGCTTTTGGTGCGTTGTGGGTTAATATTAAAATTAAATAATCCGTGCCGTTGAAGGTGTTAAGCTGGTGAATAATTTGCGAGAAGGAATTTGATGGGCGCGTTTAACTTTTCATGGGTGACAATCAAGGAGAGTATGCATCGTGCTATTCATAATATGTTCAAGCATGTTTAGGCCACATAAAGTAAGGTAAATGAAGATATCTGGCACACATCTGGTACACAATTTGTATCATGTGCCGACCCGGGTGGAACTCCAGAAGATCTCTTCTTGGACGATCAGGATCAATAGTATCATCCTTCAAGGGACAATAATAATTGAATTGATAGCATCAAATATGTTTGGTTGGGTGATCAATTTTTAGGTGGTCTAGCAGCCAAGGTGGAAGTGGCATCGGTCTTCACATGGTAGGACCGGATATCTAATCCTGAACGAACCGTCTCCTCTATGCAAGACACAGTATCCAGCTTACGGGTAACTCAAGGAATAGGGTAATGGCTGGACGAGGCTTCTCGAGGATGTTGTGATATTGTTCAGTGATAGATCGCTTCAGCTTTGTTTGTCATAAAGTTAAGACCACTAGAATCATTGACCTGGTGAAATATACACCAACTAGTTCTGGGGATGTATAACGACTTGGTGCTATCCTTTTCATCCAGGAATTAGCCTTACCGCTGAAGTAGAAATCATCCATTTTGAGGATTCCAACTCTAATGAGTCGTACACACGTCGTATCCTTTAATAACGAGAGGCCCAAATATTGTAATCGAATATCGGATGTTGTCCACCTAACTGCAGTCGGAGTATTCTTGTTGAATTTTGGGTGCAGACCAGTATCCTCAAATTTGCTGTCCATGTTACGAAGAATCTTCCCGGTAGGACTGGTGTTGTGAGCATTTAATGGACTGCTTACTTCGAGAAAGTTCCCAGTAGCCAATTGTCGCAAAATTTCCTTGCGACCTGGTTGTAAAGTGCTTGAGAACCTATCCGCATGCCGTATACAATTATTTGGTATAGCATTCTTTAACATGCCATCATAGGTGGTTTCAATTGAATTTCGGTATCCAAAGAACAGTCTCGAAATTCTGGACTCCAATCTCTCACTTCAACGTACCTTGGTTGGATATACTCATTCAGCTTCCCTTCACAGTATTACTTAAACTTAAAGCGTTCATCTCACAGTGTTCTTTTCACCGTATATCCAACTATATCCAAGCGCAACTTTTAATACAATTACTTTTTACTGACAACCATAATCCCGTTGTCTACTTTCCAACGAAAACCCAGCAGTTATCAGTTGATGACCTACCGCAACACATTAAGCTAAACGTAACCCATTTTAGCCCGAAACACAAAGCACCATTTGAAATATGTTCGTTCGAACGGCTGGTTCCCCGAAAGCAATCGGTACACAGCGTAGTGCAGAGGCGTAACAGTACCCGGTAAATGTCTTTGTTTGCCTTTACAGCAGTTGCCAGTAGTCCGGCGCACGGCCAACGCTGACAAAGCAACAGCAGGAAGAAGCAATTTGGTTTTCGTGCAGCTGAACGAAGATAAGCTCGAGCGTTCTGTGCTTGGGTTTGTGAGCGGTTGATGAAATCCTTCCTGTTACTATCACCCTGACTGACGCTTCCAGTTTCTTAACGCCGGCAAAGGGAACCGAAACAAATCCCGATAACCGTATGCCCGACAATCGAGTCGCTGCCCTCCGCAAAGTGTCTTGTTCTAAGGATGTTCGTGCTTTTTTTGTGTGGATATTTTAGAACAACGGTTGTGGTGGTGGTGATGCACTACACTAGAGGACACTTGATGCCAGATCAAGTCCGTTGATACGCGGGGACATATGAGAGAGAGAGGGTGATAGGATCATCCAGTTTTCTCTGGATGTATTGCAATGGATTTCATCCGTTTTCCATCTTTGTTATGGAATCGTTCTAGACCAAAAAAAAAGCGTTCCTTGCATTTGGGACTCCTTGTTGTTTCTGGCACAAATCAGGAAATCAGGTGCAGATGAAGCAAAACAGGAAGGTCACAATCGATCGTCCCCATATACCCGGGCGCACCCGTTACAAATGTAGTAAGATTGCTCGCCAAAAGTTTGTACGTATTATTTTCCCATTTTCCGGTCCGGAGTGCTGTGCTTCTGCTGTTGTTTCGGCTGCTTCCCACCCAGAACTAGAAGCTGTAACAAACAATGCCCGGTTTGACCATCCGCTGTGACACACAGAGCGAAGACAACAATCGACAGCTGTCGTCGAGCACGACTTGGCTGTGTGTGTGTGTGTGTGTGTGGTGTGGTACCTTCCGATGATGGCGTTACAAATGAAATGTTCCGGATAGTCGAATGCTGTCGATCGGAAATTGCAATCCATTCATTTATTCCATCTGCTCGATTGACATTCGGAGTGGAAAACTTTCTCCACTGCACAAGGCACAACAGCTCTGCATGGGCATGGTGGAAGGATCAGTGAAGTAATCTGGGACCTTTGCTGTTCATTCTATACATAAACGACGTATGCTCTCTTCTTCCTGACAACTGCTACTTGCTGTATGCTGACGATGTAAAACTATTTATGCCTGTAAAAACGTCCAACGACTGTGCTAAACTACAGCAAGCTGTTTCAGTGTTCAACAACTGGTGCGTCCTAAACTGTTTGTCTGTATGTACCGAAAAGTGTTTCGTTTTGTCCTTTACGCGTGCAAGATCTGTGATAACATATGACTATAATATCAATGGTGTTAACGTCTCAAGAACTACACAAATGCGCGACCTAGGTGTTCTACTTGACCAAAAATTGACGCTTGGACTCCATTATGACAACGTTATCAACCGCGCTAATAGAACTCTAGGACTATTATTCAAGCTGACTCGTGATTTTGACGACGCCCGATGTTTGAAAGCTCTGTATTGCTCACTAGTGAGGTCGATTCTCGAGTACTGCTCCCCTGTGTGCTGCCCATACACAAACGAATGGATCAATGGGCTTGAGGCCATTCAAAGAAAGTTTACGCGTTACGCAATCCGCAAGCTAGGTTGGGCAGATAATACCTTGCTCCCATGCTACACAGAACGGTGTGAGCTGCTAGGCATCGAGCAACTAGAACATCGGCGCTACATAAGCCAGACCACATTCCTAGCAGGACTCCTTTTAGGCACCATTGACGATCCGTATTTGTTAGGTGAACTGAAATTTGTGACACCTAGACTATCGGCTAGACATCAACAGTTGTTACATGTTCCACGTTCGCGCACTGAGTAC
>KZ062128.1:128995-165859 GCA_002091835.1 Anopheles maculatus
CTTCCGATCTGTGTGGAGAGTGAAGGTGAGAACAGTTCGAAAAAAAACAAGCGGAAGATGATCTTTGAAGCAAATTATGAGTTCACGATAGCATCAGCAGCGTCATGAATGATCTTTGATACAGGCCACAGCACGGAACGATGCGCGGCTCGGTGGAAGAAAAATGTATAAATTAACAGCAAACGATTCAACGCGGCCGGCTTGAAGCACGTCCCAAGAGGCGCTTCTAGCGGTAAGATTGTGTGTGAACTTCGCTGCCAGTTCGCTCTGTTGCGAAACGTTTGGAAAACCCCCCCGGTCCGGGAGTAGGATCAAGAAGAGCGAAAAGATTGGGCTCGTTTCGGAGCGTGTGAAAGCAGCCTCCAACTGTGAGGGTTGATGTGTCTTTTTTTGTTGTTGTGTGCGCCGATTATTCTTGGACTTTTGTGAATCAACGAAGTTGTCGGTGTCGCCGAACACCTAACGAGAGACCTCCAATCAGTGTGTGTGTGCTCGTTTGGTGAAGACATATCAGACTTTATTGAGATCGCCACAAACTCGGGAGTGAGAATTAGCTCACGGACTCGCTAATGGGAGATGTCGGGAGGACTCAAGAAGCGTACCCGCAGCCACTGTCACTTGCGTCACAACGCCGGCCGATCTTTGACGCCGGCCTATTTGGAGCAGACAGCAAGCTTCTGCCGCCACCAACGACGTTCATCTCGTGGTGGACTTCTGTGTCACTGGCGAAAATGACTCACGGCGTGCGCTTTGTGTGTGTGTGTTTGATAATATTCGCATGCTCCTTCTTCTAATGACGTTCGGATTTCGGAACGGTGATTGGCGAGTCCCAGCCCGTAAAGTCCTTTTAGGCCGTCCACATGGACAGAGGAGGCGTGGTAGGCCCAAACTGAGATGGAGTGATGGCGTTGATGCGTCCGCCAGAACGGCCGGGATATTGGATTGGCAGACGACGGCGCTAAACCGTGAGCGGTATCGAGGATTGTTGCAGCAGGCCAAGACCGCGAAGCGGTTGTAGCGCCTGATAAGTAAGTAAGTAAGTAAGTAAGTAAGTAAGTAAGTAAGTAAGTAAGTAAGTAAGTAATCATTCACCGGGTACATATCAAGTAAGATAAATCACCATGTTTTTTTAGTATCACGTGTATCTCTCGAGGCCCACAGTCGAACAGAGTAGGAGGTCTGGTCAGGCTGGTCTGATTGTCGTCTACACAAGAATATGATGTATTTATGCACTTTCGTAAAGTGCAGTTATTGCCGATCTGGTAGTGAATTTCCTGCAATTGGATAAATCCATTTGCTACGGTTGTGCGCTTGGGCCCATACATCATAATCATGAATATGGCGTCTTCCTGCCCAACTTGTGCCACTTCCCCCGTACAGGACGCCCCCACAATCAAATGCCGCTTCTGTGAGGCCGCTTTTCACTTGGAATGCACCAAACTCCCTTCAGAACTTCTAACTGCAATCAACGAGCTTCCCGAGATACACTGGAGCTGTCCTGACTGCACAACGGCCATGAATAAGCCCCACATCAAGCCAGCAAAGAATACCGAGCTCCAGGGCGGCATACAAACCGCTATATCCATAGCCATCAACAATATGAAGGACGATTTGATTGAATCACTCTTCACCAAGCTTCACCACAGTTTCACAACCAAGGGAACATTCCCAACATCATCACACGGCTCTGCTCAGTCCCATGATGAAGGTGAAAACTTTCCTTCACGAAAACGACGCAGAACTTATGCAGAAATTTCACGCATATCGCAGATCGAAGATAATCTCCCTTCAATCAATATAAACAACAATGACGTCATCATTTCTGACCCGGTCACCACAAACAACACTACGACTGCTTTAGCAACTTCATTTCCAAAGCCCGTCGCTGGCACCAACACCTGCTCATCAGCTCCGCTGCTAATTGCTGCCAAACAAACATCCACAACGAAACGCACTTGGCTGCACTTGTCCGGGTTGGAAAAAAGCGTTACCGCCGAACACGTAGCTTCGTCGGTAGCTTCTCTGTTGGAAACAGACGATGTACTCGCATTCAGCCTGCTCAGACGAGGCGCCGATCCAGACGCTATGCGTTCATTATCCTTCAAAATAAGAATTCCGGTCGCACTCAGAGAAAAAGCACTTAACTCCGACACCTGGCCCATTGGTATTAGTGTGCGTGATTTTGTCCTCGATCGTAACGCTAATACTGCTTCACTCACTACAAACAGCATCACTTCACGCCCGTCCACAATCACAAATCATCGCAACACTCCACATTCACCATCAAACGGCACAGACACACCACTACTAGACCCAATCTCTGCTTCTAAACCCATAGCAACGCCAAAAAGAAGTCAACAGACTATCGATCGCTTTTTTCGTAAATGATCAACACACAGTTAATCCAACGAACCCACCCGCACACATCTGCGCTAGCCGCATACCTTCTGGGCTGTCAACACACTCACACAATCACTCGCTGTCTACTCAGCCACTCACTGTTTACTATCAAAACGTCCGTGGTTTACGCACAAAAACCTCCGACTTATTACTTGCATCATCGCTCTTCACCTACGACGTAATAGCACTTTCTGAAACCTGGCTGGAACCATCCATACCATCTGGACTGTTTTTTAATAAAAACTATACTGTATATCGAACTGACCGCAGCTCACTTAACAGCACTCACACTCGTGGTGGTGGTGTTTTGATTGCCGTCTCGTCAAAGATGAATTCTCGCGAATGCTATGCTGAAGCTAACTCTCTTGAGTGTGTGTGGGTGAAAATTATCCTGACTGAAGGGACGCTTTACCTTGCCAATTTCTACATACCGCCAGACAAAAGCACGGACTCACACACACTATCCTGCGTTTCGTCAGCGATCGAAAACATAGCGGAACACATGAAGCCTACCGATAAGCTGATTTTACTCGGGGACTTTAATCAGCCGCTTATTACGTGGACTGATTCTCTCCCGCATTGCAACTCCACGCACAGCAGAGCTTTCATAAATATGTTGAATCTGTACTTATTGAAACAGCTTAACTCTGCTAAAAACGCCCTGGGAAGAATCCTTGATCTGGTACTCGCCAATGATAACGCAGCTTTGGTAACCACGGTTTGCACGTTACCTACCGACGAACATCTCCTGCCTGTAGACGCTCATCACCCTCCGATTCGTGTTTCCGTTCATTCAGCTTTCTCACAGAGCACACGCACACTCCATCGACCAGCCCATCGTATGAATTTCAGGCGAGCAAATTTCGACCTTATTAATCAGGCTATTTCTTATGCTGACTGGGACTTCCTTGACAACAGAGACATCTCGATAGATGAAGCTGTTGATACCTTCAACGCAAAACTGCAGCAAATTCTGTACGACACTGTTCCGCTATTTGGTCCTCCACGCTATCCAGCATGGTCAAACAGTACTTTAAAAGAACTGAAAAGGCGAAGACGCAACGCTCTGAAAGCCCAACAACGTCATCCCAGTGTTCTCAACCACGAAGCTGCTCGCCTTGCACTACGCTGCTATCGGGCCTATAATAGGCTTCTCTACGACCGCTACATTTCACGCGTACAGAGAAGCCTTAGAAGACGACCCACTGGCTTTTGGTCATTCGTAAAGTCCAGGCAGAGGAACAACATGGAGCCTTCCTCGATACGCTACAAAGCCATCTTAGCGAAAACGGATACTGAAATATGTGAAACCTTCGCAAGGAAACTCTCTGACGTTTTCTCTTCTTATGTTCCTGATCCCATCTCCATATCTCGTGCAACCAGCTACACTCCAATAAACTGCATCGACCTGCAACATATCACTATCGATTCAAACTCCGTCACAGCGGCCCTAATCAAACTAAAATCATCTTTCAACCCTGGTCCCGATGGCATACCGGCAGTTGTGTTGAAACAGTGCTCTGTAACGTTATGTCCCCTTCTGGTCACGATTTTCAATGCATCGATGAACAAAAGCGAGATCCCGGCTATTTGGAAGACATCATGGATGATCCCCCTGTACAAAAAGGGCGACAGGCACCTTGCTACCAGCTACAGAGGCATTACATCATTGTGCGCTTGCGTGAAAACATTGGAGATAATTGTCAAAGAAAGCATCCTTAGGGCGTCTCTAGGTTACATAAGGAAGGAGCAACACGGTTTCATGCCCAAACGTTCCACCTCTACAAATTTAGTCCGATTTGTCTCTGAGTGTGTGAACTGCATGGACCAGGGCTTACAAGTCGATTGCATTTACACCGATTTGAGAGCCGCCTTCGATAGCATATCGCACGATATACTATTGCAAAAACTCCAAAGGTTAGGACTCTCACAATCAATCGTTGCTTGGGATGATGGCGTTACAAATGAAATGTTCCGGATAGTCGAATGCTGTCGATCGGAAATTGCAATCCATTCATTTATTCCATCTGCTCGATTGACATTCGGAGTGGAAAACTTTCTCCACTGCACAAGGCACAACAGCTCTGCATGGGCATGGTGGAAGGATCAGTGAAGTAATCTGGGACCTTTGCTGTTCATTCTATACATAAACGACGTATGCTCTCTTCTTCCTGACAACTGCTACTTGCTGTATGCTGACGATGTAAAACTATTTATGCCTGTAAAAACGTCCAACGACTGTGCTAAACTACAGCAAGCTGTTTCAGTGTTCAACAACTGGTGCGTCCTAAACTGTTTGTCTGTATGTACCGCAAAGTGTTTCGTTTTGTCCTTTACGCGTGCAAGATCTGTGATAACATATGACTATAATATCAATGGTGTTAACGTCTCAAGAACTACACAAATGCGCGACCTAGGTGTTCTACTTGACCAAAAATTGACGCTTGGACTCCATTATGACAACGTTATCAACCGCGCTAATAGAACTCTAGGACTATTATTCAAGCTGACTCGTGATTTTGACGACGCCCGATGTTTGAAAGCTCTGTATTGCTCACTAGTGAGGTCGATTCTCGAGTACTGCTCCCCTGTGTGCTGCCCATACACAAACGAATGGATCAATGGGCTTGAGGCCATCCAAAGAAAGTTTACGCGTTACGCAATCCGCAAGCTAGGTTGGGCAGATAATACCTTGCTCCCATGCTACACAGAACGGTGTGAGCTGCTAGGCATCGAGCAACTAGAACATCGGCGCTACATAAGCCAGACCACATTCCTAGCAGGACTCCTTTTAGGCACCATTGACGATCCGTATTTGTTAGGTGAACTGAAATTTGTGACACCTAGACTATCGGCTAGACATCAACAGTTGTTACATGTTCCACGTTCGCGCACTGAGTACGGTTTTAATGCTCCACTTATAGCTATGTCACGCCGCTTTAACACTCACTCGCATCTGTTCGATTTTAATATGTCCCTGTCCACGTTCAAAAATTTGTTACGCGTCCGACCACTTAGTATGTAAGCAAATCAATGTTCCGTTTTTGCATCGTTAAGCCGCGAACGGCGGACGATTTAATAAACAATAATAATAATAATAATAATCTGCTGTGAAAAGAATTTGGGCGATTGTTTTGGAGCGGCAAAGAGATTAGTCGAGCACCAGCGATGTGAGTGCAGTGATTTTGGGTAGCTCGATACTGTGTTCTCTGTGTGGGCAGATTTAAAGCTAAAGTAGATTGAAGGTTGAAGAAAAACAATGGAGATGGCAAGCGATATGTGCACCATGTACAGATGGAGACGCCGAACAGACAGCAGGAAGTATGTACATGTAGCGAAACAATGAGTTGAATAATTTTTCCCACAAGCTTTCACTGGCAGCACTGCACCACGAAAGCTCCAGGCGATGCACCGAGACGATTAACCGGAGTAGGAGAGCACCGGAGTGCCTTAGTTGGAGTAAGGATTTGTATGCGGATTATAGGAAGGATTTGGGTACAGTGGCGCTTTAGGGCACTTTAGTTGATTTAAAAAGTAAACCATTCTTCCCCGACACACGGTTCGGGTGCATCGAAGATGAAAAGCGTTTCATTAAGAGAAGGATGCTTGCCTTTTAGGAAGAATGAAGCAGATCCGATCCTTCCAGACCACAAACCAGACATGGGAAGAAAGTTTGTTTGGGTGAGGGTTAAGTGCAGCTGTCGGTCGAGCTTGGAGGTTGATTGTTGTAGAGTAATATTGAGCAAAAACGGAAATTGATTTTTGTATTTCTTTGGAAACACATTTTCAACCGGATTAAAGGGATTAAGGATTTTTACAAGACTCCGACTGGAACGCTAGCCATCCAGTAGGTTCTGGAGCTCGGAATTCTGATGAATTAGAGTGCCCTCACGCCCGAGACACGACAGTATAATTGAAATATTGTATGCCACAATCATAATCTCAATGGTATCACTGAATTCACACGCCTTCCTTAAAATCTCGTTCTCGAATCTGATTAATGCCAAACAATAGCATCCCACCGGCACCCCGGAACGTCTAATAATGGCTGGCGATAATTTATGCTACCGGTTCGCAAACATTCTTTCCTCCACACCACTCACGCGCCGGACTGATTCAATCACCCGAGCTTCCGATGGCACGAGCGCTCAGTCTCGTGAGGCATTCGAGACAAAATTGAGATTAAGCCGATGGATGGGATGGGCGAATCTGGGATTTGTGATAGTTCCAATAGTCCAACAACCGTTTGCCGTGGCACATTATCTGGCACTGCTCACATGGGAACGTGTTTGGTAAGCACCGTTCGGAATGTCCCTTTGGCAATTAATCTCGATTCAATTGCCAATTTCTCCCGCCTCGATACAGGGCGATACAGGGCCGGAACTTTATTCTCTGGTTGTCGGGGGAGTGTCCACCACCAACCGATGGCGATTTGCGTCTTTGCGTTCTTTAAGACCTCCAGTCATCCGGCCTCAAAAGCAACCCGGAGGGCCCTATTATGGGTCGCCCTGGACAAAGAAGCATTAATTACGGGTGCTCCATAATAAATACCCGCTGGAAAAGGTTGTGCGCAGTAATTCTAGGAAGCGAAAATTATGATAATAATGTGCTGCATCAGCATTAGCGAATTAACCTCCACCCCACCGGGAGATGTAGAAGAGTAGTGGAGCACAATGCAAACACCACGGCAGCACACCCCGGCTTCATCAAGGTGCCACATTCTTACACCTCTTTACGGGGACCTCTCGGTGGACCAACGTACCAACTTCGTTCTAAATGAAGGGTGTTGGCTGTTGTGAAATTTGGTACCATCAAGACGCCAGAGAACCATCGGACATTAATTAATGATTGAGCTGTGTTTGCAGAATTTGTGTCGTCCGAAAAGTTCAAGTTCAGCAACGGGAGAACGGTAGAACGTGCATGGATGTGGAACCAGTATGGTCAAACGGTCCGGCAGTTTGGACAAAGATCGAACGAGAAACGACAAAAACGGCCGAAGAAATAATGGGTCGTTACGGAAAACTAAAAACCTCAAGAACGGGACCAACCCAACCAACCTGCTAGGCCACAACATCCGGGTTGATGTTGAGGTTTGTTGAATGCTTTTTGGAAAGCCGGAAATGTCTGTTTGAGTCTTGAGTTTTGTCTTAAAATCGAGAGGGTAAATTTAAATTAGACGATGCCGAGATATTTGGTTTGCAGGAAGAATTCGTGAACTTTAAAACGTTTTGAAATGTGCTAATCTTGTGACACATAAAAGATTTTGAAGTAAATCCGCTTACATTGCGCAATATCTTCTGGCTCACCTGTGGCACCACAACAGCAACACCTCGCTTATCGCGCCATGCCGCATTAGATCTGTGCATCTCTCACACTTTTACTTTCACCGCACAGCTCACCTTTATGTGTCATTTCACAAAGGATGTTAGGAGAATGTGCTGCGTCCACGTTCGTGCATGCAAGTATGGTGTCGGCCGCGGTCAAAAGCCATCTGCGCCGTCACTTGCTTTAATGAGCTCATAAATAATACGCCGTAAACCAGGTGTACGTACGGGTAAATTCGATTTACCAATCTAAGGAATAAGGAGCGCTACGGCAGCGCTTGGATCGGTTAACTAGGATGCAGGTAGCGTGATAGGGAAAAAAGTGAAAGGACCGTACGCTTGACCGGACAGCTTAGTTAGTTGTAAAACTTGAAACGGTGAATTGAAACTTCCTTTAACGATTGCAAGTAAAATGCTCTTTAGGTCAGAGATTAAAGAAAGCGTCCCATGCTTTCGTTTTCATTCGAAAAGCTGTTAAATGGCTTTAGCACTGCACGCCTCGGGAATGCATGGTGTCAACTCAGATATAAGGTACCTGGAGAGATTATTTTAATAGCAGGAGAATAACGCGATGTAAGGTTATTTCATTATCTGCTGGATTCTTATCTCTAATGTGGAAATCTTATCCAAAGTGACCTACTTGTAGTAATCTAGGGAATCTATCAGTGGAAGAAATTATTTAATTATACAAATAACATTGCAGATTCTTCAGGTTTTTCTACAAAAAAAAATCAGTGTCCAGTAGGTCGTCACGGCATTAATCCTGCATCATAATTATGATTAAAATTCACAAACTCCTAATTGCTTTTTATTCTTATCGGATCTTGACTAGCAACTGTATATGATCTTAGCTGATCTTCTGTTTAGGATCTACCTCAAAAAATCTTGTGGACGCTGCAGACGACTGTTGAAGGAATTGACAGTCTCTGATAGAGCTTTGATAGCTTTGCGTGATTTTCAGCTACTCATACAGGGACGACCAAGCTCGAGGACTTTAAATCACATTGTTTATGTATGTCGCTAAGCCTTTTTACCATTTTTGCAGATGCTGGGGCTGCTAGAACTAAGTCTTGACTTGCTCGGCTTTGCTTCAGAAGGAGATAAACGTTGTAATTACCGAGTAGGCTATAGGCTGAACTCCAGGTGTTTCTAAACATGGCTGTTTCATTCGGAGTTGATCGAAATTTGTTAATTCTCGAAGGTTTTGACTAAAGCTTCTTCGCCTTAACTGATAACGAAGATAATTTTAATCCTTGCGATCAAATATTTGCCCTAATGCACCTAAGATTGTGTATCAAATCTTATGGGTTTGACTGTAGTTCTTCTAGGGAAGAGCAACCGCAGATTGAAAAGATGCCTAAATCACAAGAAGAGATATTTGGATGATTAATATAATCTAGGAGATAGCGAAGATAAAGAGAAGCAAACTGTAATTATGGAATAACAACATTGATACGCAAAAGAATTATCTCATCTCATGGTCCAATAGAACGATCACCACCGGACAAGCTATCTCCCAATAAAGCCATTAATAAGCTTAGCTTGAAACAATTTTATCCTGCTCGGTGTCTACCAGTGCCAGTGTCCAGTAAGATATTACCGCCCAAGAACTACTAAACCCTCCGCACAAGTATCAAGCTATACCGGTTCTATACTGCTATATTTGCTTTATTCCTCGTAAGCTAGCCTCTAATGATCGTTTTCCTCGTTCGCAAACAGGGCAAGCGCGTTTGTTTTTTCACCCTCATTTTTCCGATAACTCATCCCGCTTATTAAACCGCACCGCATCGTGAATGTGGTCAGCGTGCAGTGTCGTGTCGTAGCGTCCGGAAATTCAATATTTAAACACCATTCTTTAGCGCTCCATCGTACCGTACCGTATATCCTTCCTACTCCTTTAGATGAATTTTCATTCTCACCGATCAACGTTCCGTCTTTCGCTTCGCTGCTTAGCAGTGGGTCAAGCGCATGAAACGTGGCGTGCCTGCAAGCACGATAATTAATAATCAGGGAAAATGGCATTTTGCGATCGAGCGCGCTGCATAAACTCCATAGTGCAGTGAGCCACCATCCTGCAGCCAATTCCCGTGCAGTATCGCAATATCTTGTTGTGTGTTTTTGCGCGAACTTTTGGGTTTGTGTTGTAGCTACTTCAATACAACAAAAAACCCAACAACATTCCTTATTAAGTTACTTTAGCATACATTTTTTTTGCTTCTTCTTTTGAGCACACACACACACACATCTAAACAGACTGGCTGGGCGGAAGATTCTGTGAAGTTAAAATAAATTAACAAACTGTCACCACCGGTACCACACGCCGATGACGACGATGGTTGCTGGCTGGTGCACTGCTGTTGCCGTGTCCGCCTGTGTTTGCTTGAAAGCTACCACCCGCGGTTGGGCTTACGGGACCGGAGATGCACGGGGGCCAACAGCAGCAGCAGCAGCAGCAGTGTGATCCGAGTTCGTCGTTCAGCCTTACAATAATCCGTCTCCCGGGAACCATAATTGAACACGTGAAGCTCCCACGTGGAGTGGAGGGCAGCCTTGGAGGTTCGGAGGCCTTATTTTGTATTAAACTCAAAATCATCACCATCATCATGCAGGTTTTCGTCTATTCTCGTCGCTTTGAAGGTGTACGTACACGCCGGTCCTGACAATCCTGCCTCAAAGCTTTACGCCGTGTGGAGCATGTGGGATATTGGGAGGGGCTCGAGAGGACCTGGATTCCTGGTTTAGCTTTCCCGGAAGCTGTCATACTATGGGGAGTTTTTCAGCGTTGGCTACCCTATCGCCGTGAAATATTGCACGGCTACTCCACAGGCAACATGTCCACACACACACACACATCCACCCATGTGTTGAGCATACATCGATGATGTGAAAGGTAAAATGGACGCGAGGCAGCACAGTACACAGGCACTTCACTCCTACAATCTGGTACTGACGCCGGTGATGAAGTTCCTGACGATGACGAAAGCGACGAGAATAGACGAAAACCTGCATGATGATGGTGATGATTTTGAGTTTAATACAAAATAAGGCCTCCGAACCTCCAAGGCTGCCCTCCACTCCACGTGGGAGCTTCACGTGTTCAATTATGGTTCCCGGGAGACGGATTATTGTAAGGCTGAACGACGAACTCGGATCACACTGCTGCTGCTGCTGCGGCTGTTGGCCCCCGTGCATCTCCGGTCCCGTAAGCCCAACCGCGGGTGGTAGCTTTCAAGCAAACACAGGCGGACACGGCAACAGCAGTGCACCAGCCAGCAACCATCGTCGTCATCGGCGTGTGGTACCGGTGGTGACAGTTTGTTAATTTATTTTAACTTCACAGAATCTTCCGCCCAGCCAGTCTGTTTAGATGTGTGTGTGTGTGTGCTCAAAAGAAGAAGCAAAAAAAATGTATGCTAAAGTAACTTAATAAGGAATGTTGTTGGGTTTTTTGTTGTATTGAAGTAGCTACAACACAAACCCAAAAGTTCGCGCAAAAACACACAACAAGATATTGCGATACTGCACGGGAATTGGCTGCAGGATGGTGGCTCACTGCACTCGATGTGACATTGCTGTGTGATGTGGTGACTTTGGGACGACCGACATAAACTGAATTGTCAGCTGGGAGAGATATGGTGGTTGTTGTTTTTTGTGAGTGTATGTGTGTGTGTGTGTTGATGCTGCTGAGACTTCATTACACGGAGGAAGAAGTTTTTTTTTTTGGTTGGTTTTATGAACAACCATCGTCAGCTTGCGCTTTTCGATGAGTCTCATGAAATTCTAATATTCGTTACGAGGAGTAACAACCTTTTTATGGCACTATTGAAACGATCGATTAACCGCAGAGAAGGTGTTTTTGGTAAAACATTCACTAAAACAAGATTACATTTTTAAAGAATGTTTTAAAGTTCATGGGCAAAATTGTGGTTCTGAAAAAATATTAGAATTAGATCAAAAAAAAAGGAAATAAAAGCTAGAGAAACTTAAACACAAAAAAAGAATGAAAATGAAGAATTAAAATAATGGAAATAAAAAAACAAACAAACAAACAAAGTAGAAAAACAAATAAAAAATTTAAAGAAAAACGAAAAGACAAATCAAGACAATACTACTAGACAAGTTTGAAAACAGATTCAGTCTCTAAGCAAAACATTATACGTAATAGACAGAAAAAATCACGCATCATAATCAAAACAAGAAAGGAAAATCCTAAGGAAATTTTTTAAATAGATTGGAATAATATAAAGCTAAAAGCGAATACAAAGAAGACTGAAAAATAAAATAATACAATCAAAGTGATTTTAATAGTGAAAAAACATGAATAAAATAGGATTAAAAATGATACAATACACAGTATTGTAAAGCTCAGTAAAGGGCAATGAAAGAAAAAAATAAACAAAATAATAATCGTATAAATAAAAAAAACTAGACCTATTTAAAGTATAGCAAATGAATCAGTTAAGTGTGCTTTACAAAAGGGTAAAAACTGAAACAGGACCTTGCAAAGCAAATTATCAACAAGAAGTGAAATTCAAGCTTTTCCTAACAAAGTATTTAAAAGAATTTTCCTACTTTAAAGGAAAACCACACTCACCCAGTTGAGTGAATGTTTATCGGGAAAATGAAAAATTTTCTCATCTTGTGTTATTTTAATTCAAAGAATATCATTACGATGGACGACGCTCCCGGGATTCGTAAAATTTTAAATTGTTTCCCGTTAAATGCTTGTCCATCAACGGTACGGTTACTCGGAATTATTATTGTCATTGGGGTCACATCAACATTTTCCTTGGAACTGAAATGTCCGGGTATCAACTGTTAATTGGACTGCAGTGCAAGGGAATCCAGTGGAGTTTTATATGCGTACCGTTAGGAAAGAAAAAACTATTGACATTCGACTTAAATTATAATAATTATTACACTCATTTAAGGCCAAGGTTAAAATGGTCAAAAGTTCAGGAAAATAGCAAAGCGCAACAACACGTACCCACATCGATTAGTAATCGAATGTAAAATACATTACACATGATCGGTTACACGATAACCAGGCAAATCGGGAAGTTATAATTGCTTACTGCGCTGCGTACGTTCGATATGCTGCCCATTTTTTGGCAACGTTAACCTCACGTACGCAAAGGATAATGTTACTCCCTGACAGGCCATTACTACGCCATCGTTGGTTGAGGTTGAGTGAGGTGAATTTATTTTTAACTACCCAAAAGCCGGCGAAAAGTTACAGCTGCTGGTTTAATTGCACATTTGCAAATTGCATCCGCATCCGTACGGTTTGGGTAGGAAAAGCATCATCATCATCATCATCATCACCGTGTGTTTAAATTTGATCGCAATCAGCAAACATTAAAGCAACTTGCCAACCAGTGCCGCGCATCACGCAAATTTAATTTTTCCCTTTCGAACTATCATTACTGAACGCGGTATTCGCACACGGTGGAAATCTGGGGTGGTGGTAACCGATTCGGGGTGAAATAATATTTCCTCGCGGATCGTTTGACTTTTCGTCGGTTCATCGGGAACGAACCGTGAACGGGTAAACTGATTACGTTTTGTGTAGTTTGCTTATCTGACTTTACTTCCATTAGTACACTCGATCGTAAGCAGGAAAAACCAGTCCACGAATAAAAAAAAAGTCTAACGATCTTTCGATGATGTTGCTCCACCATTTGGCTGCACCGTTGCGGTCGCAGACTGAGAACCGGGAACGGTAATTTTGCAGTAAAAGACTTCCTGGGCAATAGTAACTACGAAACCAACGCTGAAAAACTTGTGGCCGAAGTGGACTCACGGGAGCGGTGAAAGTGCTGTGGGTGGTAAATAAATGAGATAAACTTGGGATGAAACGAGAGCGAGAGAGAGAGAGAGGGAAGTCGGAAGAAATCCTATAACACTGTAACAATTTTCCCATTTCCGGTTGCCCTGCCTTGACAGGTAACGCAGTAACGTGCACGTAAACGCACCAAAAACCGTTTTTCCTGAGCTGACCCTTAACATCGCGCGCGAAAGAGGGAAACATACACAGAAAACACCCGGGCGGAATCGTTTACATACACGTATTTGAGGAAGAATTTGTCTGTGTGCTTGTGTGTGTGTGTGCGTTGGGGTGGAAGCTTTTTACCAAACGACCACCGCTGACGACAAAACGCAGGGCAATAAAAATCGGGTACCATTATTTGTTCAATTTATTTACATTCAATTTAAATTTAACGATCGTTTCCCCGTTTGCGCTTCGCTTTCACCCCTTGAAAATGGGGTAGAGAAGGGAAGAAAGAGAGAAAGGGTAGAACGAGAAAGAGAGATGGAAAAAGGTTCGGTACAGGTGTGTGTGGTAAGGTTTTACCTTCTTTGCACCAACAAGCTTAAACTTATCAACGCGAACGTATTTGTGTACGTTATTGGGGGAGTTCGGAGCTTCGGAAAATGTGGATTGCTCGGATGGGTTTGGGATGGATTTTTCCCCACTACCCCTTTTACGCGGTACGTTCCTCTCGCCCAACGGTTGATGCAGTTTCGTACCGATCGCCCAGGTAGGTTGGCGTGCGCTGAGCAAAACGTCAAAGTAAACCGACAAATTTGCAGATTTATCGTACGCTGGGAAGAAATTCTATCCGATTCGATGCTTCGATAACAACAAATAAACATCCTCCAACTACCGAAGCACAACCGGATGCACGGTGTTTTCGCTTCGTTCCTTATTTGCAAATGGATAATTCGGCACATCAATCGCGAATATCTCCGAAAGCGCGAGTCTAGCGAATCACCGCCCCCCGGGGGTCATTAACATTATTTGCTCGTTCGCGGGAGAAAATTATTAAATTAATTTCACTCGCTTTTCTTCCTACCTCCCAACCCGACCCCTCGAAAAAAAAACGGGGTGGTGGTTCAGGTAATTTGATTGCATGGTCATTTCATCTTCACCTCTTTTTCTCACTTTGTGTCTGATTTTTTTTTTAAAGTCGCTGGGTTTTACAAAGTTCAATTGTTTGTCCACTGTTAAACCGCCGGACGCTGGTATTGTTGCGTCCGGTGATAGTGGAGACAATTTTCCTCCCATCCCAAGGTACAGTCGTTTTGTATTGGTTTTTGTTGTTGTGTGCGCTTCACAATCAATTCGCGGGCGAAAGGTCTGTCGCATTGCATCGAGAAATTAGCCGCTTTTTGGACGAAGACGAGCAAAACCGGATGTAAATGATGACGGTGATGGTGGTGGTGGTGGATTGTTACTAGCGCTAGTCCTAATTATCGTTCAGTTCGTTGCGCTTTTCCAATACGAGCGAACTTTCAGCCCCGGGAGGTGAAGATTTAATTGACAGAAGCTGAGCAGTGCTTTAGGGGTCTTAAGTCTCAATTAACAAAAAAACGGGCAAAATTAATGAACTTTTTTGGAGTAGTTTTTGCAAATGGAGATGAGATGCAAATGCAAATAAAGCGATTAAATAGAAGTTTTGTTTAATAGATTTTATAAGAATTAGAATCACATAAAAAAGCAAGTGTTCGTTTGGTCACATAAAATGTCTGCATCGTTCGTCTGGACGCAAGTAGCTCTTCATTTGTTTTCTGAATCCCTTTTCTTTTGAGATGCTGATTGCCTAACATCAGGCGTAAATAGGCATTGATAAATGCTGCTGCAACAATCTGACGAACGCATTAACGCCATTACTCCATCTCTTTTTGGGACTACCACGCATCAACTGGCCTTGTGGACGGCCAAAAAAGACTTTACGGGCTGGGCCGTCCGGTGCCATTCTGATGACATGACCAGCCCATTCGAAGCCTCACGAGTCTAATTCGCTACAGCCCGTAGACCTACATTGTCCTTCCACAAATACGAGGCCAAAAATCCTTCTGAGAATAGTCTATACGAACGTCTCTTAGAGGTTTTTGTCAGTTTTGGACTGAGTCCTTGTTTCAGAGGTGTATGTGACCTTTATGAAGGACTATAAAGGTTCTCTAAAGTCCCAGCTTCGTCCGTCGCTGTACTATGATCGGATAGCTACTACCCTTGCGCGTATCTCATCGTCTATGTTGTTATTGGTGCTGTCTTTTGACCCCAGATAGGTGAAGTTTTGGACGACTTCAAAGGTATAATGCTCGGTGGTAGATGCGACAGCGGCGACGGTCTTCATACGACAGGACCGGGGTTCAAGTCTCATCTGGGCCGTTCCCCTATAGTGAGGACCGACTATCCAACTATGCGGTAACAATAAGTCTAGTAAGCCAAAAATGGCAGGACGACCTAAAAAAGGTCGTTAGGCCAAGAAAGACCTATCTGTACATCACTCCTGTTATAGGGATGCAGTACAACATGTTTTTGGATATTTAATCAGGTAGTGAGATATTGTCCTAGTTAACTAACAGAAATCCCAAAGTACTAATCCTTAAGTACTTTGATGATCAGCGATTCTGTGCGCATCCTGGTCACGGCACCACGAACTGCATTTAATGTGATAAACGAATCATTTGATACAACGCGCATCCTGGTCACGGCACCACGAACTGCATTTAATGTGATAAACGAATCATTTGATACAACGAATTTCAGTCTTATTCCAAGCAGCAAGAAAAACCAATGTCGTGATGTCTTCAACACCATCACGATATGACTTCATATGCAATGTAATCGTTTTTCACCTCCGTTAATAACCGTTGTTCTCCTTTCCTTTTTGAGCTTCACGCTCCATTTGCATGGCCCCGTGCATTGGCAGACCGATCAGACGTTACAAAAGATTGAACCGCGTCACCTAGATTTGAATCACATGACGATCAAGACGAAGAAACAAAAAAAAACAGTGATGCCATCATCACTGCATGATGGACAAATGTGTCTCAAGCGTTTGAACGCCACCCCAAAACCGGTCATTACAAGTCTGCTTTTTTTCCTTTCTTTCCATCTCGTAAAGCACGTTGCAGTTCTTGCAGACGCGACGTTTGTGTGTTGTACTTTCTCGCGTTGTTTTTTTTTTCGTTGGCATTCTTCTCATATTTACCTTGTGGTACACGTTTTGTTTTTTTCTTCTTTCCATATTGCTTAGATATATTTACCGACTTTTTTTTATCAGTTTCTCCTGTTCTTCTACATGCCAGTTTTCGCTTTCTATTGATTTTGTTGGAGACTCGCGTTTTTGTTTTTGGTTTTTGCCTGTTACGATCCTCTATTTATTCATCCAATGTTATCGCCGGGTTTAACCGTCTTGTGCATCATACCATGACCGGGTGCCGGTTGTTTCTTCACCTTATCCTCCCCGTTAATGACACGCACACACACAAACACACACATGGGGGCTTTGCAGGGGTTTTTTGTTTAAGCTTTTCTGGTTTCATTTTCGTTTTCTGTTGTCATACTTTTTCACTTTTATACTGCGTGCGTGTTCTCTTTCGTTTCTAAATTTGGATTAAATTTAATTGGTATGGATTAGAGCGACACCTTTTCGGCGGCTGGTTGGTTGGTTAGGGAAAAACTTCCCCGCACCCAGGTAAGTGAATTAATTATGCGCTCTGATAATCCGAAAGCCTCCAAAGTTTTACTTTCTTTAGCAATCGGCACGAACGCGAACCGTACCAAAGACACACGCACGGAACACACCTGACCTGGGGCGCATTATCGTCATCAGGGAGGAGTGGGTGGTCGAACGTTTTGGGTGATATATTTTTTCGTTGTGGTTTAGCTTCCTCACTTTGTGTGCCGATCTTCGTCTGTTGGGGGTTCATCAGGTTGTCGAGACGTTCCTCGATTTGGTAGACGATTAAAACCATTGAGCGATATTTACTTTGCATACTTTCTTCTAACGTAAACGTAAGCTCCCTAAGTGTGTGTGTGCGCTATAGCTGTTGTGCGGTGAATTTAAATCCACCTCAATTTGTCCATCACCATTCCATCTCGTTCTCTAGCTCTGTTTAACGATTTTCTTTCCCATTCCTACCCCCGACGTCGCCTTTTGCGTCCGCGTGCTATCGTTTGTGGTTTTATTTTTATGACCACCGCGTGATACACATTGTATTCAAAATGAGTACCCCAGTAAGTAAGGGCGCAAAACATTCGCCAATAAACGGAGCGTGAGCCGTCTGTATGTTTTTTTTTTGCTGCTCCTTTTAAAGCTCACTCGTAATCACTTTTCATGGCATAAAATTAATCAAAAATCATGCTTAAATCGAATGGAAAATCTGAGCAGAAAAAAAAAGCCCGGTGTAACAAGAGGCAGCCAAACAGCGAGTGTCGGTTGTAGCCGATGAATCGTGGGCCGTTACTGAATGAAAAACGGTAGCCACGGCGTGTAGTTAGGAATATTAATTTATCATACCGTTGTTCTTGTCGGGTTGGAGAATTTGGAGAAATGGGTAGGCCGCATCGTAATGGGTTTTATTGATCACGATTCCAATTGATTTAACTATATCAAATGAGTGCCCGGTGAGTCCGCGCGGGTTTTCGTCGGGAAACCTTTGAAGATGTTAATTAATTTTGATGATTTTATTAACAAACATTGGAAAAGAATCGTTTCGTCCGGGGCGGAAGACGTATTGCGGTGGGTTCCTGTGGGTATGGTTTGGTTTGGGTAAATAATTAGCAAAACGAAAATCGATCATTACTATTCACAAACGTCTTTATATTTAGATTGATTGGTAAAGAGAGCGGCCATTATCTAATTTGTGTGGTAGATTTATGGTGAATGTAGCTATCGGTAATTTAGATTGAACATTATCTGTATCTTCTTAGTATAATGAAATCTTTAAAAAGAGATGACAAGTTATGCTTAACGAAGTTATCTGGTCGACAAGATTCGTTCAAATGAACTCTTGGTTAAGAGAGCTACTTACCAAAAATGGTATAAATGATTCCAAACATCCAGATAATACTTTCCTAATGTATTTAGCTTACACAACGATTTACTGACGTTCCTTGGAAGTAAGACATCGGAGCTAGACATTCGAAAATCCTCGTCGAATCGAATCCCAATCAAATATAGCAGCTGCATCGCCTTTATGCTAATCTACCACGAAGCTTGTTAGTAACGTAACTCCAGCGGGAGAAAGAAAGTAATCCCAACATGCTGTACATGCTGTATGTTACCCATAATGTCCTCCACTGATACCTAAATCCACATCTGGGGACTTCAACTCACCTTTGCAAACTTGGATACATTTGATTAATGGACCACATTCGACCACGCTTCAAAGTTCCGTCTTTCAATGCGGGTCTCTAAATTAGTGGCAACCAAATGACGGACATCAAACCTGATGAGCAGTAACGACCATTAATGAAGCAACAGGGCGAGGGAAAAAGCCCAACAAGCGCTCCCTGTTGGTACTGTCATAATAGCAAAACGCATCGACAGAACACACAGTGGGTGTTTAATTGCCGATCGTCCCATAGCTCCGTGAGTTCCAGGGGGAAGCATTAAAAGTACAGTAGCCCGATATTTGGTTAGATTGATTGAGATGTGTTGATTAATCGACACGGTGGGATTGGGCTGTCGAAGCCTATCATGGACATGTTTTGATTGAAACCGATCGTACCAATCAAACAGCGAGATCAGCGATGTTGATGATGTTGATAGATGGTCTGTCATATGGCTCCGTTACGTCGCTGCTGACGATCGCTAAGCGACGTAATTTGGAGGTAAAACTTAACGCGAACAAGCGTACGCACTGGAGATGATCGTCGTGATGGCTTCGTCAACTCGCTAGATGTCGGGAGTTCAGCCATGTGATTAGAAAGGACTCCACTTTTGAGAGGGAACCTTGTAACTTTGTCTTTCTATATGTCTATTTTGGCAACATTTTTTTTGTACTTCTCACTGCAATTCCACTGAACCGTAGCTAATGTTGGTGCTGAAAGTTCATTTCACCTACCGCTAGGGGGCGCACCGATGTCGCGTCCGCACAGCAGGTGAATCGGAGTTTTTTGGAGCTCGTCTTGTCTGCTCCAATACAAATAGAAGGAAGTTTAGAAAGGAGACACACTGTAACATCCTTTCACCCGGTGCCGGGCAAGGTACATTTTTCGGCACAACACTTTCAAATCCCCGTGCAGCTTTGTCGTGTCGGGACCATCCTAAGTACGATTGAAGATTATCGTACTTCAAGTCGGAGTAAATCGATGGTCATCATTTAACGTGGTCAGCAACAACAACAGCAGCAAAAAAAGAAACCATGTCGTCATCCATTAATTGTCTCATTTGCGAGTCCGAAGTTTGTCATGTGCACAAAACATGTGGACCGTCGCCATCATTATCGGCGTAATCTTTCAAGCTCACCACGTGATTCAACAACTACAAAAAAACGGCGTAACGCTGCTACTGTCACTTTCTGTATCGAAACGGAAAGTGATTCGTGTACTTCATGGCTTCGAGATAGTTTGGTGTCATTAGCGCACACACACACACACACACAATTCGCGACAACTTCATCGTTTCCGTTTTGAAGGTTAGCGAACAAAACAAAAAAAGTGTGTAATTCAACCTGTTTTGCTCTGACTAGCTCGAGAATTGTTTCACGTACCGGGGGTTGGCACGCCCGTTGGTCACCCAATGAAAACTTCAATCCTCCAGCGCGAGCATCAGAAGAAAATTGAATTTCCCAAACCGGGATTTATAATTTATGCAGCTTCTGGCTCATCATCCGAGCTATTTGCCATCGGAGGAACGCTCATTCTGTTCTGAGAAGCGCAGAATAATACCAACTCCCCCGCTCAGCTTCCAGCGTGTCGAGCGTAACGTACAAAAGTATTGGCCAACCATCTGTATCATAAAGTTTTGCGCCGTTCTCGTCGTACCGGAAGAAATGAACCGCAAAAGGAACCGTTCGACATGGCATCAGATGCGCTCACCGCACAGAAGAGATCATCTGAAACTAAAACCTTCGAAAAGGCAACACCAAGAAAAAAAAGCTCGCTGTGAAGCTTTTTGTTGATTATTTTGTGGTGTAGTGCGCTGGTTTGTGCAACGAACGAGCGTGAATCGTAACGCTCGGAACGGTCATAAAAGCAGAACAGAGATCCGCGGATGATACGCGCCAGAACGTTTCGGGCCCGGAAAATGAACGTTACCCAAAATTGAGGGCAGTAAGTGGTTTTAAAGTTTTGGTTGTTGGGCGTGTTTGGTGAAGAGCGGGCCTGCCGTGTGAGTGGGCTTTCGTAACAGGTTTTTTTTTGGTTTTACTTGTTGGGCCGGAAAAAAGAGTTGTCTCGTAAGACAAAACAATAGAAGATCGTCATGTTGATGAGGATGAGGATGATGATGATGATGCGGGCTTCTCTAACGGGTGTGCCTATTAACCAATTCTTAAACTAATGCGGTTTGAAGTTGCGGGCTCAATGCTCGGGTACGAAGAATTTGAAATTCTGTCTGCTTTCGAGATTCCACGCTCAATTAGAACACTATTGCGTGATGTACGTTCGATTATTATACTCTAGTTAGTTCACGGAAATGATTATACTTCTGGATTATTATCTCTTCATCTTAATTATCATGTTTCTTTAGATTTGTTAAGTAACAACTTAGAATAAATGTAGAAGATTGTAGAAGATAAGGGAGTCTTGAAGATTTTATTGAGGTCTATTTCTGTAATACTTTTCTTTCTTTCATTTTCTCAATTGCTTTTATCTTGTCTATTCACTGTCTATTTTTTCTGTCTGTATTGTCTATTTATTTTAATTCTTCTAATCTTATGTTGTTGTTTTGTTCTTATAGTAGTTTTCTGGTTGGAGTATAAACATGCTCATTTAATTTAAAAATGTGCTAAATCAAGATAGTCTCGTACAATAATTCACGTTAAATGCTTAATAACTCCAATAAACTGTGATGCTGATCTACACTTTAACAGCTCGTTAAGCTAAGGAACAATTACACTCAACAGTACATTAACATCGCAACTCCGCACGCATTAACCGACCGTGTTTCACATCATCCTTTGAACCTTGATGCTGTTTCACACAATTATTACCCGCACTGTGTTTGCACTTATCGTAAGCTGTTGCTGTTGTGCAGTACCTGAACTGTAGCAATACAGCCCATTCAGCAACCGTGTCGTGTCACTGCAATGTCGCTACGATCATCACACGATCGCTTCGGGTTGTCAGTTTTACCCCCTTCTGCACCGAACACACATTAACAAACCGACACAAATGGTACGGTTACGGACGATTGCACCTACTGTAGCACGTACACATTGTCCCCGTCATGGAAATGGTCTCACGGATTGCGCCTGGGCACGGTCCAGAGAAATGCACGGAGAACACGCCTTTTACTCTCACCCTGCTATCATTGGACTGAAACCCAACCCAACGGCAACTGGGTTTTGGAAAAAAAACACGGGCGAAGTCGTGCTGGTTCCACCGCAAAACCCCTGGAATGCATCGCCACATGGTCGATCTTGATGGCCGGTAGACGACATCGATCGAGCAGCAGATACCTTTCCATGCTACACATTTTCTATGTCCGGGGGGGGGGATTACACATTACAATAGGGAGACACTGGGTAGTGTTTTTATCGACCCTCTTACGCTTTTCTTCTGATGGACCGCAACGAATAGCCATTGCACCGTTGAAGCCGCTTGTTGAGAGGATTTAAAAGAAGAGATAAATACTTTACTTTGGTGAATGTAAAACTGAAAGGACTTTTGGAATGGATTCTGCAATTCAAATCAACCTCGCGCCTTGCTAAATGTTTTATAATAAACTATATTTAAATGTAAATCGAAAGTAAACACGCAGGATAGCATCGTTTTTTCGAGCTACAAAACATTGTGTGATCCATTTCTAAGCACATTCCACTACCTTTCAACGCACGATTCACCACTCCCTGGGTTCCGGGGAATCGGGTCCGATTAAGCAGTGCCGTGATTAATGAAATCAAGATTACACGAGATATTTCAATCGCTGGCAGTTGCTGCTCACCCTTTTCCGGCGAGATAATTGTTTGCCACATTTGTTCGTTTGTTTTTTTCTTAACGCCAGTTCATTTCACCTCAATCATATCTTACGGTTACGATCTCTGGATCTCCTACAGATGCAGATCGAAATAATGTGAGTAAATCTGCATTGTGTCTGGGTGGCGTGAAGGGTAACTTTCTATGTCTGGTACAGTTGTTGAAAGCCGTATTGCGGTGTGTGGTTGTATCAAACCGTTGTGCCCTAATCCACCTTCCTGACAGACAGACAGCCCCCGGTTGGATGGGTTTTTTTCGGGTAAGGGAGAAAGGTGTTTCTGATTATCGCCCGCCGGACCTGGCAAAGTCGGGAGTCTCGGAGTCCAATTTTTTCCGCCCGGCTAGAATCGGAACAGACAGGCGAAGATAAAGTACGAGCTTAATCAAGCCCGGAACGAGGATGATAAATATTCCGGTTGTTCGGGAATGGAGTTATGGTCCGTTGCTCGTGACGCAGCTGAAAGACGGGATGAATTTCTTAGAATGTTTGTATCGAGCTCGGGAGTGGTGAGAGCTTTTCATGACCTAAACAGCTGCGTATTTTAAGACACCGGGAGGTTAACCCACCAGCATGTTTAGGGCACGTCGATTGGGTATGTAGCGTGCATAAGTACACTCACCGAATGGGATAAAATGTCCGACCGGCTAAGGGAGACACCGAGATGGTGGTTTAACTAAATCTAGGCCAGCGATCCACAGTGTGATCGACTACCAGCTGAAACTGGAAACCATTTTCTGCCCCCAACGAACACAAATCGATCGACAACGCCCTCTGGTCCCGGGCGTGCGAATTGCAATGCGAACCTTTTCGGACTCGAATCGGCATGGGTAAGGGACTCGAGCAAGATGGTGCCGCAGTTCATATTGCTCTACATCCATTAGTGGGGCAGTACCGAAGCCTGTGTAACTAAAAACCGTTCTTTCCGTAGCAGAAAAAAGCTCCGTCATTCAATCTTCGAAACGATCGCCGAGATCTGCCGCAATAAGGCGTTAGGGAATTGAAAACCGACCACCAACACACCGTGACAATGGAGCTACGTTAATTGTATACTCTTCGCTTCGAAGCATAAAAAAAACAATGCAAACATTATGCTAATGCCGATTAGATGTGGTCGGATGTAAGTGTCGGAAGAAATTGGAAAAAACCGGCAAAGAACACAACCACGTGCTGGCTTCAAACGACTCGTTCCGGGTGAGTTGCATTCAGAGGGAAAATGCTATACTAGCCTGGTGCTCCAATGTAAACTTTCTCGAGCAAATAGGCAAGACTGTTAGCGAAAGGAAAATATTAAGACTCCGAGAAGGCTCTCAAATGGTCCCCCCCCCCGGACATAGAAAATGTGTAGCATGGAAAGGTATCTGCTGCTCGATCGATGTCGTCTACCGGCCATCAAGATCGACCATGTGGCGATGCATTCCAGGGGTTTTGCGGTGGAACCAGCACGACTTCGCCCGTGTTTTTTTTCCAAAACCCAGTTGCCGTTGGGTTGGGTTTCAGTCCAATGATAGCAGGGTGAGAGTAAAAGGCGTGTTCTCCGTGCATTTCTCTGGACCGTGCCCAGGCGCAATCCGTGAGACCATTTCCATGACGGGGACAATGTGTACGTGCTACAGTAGGTGCAATCGTCCGTAACCGTACCATTTGTGTCGGTTTGTTAATGTGTGTTCGGTGCAGAAGGGGGTAAAACTGACAACCCGAAGCGATCGTGTGATGATCGTAGCGACATTGCAGTGACACGACACGGTTGCTGAATGGGCTGTATTGCTACAGTTCAGGTACTGCACAACAGCAACAGCTTACGATAAGTGCAAACACAGTGCGGGTAATAATTGTGTGAAACAGCATCAAGGTTCAAAGGATGATGTGAAACACGGTCGGTTAATGCGTGCGGAGTTGCGATGTTAATGTACTGTTGAGTGTAATTGTTCCTTAGCTTAACGAGCTGTTAAAGTGTAGATCAGCATCACAGTTTATTGGAGTTATTAAGCATTTAACGTGAATTATTGTACGAGACTATCTTGATTTAGCACATTTTTAAATTAAATGAGCATGTTTATACTCCAACCAGAAAACTACTATAAGAACAAAACAACAACATAAGATTAGAAGAATTAAAATAAATAGACAATACAGACAGAAAAAATAGACAGTGAATAGACAAGATAAAAGCAATTGAGAAAATGAAAGAAAGAAAAGTATTACAGAAATAGACCTCAATAAAATCTTCAAGACTCCCTTATCTTCTACAATCTTCTACATTTATTCTAAGTTGTTACTTAACAAATCTAAAGAAACATGATAATTAAGATGAAGAGATAATAATCCAGAAGTATAATCATTTCCGTGAACTAACTAGAGTATAATAATCGAACGTACATCACGCAATAGTGTTCTAATTGAGCGTGGAATCTCGAAAGCAGACAGAATTTCAAATTCTTCGTACCCGAGCATTGAGCCCGCAACTTCAAACCGCATTAGTTTAAGAATTGGTTAATAGGCACACACATACACCCAGAATTCGCACCTCTTGTAGCTGTATCGCATCAGACGATCGCCCAGATATGGGAACGGTAGAGCCGCGCTTTGTTTCACAACTTTCAAACAGATCGCGCTTCTTTTTTGGGGGAGAACGTCTTCAGCCGGACCTCTACCAAATGTCAAACTATCCCAACCGACTCTAAATTAGCGAACTGTCGCCACCGGCTCTGCCGGATACGATCTCAACTTGTTGAGAGGATTTAAAAGAAGAGATAAATATATCTAAGCAATATGGAAAGAAGAAAAAAACAAAACGTGTACCACAAGGTAAATATGAGAAGAATGCCAACGAAAAAAAAAACAACGCGAGAAAGTACAACACACAAACGTCGCGTCTGCAAGAACTGCAACGTGCTTTACGAGATGGAAAGAAAGGAAAAAAAGCAGACTTGTAATGACCGGTTTTGGGGTGGCGTTCAAACGCTTGAGACACATTTGTCCATCATGCAGTGATGATGGCATCACTGTTTTTTTTTGTTTCTTCGTCTTGATCGTCATGTGATTCAAATCTAGGTGACGCGGTTCAATCTTTTGTAACGTCTGATCGGTCTGCCAATGCACGGGGCCATGCAAATGGAGCGTGAAGCTCAAAAAGGAAAGGAGAACAACGGTTATTAACGGAGGTGAAAAACGATTACATTGCATATGAAGTCATATCGTGATGGTGTTGAAGACATCACGACATTGGTTTTTCTTGCTGCTTGGAATAAGACTGAAATTCGTTGTATCAAATGATTCGTTTATCACATTAAATGCAGTTCGTGGTGCCGTGACCAGGATGCGAACAGAATCGCAGATCATCGAAGTTTCTATTAGCTAACTAGGACAAGATCTCACTACCTGATTAAATATCCACAAATATTTTGTACTGCATCCCTATAACAGGAGTGATGTACAGATAGGTCTTTCTTGGCCTAACGACCTTTTTAGGTCATGCCTGCCATTTTTGGCTTACTAGACTTATCGTTACCGCATAGTTGGATAGTCGGTCCTCACTATAGGGGAACGGCCCAGATGAGACTTGAACCCCGGTCCTGTCGTGTGAAGACCGGCGCCGCTGTCGCATCTACCACCGGGCATTGTACCTTTGAAGTCGTCCAAAACTTCACCTATCTGGGGTCAAAAGACAGCACCGATAACAACATAGACGATGAGATACGCGCAAGGGTAGTAGCTATCCGATCATAGTACAGCGACGGACGAAGCTGAGACTTTAGAGAACCTTTATAGTCCTTCATAAAGGTCACATACACCTCTAAAACAAGGACTCAGTCCAAAACTGACAAAAACCTCTAAGAGACGTTCGTGTAGACTATTTCCAGAAGGATTTTTGGCCCCATATGTGTGGAAGGACAATGTAGATCTACGAGCTGTTCGGTGACTTTAATAGCATGCAGCGAATTAGACATGTGAGGCTCCGAATGGGCTGATCATGTCATGAGAATGGCACCGGACGGCCCAGCCCGTAAAGTCTTTTTTGGCTGTCCACAAGGCCAGTTGATGCGTGGTAGTCCCAAAAAGAGATGGAGTAATGGCGTTAATGCGTTCGTCAGATTGTTGCAGCAGCATTCATCATTGCCTATCTACGCCTGGTGTTAGGCAATCAGCATCTCAAAAACAAATGAAGAACTATGTACTTGCGAAACAAACGATGGAGACAATTTACCAATGACCAATCGAACAGTTGCTTTTTATGAGGCTCTAATTTCTATTAAATCTATTAACAAGACTTCTATTTAATCGCTTTATTTGCATTTGCATATCATCAGTGTGAGAAAGTTCATTAATCTTGCCCGTTTTTTGCTAATTGAGACTTCCCCCAAGGCACTGCCCAGCTTCTGTCAATGCGCTTTTCCAAACAAATATAACCACCCAAAAAACCATTAAATCTTCACTTCCCGGGGCTGAAAGTTCACTCTTATTGGAAAAGCGCAACGAACGGAACGATAATTAAGACTAGTGCTAGTAACAATCCACCACCACCACCACCACCATCACCGTCATCATTTACATCCGGTTTTGCTCGTCTTCATCCAAAAAGCGGCTAATTTCTCGATGCAATGCGACAGACCTTTCGCCCGCGAATTGATTGTGAAGCGCACACAACAACAAAAACCAATACAAAACGATTGCACCTGCGCTTTTCCAAACAAATATAACCACCCAAAAAACCATTAAATCTTCACTTCCCGGGGCTGAAAGTTCACTCTTATTGGAAAAGCGCAACGAACGGAACGATAATTAAGACTAGTGGTAACAATCCACCACCACCACCACCACCATCACCGTCATCATTTACATCCGGTTTTGCTCGTCTTCATCCAAAAAGCGGCTAATTTCTCGATGCAATGCGACAGACCTTTCGCCCGCGAATTGATTGTGAAGCGCACACAACAACAAAAACCAATACAAAACGATTGCACCTTGGGATGGGAGGAAAATTGTCTCCACTATCACCGGACGCAACAATACCAGCGTTTAACGGTTTAACAGTGGACAAACAATTGAACTTTGTAAAACCCCACAACTTAAAAAAAAAATCAGACACAAAGTGAGAAAAAAAGGTGAAGATGAAATGACCATGCAATCAAATTACCTGAACCACCACCCCGTTTTTTTTTCGAGGGGTCGGGTTGGGAGGTAGGAAGAAAAGCGAATGAAATTAATTTAATAATTTTCTCCCGCGAACGAGCAAATAATGTTAATGACCCCCGGGGGGCGGTGATTCGCTAGACTCGCGCTTTCGGAGATGTTCGCGATTGATGTGCCGAATTATCCATTTGCAAATAAGGAACGACGCGAAACAACAACAAAAAACCGTGCATCCGGTTGTGCTTCGGTAGTTGGATGTTTATTTGTTGTTATCGAAGCATCGAATCCGATAGAATTTCTTCCCAGCGTACGATAAATCTGCAAATTTGTCGGTTTACTTTGACGTTTCGCTCAGCGCACGCCAACCTACCTGGGCGATCGGTACGAAACTGCATCAACCGTTGGGCGAGAAGAACGTACCGCGTAAAAGGGGTAGTGGGGAAAAATCCATCCCAAACCCATCATCCGAGCAATCCACATTTTCCGAAGCTCCGAACTCCCCCAATAACGTACACAAATACGTTCGCGTTGATAAGGTTAAGCTTGTTGATGCAAAAAAGGTAAAACCTTACCACACACACCTGTACCGAACCTTTTTCCATCTCTCCCTCGCTCGTTCTACCCTTTCTCTCTTTCTTCCCTTCTCCACCCCACTTTCAAGGGGTGAAAGCGAAGCGCAAACGGGGAAACGATCGTTAAATTTAAATTGAATGTAAATAAATTGAACAAATAATGGTACCCGATTTTTATTGCCCTGCGTTTTATCGTCAGCGGTGGTCGTTTGGTAAAAAGCTTCCACCCCAACACAAACACACACACAGCCAGACAAATTTTTCCTCAAATACGTGTATGTAAACGATTCCACCCGGGTGTTTTCTGTGTGTGTTACCCTCTTTCGCGCGCGATGTTAAGGGTCAGCTCAGAAAAAACGGTTTTTGGTGCGTTTACGTGCACGTTACTGCGTTACCTGTCAAGGCAGGGCAACCGGAAATGGGAAAATACCGCGTAAAAGGGGTAGTGGGGAAAAATCCATCCCAAACCCATCCGAGCAATCCACATTTTCCGAAGCTCCGAACTCCCCCAATAACGTACACAAATACGTTCGCGTTGATAAGTTTAAGCTTGTTGGTGCAAAGAAGGTAAAACCTTACCACACACACCTGTACCGAACCTTTCCATCTCTCCCTCGCTCGTTCTACCCTTTCTCTCTTTCTTCCCTTCTCCACCCCACTTTCAAGGGGTGAAAGCGAAGCGCAAACGGGGAAACGATCGTTAAATTTAAATTGAATGTAAATAAATTGAACAAATAATGGTACCCGATTTTTATTGCCCTGCGTTTTATCGTCAGCGGTGGTCGTTTGGTAAAAAGCTTCCACCCCAACACAAACACACACACAGCCAGACAAATTTTTCCTCAAATACGTGTATGTAAACGATTCCACCCGGGTGTTTTCTGTGTGTGTTACCCTCTTTCGCGCGCGATGTTAAGGGTCAGCTCAGAAAAAACGGTTTTTGGTGCGTTTACGTGCACGTTACTGCGTTACCTGTCAAGCCAGGGCAACCGGAAATGGGAAAATTGTTACAGTGTTATAGGATTTCTTCCGATTCATCGTTCCCTCTCTCTCGCTCTCGTTTCATCAAATTTATCTCATTTATTTACCACCCACAGCACTTTCACCGCTCCCGTGAGTCCACTTCGACCACAAGTTTTTCACCGTTGGTTTCGTAGTTACTATTGCCCAGGAAGTCTTTTACTGCAAAATTACCGTTCCCGGTTCTCAGTCTGCGACCGCAATGGTGCAGCCAAATGGTGGAGCAACATCATCGAAAGATCGTTAGACTTTTTTTTTTATTCGAGGACTGGTTTTTCCTGCTTACGATCGAGTGTACTAATGGAAGTAAAGTCAGATAAGCAAACTACACATAACGTAATCAGTTTACCCGTTCACGGTTCGTTCCCGATGAACCGACGACAAGTCAAACGATCCGCGAGGAAATATCATTTCACCCCGAATCGGTCACCCCCACCCCAGATTTCCACCGTGTGCGAATACCGCGTTCAGTAATGATAGTTCGAAAGGGAAAAATTAAATTTGCGTGATGCGCGGCACTGGTTGGCAAGTTGCTTTAATGTTTGCTGGTTGCGATCAAATTTAAACACACGGTGATGATGATGATGATGATGCTTTTCCTACCCAAAACCGTACGGATGCGGATGCAATTTGCAAATGTGCAATTAAACCAGCAGCTGTAACTTTTCGCCGGCTTTTGGGTAGTTAAAAATAAATTCACCTCACTCAACCTAGCCGAACGATGGCATAGTAATGGCCTGTCAGGGAGTAGCATTATCCTTTTCGTACGTGAGGTTATCGTTGCCAAAAAATGGGCAGCATATCGAACGTTAGAGGCGCAGTAAGCAATTATAACTTCCCGATTTGCCTGGTTATCGTGTAACCGATCATGTGTAATGTATTTTACATTCGATTACTAATCGATGTGGGTACGTGTTGTTTGCTTTGCTATTTTCCTGAACTTTTGGCCATTTTAACCTTGGCCTTAAATGAGTGTAATAATTATTATAATTTAATTCGAATGTCAATAGTTTTTTTCTTTCCTAACGGTACGCATATAAAACCCTACTGGATTCTCTTGCACTGCAGTCCAATTAACAGTTGATACCCGGACATTTCAGTTCCAAGGAAAATGTTGATGTGACCCCAATGACAATAATAATTCCGAGTAACCGTACCGTTGATGGGCAAGCATTTAACGGGAAACAATTTAAAATTTTACGAATCCCGGGAGCGTCGTCCATCGTAATGATATTCGTTGAATTAAAATAACACTAGATGAGACAATTTTTCATTTTCCCGGTAAACATTCACTCAACTGGGTGAGTGTGGTTTTACTTTAAAGTAGGAAAATTCTTTTAAATACTTTGTTAGGAAAAGCTTGAATTTCACTTCTTGTTGATAATTTTCTTTTCAAGGTACTGTTTCAGTTTTTACCCTTTTGTAAAGCAAACTTAACTGATTCTTTTGCTATACATACTTTAAATTGTTTTAGTTTTTTTATTTATACGATTATTATTTTGTTTATTTTTTTCTTTCGTTGCCTTTTACTGATCTTTACACTAATGTGTATTGTATAATTTTTAATCCTTTTTTATTCATGTTCTTTTCACTATTAAAATCACAATAAATAAAATTATATTATTTTTCAGTCTTCTTTGTATTCGCTTTTTTCTTTGTATTCCAGTCTGTTTAAAACATTTTACTTATACTTTTCCTTTTTCGTTTTGATTATGATGCGTGATTGTTTCTGTCTATTACGTATAATGTTTTGCTTAGAGACTGAATTTGTTTTCAAACATGTCTAGTGATACTGTCTTGATTTATCTTTTCTTTTTTCTTTTAGTTTTTTATTTGTTTTTCTATTTTGTTTGTTTGTTTGTTTTTTTTTTATTTCCATTATTTTAATACTTCATTTTCATTCTTTTTTTGTGTTTAAGTTTCTCTAGCTTTTATTTCCTTTTTGTTTGATCTAATTCTAATATTTCTTATGAACAACAATTTTGCCCATGAACTTTAAAACACTCTTTAAAAATGTAATCTTGTTTTAGTGAATGTTTTACCAAAATCACCTCCTCTGTGGTTGATCAATCGTTTCAATAGTGCCATAAAAAGGTTGTTACTCCTCGTAACGAATATTAGAATTTCATGAGACTCATCGAAAAGCGCAAGCTGACGTTGGTTGTTCATAAAACCAACCAAAAAAAAACTTCTTCCTACGTGTAATGAAGTCTCAGCAGCATCAACACACACACATACACTTACAAAAAAACAACAACCACCATATCTCTCCCAGCTGACAATTCAGTTTATGTCGGTCGTCCCAAAGTCACCACATCACACAGCAATGTCACATCGAGTGCAGTGAGCCACCATCCTGCAGCCAATTCCCGTGCAGTATCGCAATATCTTGTTGTGTGTTTTTGCGCGAACTTTTGGGTTTGTGTTGTAGCTACTTCAATACAACAAAAAACCCAACAACATTCCTTATTAAGTTACTTTAGCATACATTTTTTTTGCTTCTTCTTTTGAGCACACACACACACACATCTAAACAGACTGGCTGGGCGGAAGATTCTGTGAAGTTAAAATAAATTAACAAACTGTCACCACCGGTACCACACGCCGATGACGACGATGGTTGCTGGCTGGTGCACTGCTGTTGCCGTGTCCGCCTGTGTTTGCTTGAAAGCTACCACCCGCGGTTGGGCTTACGGGACCGGAGATGCACGGGGGCCAACAGCAGCAGCAGCAGCAGCAGTGTGATCCGAGTTCGTCGTTCAGCCTTACAATAATCCGTCTCCCGGGAACCATAATTGAACACGTGAAGCTCCCACGTGGAGTGGAGGGCAGCCTTGGAGGTTCGGAGGCCTTATTTTGTATTAAACTCAAAATCATCACCATCATCATGCAGGTTTTCGTCTATTCTCGTCGCTTTCGTCATCGTCAGGAACTTCATCACCGGCGTCAGTACCAGATTGTAGGAGTGAAGTGCCTGTGTACTGTGCTGCCTCGCGTCCATTTTACCTTTCACATCATCGATGTATGCTCAACACATGGGTGGATGTGTGTGTGTGTGTGGACATGTTGCCTGTGGAGTAGCCGTGCAATATTTCACGGCGATAGGGTAGCCAACGCTGAAAAACTCCCCATAGTATGACAGCTTCCGGGAAAGCTAAACCAGGAATCCAGGTCCTCTCGAGCCCCTCCCAATATCCCACATGCTCCACACGGCGTAAAGCTTTGAGGCAGGATTGTCAGGACCGGCGTGTACGTACACCTTCAAAGCGACCGTGTCTCTCCCGAGCGCTGATGTACGGCACCGCTAAGCTAAGGTCGGGGAAAGCGTTTTTCCGGGATGGCGCGTTTTGTCTTGCCAGCGACCAAGGCTCGCCGAGCACCAAGTAAACTTAACCTATTTCCCGTGTCACGTACACGCGATTGTGCCCGATCCTATCATCGGTACAATATGTTGCCAACCCCCCCCGGCACAGGTCACACAGGTCTGGCGCTGATGGTTTATCAAAACTCGTAACGCCATTCAATCGTAACAAAGCTTCTTTTGATGAGAAATTGATTCTTTTGCTATTTGCCACAGCAGCAGTCTGCGTTCTGTGCGAGTCGAGTGGTGAGTAATTTTTATACGCTTTAAAATGGCCGTAAAAGCATCTTTTCCCGTTCGATACCGTATGGTAGTTTCTGTTTTATAGTAATGCTAACACTATTTGCTTGAAGGCAACCAGCTCCTTCAAGTGATTCCAATTTCCCATCGATATCAAACTGACACCGACCGATCGAACGGGTTAGCTAAAAGACACCCTGTAGCTGGCTCCGAAGACACACTGCCGGGCACGAAATGCATGACTGTGCACGTACGGCGCCTTGACATAAAGGACCGGACCGGAGACCTGGGGGATATCAACAAGCTCTCGACATGATTATCCATGCGGCGCTTGCCAAGGCATGAGTGTGTTTTATTGTCATACCCGCCGTACCCGTTCTATCCCTTGCCAGTTGTCTGCCCCAGGAACTTATTAATTATCGTGCTTGCAGGCACGCCACGTTTCATGCGCTTGACCCACTGCTAAGCAGCGAAGCGAAAGACGGAACGTTGATCGGTGAGAATGAAAATTCATCTAAAGGAGTAGGAAGGATATACGGTACGGTACGATGGAGCGCTAAAGAATGGTGTTTAAATATTGAATTTCCGGACGCTACGACACGACACTGCACGCTGACCACATTCACGATGCGGTGCGGTTTAATAAGCGGGATGAGTTATCGGAAAAATGAGGGTGAAAAAACAAACGCGCTTGCCCTGTTTGCGAACGAGGAAAACGATCATTAGAGGCTAGCTTACGAGGAATAAAGCAAATATAGCAGTATAGAACCGGTATAGCTTGATACTTGTGCGGAGGGTTTAGTAGTTCTTGGGCGGTAATATCTTACTGGACACTGGCACTGGTAGACACCGAGCAGGATAAAATTGTTTCAAGCTAAGCTTATTAATGGCTTTATTGGGAGATAGCTTGTCCGGTGGTGATCGTTCTATTGGACCATGAGATGAGATAATTCTTTTGCGTATCAATGTTGTTATTCCATAATTACAGTTTGCTTCTCTTTATCTTCGCTATCTCCTAGATTATATTAATCATCCAAATATCTCTTCTTGTGATTTAGGCATCTTTTCAATCTGCGGTTGCTCTTCCCTAGAAGAACTACAGTCAAACCCGTATGATATAATACACAAACTTAGGTGCATTAGGGCAAATATTTGATCGCAAGGAATAAAATTATCTTCGTTATCAGTTAAGGCGAAGAAGTTTTAGTCAATACCTTCGAGAATTCAATCAACTCCGAATTAAAAAGCCATGTTTAGATACACCTGGAGTTCAGCCTATCAGCCTACCCGGTAATTACAACGTTCATATCCTTCTGAAGAAAAGCCGAGCAAGTCAAGACTAAGTTCTAGCAGCCCCAGCATCTGCAAAAATGGTAAAAAGGCTTAGGGACATACATAAACAATGTGATTTAAAGTCCTCGAGCTTGGTCGTCCCTGTATGAGTAACTGAAAATCACGCAAAGCTATCAATGCTCTATCAGAGACTATCAATTCCTTCAACAGTCGTCTGCAGCGTCCACAAGATTTTTTGAGGTAGATCCTAAACAGAAGATCAGCTAAGATCATATACAGTTGCTAGTCAAGATCCGATAAGAATAAAAAGCAATTAGGAGCTTGTGAATTTTAATCATAATTACGATGCAGGATTATTGCCGTGACGACCTACTGGACACTGATTATTTTTTGCAGAATATCTGAAGAGTCTGTAATGTTATTTGTATATTTAAATAATTTCTTCCACTGATAGATTCCCTAGATTACTACAAGTAGGTCACTTTGGATAAGATTTCCACATTAGAGATAAGAATCCAGCAGATAATGAAATAACCTTACATCGCGTTATTCTCCTGCTATTAAAATAATCTCTCCCGGTACATCAAATCTGATTTGACACCATACATTCCCGAGGCGTGCAGTGCTAAAGCCATTTAACAGCTTTTCGAATGAAAACGAAAGCATGGGACGCTTGCTTTAATCTCTGACCTAAAGAGCATTTTATTTGCAATCGTTAAAGGAAGTTTTAATTCACCGTTTCAAGTTTTACAACTAACTAAGCTGTCCGGTCAAGCGTACAGTCCTTTCACTTTTTTCCCTATCACGCTACCTGCATCCTAGTTAACCGATCCAAGCGCTGCCGTAGCGCTCCTTATTCCTTAGATTGGTAAATCGAATTTACCCGTACGTACACCTGGTTTACGGCGTATTATTTATGAGCTCATTAAAGCAAGTGACGGCGCAGATGGCTTTTGACCGCGGCCGACACCATACTTGCTCTTGCATGCACGAACGTGGACGCAGCACATTCTCCTAACATCCTTTGTGAAATGACACATAAAGGTGAGCTGTGCGGTGAAAGTAAAAGTGTGAGAGATGCACAGATCTAATGCGGCATGGCGCGATAAGCGAGGTGTTGCTGTTGTGATGCCACAGGTAAGCCAGAAGATATTGCGCAATGTAAGCGGATTTACTTCAAAATCTTTTATGTGTCACAAGATTAGCTCATTTTAAAGCGTTTTAAAGTTCACGAATTCTTCCTGCAAACCAAATATCTCGGCATCGTCTAATTTAAATTTACCCTCTCGATTTTAAGCAAAACTCAAGACTCAAACAGACATTTCCGGCTTTCCAAAAAGCATTCAGCAAAACCTCAACATCAACCCGGATGTTGTGGCCTGGCAGGTTGGTTGGGTTGGTCCCGTTCTTGAGGTTTTTAGTTTTCCGTAACGACCCATTATTTCTTCGGCCGTTTTTGTCGTTTCTCGTTCGATCTTTGTCCAAACTGCCGGACCGTTTGACCATACTGGTTCCACATCCATGCACGTTCTCCCGTTGCTGAACTTGAACTTTTCGGACGACACAAATTCTGCAAACACAGCTGAATCATTAATTAATGTCCGATGGTTCTCTGGCGTCTTGATGGTACCAAATTTCACAACAGCCAACACCCTTCATTTAGAACGAAGTTGGTACGTTGGTCCATCGAGAGGTCCCCGTAAAGAGGTGTAAGAATGTGGCACCTTGATGAAGCCGGTGTGCCGCCGTGGTGTTTGCAGTGTGCTCCACTACTCTTCTCCATCCCCCGGTGGGGTGGAGGTTAATTCGCTAATGCTGATGCAGCACATTATTATCATAATTTTCGCTTCCTAGAATTACTGCGCACAACCTTTTCCAGCGGGTATTTATTATGGAGCACCCGTAATTAATGCTTCTTTGTCCAGGGCGACCCATAATAGGGCCCTCCGGGTAGCTTTTGGGGCCGGATGACTGGAGGTCTTAAAGAACGCAAAGACGCAAATCGCCGTCGGTTGGTGGTGGACACTCCCCCGACAACCAGAGAATAAAGTTCCGGCCCCTGTATCACCCTGTATCGAGGCGGGAGAAATTGGCAATTGAATCGAGATTAATTGCCAAAGGGACATTCCGAACGGTGCTTACCAAACACGTTCCCATGTGAGCAGTGCCAGATAATGTGCCACGGCAAACGGTTGTTGGACTATTGGAACTATCACAAATCCCAGATTCGCCCATCCCATCCATCGGCTTAATCTCAATTTTGTCTCGAATGCCTCACGAGACTGAGCGCTCGTGCCATCGGAAGCTCGGGTGATTGAATCAGTCCGGCGCGTGAGTGGTGTGGAGGAAAGAATGTTTGCGAACCGGTAGCATAAATTATCGCCGGCCATTATTAGACGATCCGGGGTGCCGGTGGGATGCTATTGTTTGGCATTAATCAGATTCGAGAACGAGATTTTAAGGAAGGCGTGTGAATTCAGTGATACCATTGAGATTATGATTGTGGCATACAATATTTCAATTATACTGTCGTGTCTCGGGCGTGAGGGCACTCTAATTCATCAGAATTCCGAGCTCCAGAACCT